>RRZL01000069.1:21510-39604 GCA_006782975.1 Chlorella sp. Dachan | reverse complement strand
CGGGCAGGGGGGTGGGATGCCTTGTCACATGGCCGGGCAGGGGGGTGGGATGCCTTGTCACATGGCAGGGCAGGGGGGTGGGATGCCGTGTGACACGGCAGGGCAGGGCAGGCAGCGAGGGTGGGCACCAAGGCGTAGTGCGGCAACTGCAAGTAGGAAGCAGCGCCGTAAGCACTTGCAGCGACGCTGTGGTTGCAGACCAACAGCAAGACGTGCAGGAACGTGCCCCCTGGAGCGCCGATCGGCACTGTTCAAGTGGCAGGTGAGCACTTTCGAAGCGTGTACAAAGGCAACCGAGCCCACCCACCAGAGCCAGGTTGAGACAGAAAGCGTCGGTGCCCATCTTTTTGGGGTCGGGCCGCATCTTGGTCCGCTCCAGGTTGCTGCGGCATGGAGAGCATATTATTAAACATTATTAACGATATAAACGCATTGGGGAGAGCTGAATATTCCATGCCGCATAAGCAGCAATGGCCGACTCGCGGGTTGCTCAGGTGAGGCAGCGGCTGTGCGTACAGGGCTGAGTGGGTGGCGTGAATCGAGGCAGGTGTGAACCAAGGCTGCCAAGCAAGCTGCCGCCACCCTAGAGGTCTTGCTTGCCCCCAGCTAGCCAGCTAGCCAACAAGCTGCACGCAAAGCAAGAGGAAACAAACATGGCGGTCTTGGGGCATGGATCAAGGAGGCGGGACACACACACCTGTCCAGTGCCGCCGCCAGCCAGTTGAGCATGGCTTCGCGCGTGTCCTGCACAGCCACAGAGGCGGAGCAGGAAGGCGGAGGACAGTTCACAGCAGCGCCAACGTGACCGCGACCAAAACGCGTCAGAAGCAAAAACAGGCGGCGGCGGAAAGGGCAGGAGGCACCTGCTTGGAAGGCGGCCACGTCTGGCCCACAACCGCGCCCCATCATCCTACCACGCTGTGCAGCAGCGCCCCTGGCAAGGGCATGCCCAGAGTCTGCTCAACGCGTGCAGCTAGTGAGCAACCGGCACCAGTAAACTTGCTTTTCCAACTGCAGTAGCAGTACACGCTGCAATGCCCTCCCACCGTGTTGCGCAGCAGCGACATGACGAGCGCGTGCAGCTGGCCGCCCAGCGCCTGCTGCCCCATCTGTATGCTGGCCATGGCCTGGTTGATGTCGCCCGGCCGCCGCTTGTCTGCCTCAGAAGAAGGGACAAGAGGAGTTGGCAGTGAGAGCCTCGAACGAAGGGACAAAAGGAGGCGCGCAGTGAGACAGCCGTTTGCCGCTCCTCTGCTCGGCAGGGCCGGCTGAGAGCCGACAGTGCACGCTGCTTCATTGCGCAGGCAGTGGCAGCATTCTGGGCAGCAACGCACATGAGCAGCAGCACACGCCCGCCACGCCAGCCCGTAAGGCGGCCCCGCACCTGCATCTGCGAAGCACTGCTGCGCCACGTCGGGCTGGCGGGCTGCCGGCGCGCCGATCCGGGCTGCAGAGGAATAGGGTGAGCAGGCACAGAGCTTTGAGCTCGCATTCTAAATCTCGTGAAGATTGGGCCGCTAGTGGGCTGGCGCTAAGCTGTTAAGCCAGACGAGACTAGAGAAGGCAAAGAGGCGGCATCTCTGGGCCGTGTGCCAGCTGGCAGCTGAGGAGGCACCAACTGGTTCTGCCTATAAAAAACATTCCCCCACCGGGACCTGGGGAGGGTCAGCCATGCAAAAGGTTTCCCCCACCGGGACCTGAGGCGGCCGTGGGGGCGGCGGCAGCGCCGCTGCTCCTGGCGCTTGGGCAGAGCAGGCAGGGCAGGCAGGCCCGGCCACAAAAAACATTCCCCCACCGGGGTGGGGGAGAGTAGACCTACAAAAATCAAACCAACCGCACCGCACCGCCGCTGCCTCCCTGCTGCCTGCGTCCAACCCGAGCGCTCTGCAAGCAAGCCGTACATGCATACTTTGGCCAGCGCATCGCAGCATCCCGGCACTCTGAAGCGCACCTCGGTCGGGCAGGGCGCCGATGCCAAAGAAGGGTCCCAGCACGCTGGCAGCCTCCAACCCTCGCCCGTCCTGCGCATTGGGGCAGACCAGGGGTGGCAGGTGCTGACTGTCAGCAGGCGAGCACGCTGGCGGCCTCAAACCCTCGCCCGTCCTGCGCATTGGGGCAGACCAGGGGTGGCAGGTGCTGACTGTCAGCAGGCGAGCACGCTGGCGGCCTCAAACCCTCGCCCGTCCTGCGCATTGGGGCAGACCAGGGGCGATTGTGGCTGCTGGTGGCAGGTGGGCACATTGGCGGCCTTACAGCCCAGGAGTGGCAGGTGCTGGCTGTTGGCGCCGCAGAAACCTGGCACCGGCAGCCCGGGGCGGGGCGCTAACCATTGGAAAACAGTGCAGGCAGCCTGCACGCAGTGTGACCCCTACGCAGGTCCCCACCTGCCACTGCGGCAGCCGGGCCGGCAGCTGCGTGAGTGCGCACTCAAGCGTCCCCTGTCCTTCCAGTTGCACTCCAACACACCCCAAACCATGCTGTGCAGCCTCCCACCTGCCACTGCGGCAGCCAGGCCGGCAGCTGCGTGAGTGCGGCAGCCAGCGGCTTGCAGGCCGACAGGCGCTGCAGGATGCCCAGGGGCGCTGAATAGTCCCCCAGCAACGATACGCCCGCAGCCCGCTGCATCAGCTGGTGCACTGCAGCCAGGGGGGGATTGGAGTGGGGGCACCAAGCGTGCTCAGAGGCACAGTGGTGCGGGGTGGAGGGATGTGAGAGGGATCCCAGTACGTGCCTGTGCCCGGCATACCGCGGCACCTCAGGTTACAAACTCAGCCCGGGCGCCAGCAGGCCGGCCATAGCCCTTCTGCAGCTCCTCATCAACCCTACCAGTACGCCACAGATGCTTCAATAGGAGCCGGCAGGTCAGGCCGACCCTCTTATTTTCCTCCAAACCCACAGCCTATGAACAAGACCCAGCCCCCGGAACTGCACCGATCGGCGCCAGCAAGTCGGGCAGCCTCCAGCTTTCCATGCAAGCTCACACGTGCGTCACACAAACTGCAGCCACCGCAAACCCACCAATGGGAGCCAGCAGGTCGGGCAGGCCCTCATCCGCAAAGCGGGCCGCAAAATCCTCCAGGAAGCCCGCCGGCATGGGCCCCGCCCCGCCCTGCACTGCGCTGGCACTGCTGCCGCCGCTGGGGCTGGGCCCTGCCAGGCCCAGGGAGGAGGAGGAGGAGGCGGCTGCGTCCAGGCTGTCTAGCAGCTGCAGCGCGCCACGCTGGGAAGCCTCGGGCGGCTGCGCGGGGCAGCAGGAGGGAGTGCGGTGTCCCAGTCAGGGCAGGTTGGAGTATGCCAGGGGTGTGGGAGCAAGAGGGCAGGCGCTAGGCAATGCACGCTGCCAGACTGCAGCATCTGCCCTAAATGCCAGCCGTACGTGGGGGAACAGGTGTGACGTCACGAGCCGGCTACGACACCAGCGGGCGGCACAAAGCTTCCCTGCTCGACCCAGCACAACACTGCCCCGCCAGCAGGCCAGCAAACAGTGCCCGGCCAGCAGCCAGCAGGCCAGCAAGCCAGCAAGTCAGCAATCCAGCAGGCCAGTAAGCTAGCGCAATACTGCCCCCCCAGCAGGCCAGCAAGCCAGCAATCCGGCGCACCTGTGGGAACATGTAGAGCGTCAGGGTGAGGCCAGCGTGCGACACCGCCAGCTTAACAACAGGCCAGCGCTTTGCACTTGATTCAACACACCCTGCCCCTGGAACATGGCGGCAACACGCCGCACCTGTGGGAACATGTCCAGCGTCAAGGTGAGGCCCGCATAGGACACAGCCAGCTGGCGGCAAAGCGCCAGCGCCTCCCCAAGCGCCGCCTGCTGGGCCGGTTCCTTGAGAATGCCCAGGGAGCGCGCCTCGGCTGTACAGGGGGGAGGGGAGGGGGCAACCGCATGTATTACAGCATGTATCGCTGTTGAACAGTTGGCCAAAGTTCTTGTAGCATGGACATCAGTGTAGCCGCCTGCTGGGCCGGCTCCTTCAGCATGCCCAGGGAGCGGGCCTCGGCCGCAGCAGGGGAGCTGAAGGGCACATGCACATCACAAACCAGCGTGACGTAGCATGGGCATCAGCCTTGCGCGGCCTGCTTGGTCAGCTCCCAACAGTGGACCCTGGACCCGTGCATTGGCTTCGAGGCAGATCCCCTGGCGTCCATGCGATCCCACCAGCTGCGTCCATGCATGCCCACCAGCTGCCGGCCCATCCTGCTCATGCCCCAACCCAACCTGCCCACTGCCGGAACCACAAACAACATGCAGGATTGAGGCGCACGCGTACCGGCAGCGCGGGCGTAGACGCCAATGAGGTAGTGCACCGGCCACTGGGGGTAGCTCGCCGGCGGTTCGCTGCACAAGGATGGATGGGAAAGAAAGACAGAGGGAATATGCCATGGGCGTGGTAGGAGAACGCCAGCTGGGCAGACGGCACCAGCCAGCCACCACTGGCTGAGTGGGTATCAAGCAACACTGACAAGGATGGATGGGCACAGGTGGGGCCGGCAGAGGCAACAGCAGGCGGTGCATGGCCTGCTTGAAACACGGCATGAAACACTCCCATGCAGGCCGCCATACCACTCTGTCGAGGCGGCAGTGGGGCAGCAGCGGTGGCAAGCAGGCCCAACGGCTCTTGCTCACAGGCCCTCCATCTAATCCATCTGACCCGCCCCATGCCTCCCAGCATGAAGCACAGCAGCAGCTGCCCCTGAGGCGGAGGCACTGACGGCACATTGCTACCGACCAAGGTGTTTTGGTGCCTTTTGGGGCAAGCAGCGGTCACCTGAGGCGAGCCATGAGCGCCCGCTCTGCACTCTCCTTGTTCAGCAGCGGCGGGCCGTCAGCTGCTGCGCTGCCCGCCTCGGCCTGCAGCTCCTGCAGAGGGCGGGGTTTTGGCAGAAGCACGGCATCGGCATGGCGTGGCATGGAATGGGGATGGCACGGCGGGGCATGGCATGGCGCCATTCATTTTGTTCGTGGCACGGTATGGCATGGCACAGCGGGGCAACAACCTTGGAGGCGCAGCTCGCGGCAGTGCTGCACGCTCATCCCCCAGTCGATTGCCTGCCTGTTCCACCATGTGCTACAACATGGCTGCCCAGCCCCCATGCTAGGCTGCCCAGCCTCGACCCTATGCCAGGCTTTCAGAGCGGACCTGCGCCAGTCCAGCCAGGTGCACCACCGGCGGTTGGGCCGCGCCATCTGCGCTGCTGCCATCCAGCGTCACCGCCAGCACCTTACGCAGCGCTGAGTCCACATACTTGGCAAAGGCGGCCATCTGGGCAGGGGAGGTGAACAGGAGAGATGCATGGAGGGTGGGCTGGTCGGCAGGAGCGACGGCGGCGGCGGCGGCGGCGGCGCTGGCGGCAAGCTCTGGAGCCGGCTGTCGTGCTTGCGTTCAACCACACCAGTTGTCTCACCCTGTAGCACTCGCTGGGATCGCTACAAGCGCCCCAGGCGGCCGGTCTGGAGCTCCCGGTTGAAGACTGCCCCTTGGGAGGATTTGCAGCGGCGGATCGCCGATACAGCAAATGCCAGGACGGCTGCAACGCTCAGGGAGGAGCGTGGGGCGCTGCAGAGGCGGTCGGGCTGTGCGGTCCTCAGGGCTTCGCGCCACACAGCGCCAGGACGCCAGAAACGTCCACAGCGGCGCTCAGGAGAGCGATCAGGCACGGATGGCAGAGCTCTGCCCGCCAGAGCGGCGCTCAGCGCGCCGCCGTCGCAGCCTGCCGTCTTGTGGCACATGCAGGCTTTCCAGTGGGCAGGGTGGCATGGAAGGTCCTTGTTGACTTAGTCCAGGTCTACTTAGTCCATGTTTCAAGTTTTAAAGGGCTCAATGAGACCAGCTTGTTCTATGCTTGCCTGATCTTGCACGTCAGCCCGGAGTGCACGCCACCTCGGTAGTGAGTGCACGCCACCTCGGTAGTGCTCAGCCGTCGCGCCTATGGACCACAGTGCAGCAGCATAGTTTGTGACCACGTGACGACGGCTTGCTGTGCTACGGCACATGGAATGCATCAAGCCTTTCAATGGCAGTTACGCCTTTGACCATCAGCAGGCGCCGAGGAGTGCAGCCACGCTGCGAGCGCCCAGTCGGCGGCGGTGACTGCGGCCAGTGCCTTCACAGCAGAGCTGTCCGACAAATCACTTAATCACCACTTGCAGCAGCTTCACGGAGTTTGTGAAAGACCGGGTGAACGCTCACCGGGGTGGCTGCCGGGGTGGCTGCCGACGAGCGGACCTGGCGTGACGAGCAGCAGCCCGGCTGGCGGCAAGGGGGTGCACCAGCTGCAAGCCTGCTTTAAGTGGATGTGATGGAGCTGCACGCAACTGACTGTAAGCCGAATGAGGTGTGAGCCATGTCTGTCCAGCCGAGTCCCTCGGTGTGCCGCCTGTCGACCGCACTGCAACCCAACCTGGCCCAGCGCCCGCCAGCTGGGCCGCCGCCCATCGCAAGGCCAAGTCGCAGCATTGCCTTTTGATCGACCTCAGCATTGCATCCAGCCCGCGTGAGGCCACCCGCCCCAGCCGCAGCGGCCCAGCGCACCCCAACCCGAGCGGGGGATGAGGCGCGCAGCCCTGCGAGGCTGCTCCCTGCTGCTGCGGCACGGTGGGAGAGCGGGGGCCGCAGCCGTCGAGCCGGCAGCACTGGCGGCGGCAGGCCTGCAGGCGGCAGCAGCGGCGTCGACGTGCGGTCGGCAGCTGTGGGCCCCCTGGCTGCAGGTGAGCGCTACCTGCGTGCTAGTATGCATGTTTGCGCTTGAGCCTCAGCGATCAATGGCGCCGATTGGCTGCCAAGGCCAAGACCACCCTCCCGCCTTGCCCCACGCGCAGGCACCCTTCCATGCAGCGGCAACCCTCGAGCAGCGGGCAGCTGACGCCTGCGCCACTGACGGCGATGAGCAGGCTCAGCTTGTGAAGCGGTGGGGTGGCACAAACGGCTCAAAGCTGCTGCTTGTGCGGCCTGAGCTGGCGGCCGAGCTGCAGCAGCTGGCGACGCTGGCGGGCTTGGCCGATGCAGCGGCGCTCTCGTTGAGGGTGGCAGCACTCGGGCCCGGGCCAGAGCGGCGTGTGGTTGAGCACGGCACATCAGTGGCGGAGCTGCTGCTCAGCCTGGGTGTGAAGCAGGCGCAGCTGGCAGCACTGCTGTGCCGCTGCCCTTACCTGTTCAGCTGGCCGGCGGAGCAGCGGGCGGCGGTGCTGTTTGGGGAGCTGGCACGGCTGGGGCTAACAGCAGGCGAGGCGGCACGCTGCTTTGAGCAGCAGCCAGTAGCAGCAAAGATTGCCAGCTTTGAGCCAGCCATTGCAGTTTTGGCGCCGCTGTTTGCCGCCGGCAGCAAGGCGGGCAGCAGCAAGAGCGGTGAGCAGCTGCTGGGTGACTTGCTGCGGAAGACGCCTGCTGCTGTTCGGCTGCTACAGCGGCAGCCGAGCACGCTGCAGCAGCGATTTAGCACCCTTGTGCAGCGCTACGGCCCACACTGGAAGCGGCAGAACAAGCAGGCAGCGCTTGTTGCAGCATTGCAGCAGCAGTGGGCGCTGCTCAATTGCACCCCGGAGCACCTGCTGGCCCTGGAGGCGGTGCTGCAGCAGGAGGTGGGGCAGCAGCCGGGGGACGGCACGCGCCTGCTGGCCACCATAGTGCAGCGTCAAACACGGGCAGCCAGCTGCAGCCCAGAGACGCTGCGGCGGCGTGCACAGGCGTTGCTGGCGGTGAGTGCTGCTCCTTTCCACCCTCCTGGGGCTTCTGTCATCCATGTCGCCTTGCCCATTGCAAGCGCTCACCTCTGCAGCTTTGGTGCACTGCATTGGAAGGTTTGCGGAGCGCTTCGACTGGCGCTGGAAGGCTCGCACTGATGTCTGCTGCGTTACACCTACACTGGACCAACACACCTTCAGTGTTCGCCCCTTGTCTTCTCGCAGGAGTTTGGGCTGGAGCGCCTGCTGCAAGGCGGCCCGCAGTCTCTTGCAGGGCTGTTGAACGTTGACACCGCAACCTGGCAACGTGCGCTGGCTGTGTGGCGGCTGCTGGGCGTGGCCAACCCCGCTGCGTTGGGGCTGCGGAGCACAAGATCGCTCACGCTTGACTGGCTGGCGCCAGACCGGCTTGCCAGCCTGGCAGCGCTGCACCAGCTGCTGCCGTGGCAGCCGTCAGTGGCAGATGCAGTGCAGCAGTTTTCCGGCTACATGACAAACTGTGCCCCGCCCCGCCTGATGGGCCGCCTGCTGTTCCTGCAGCAGGAGGGCGTGCTGCCGCTGCTGGTGGCGGACAAGCGCACAGCCAAGCGGCAGTTGCAGAAGGAGCGACGCCTGCGAGCAGGGCAGGCAGCAGACGAGCCATTTTTGCTCAGCTTGTATGATTCGCTCAACCTTAAAGACGCGGACTTCCATGCCCTTCCAGCATTTGCTCCTCAGTTGGAGGCACAGCCAGAGCAGCCAGGCAGCAGTAGAAACACCAGCAGCGGCAGCGGCACCAGAGCCAGCACTGTGGCAGGGCGCTACCAGGCCTTTCTGGCGCGACTGCCGCATCTGCCAGCCTACCAGCAGCTGCTGGCGGCGGGGGAGGCCGAGAGCCGGCAGCTGGCGGCGCTGCTGCCGCCCGAGCTTGGACCTGCGGCGCGGTCCCCAGCTGCAGCACTCAGGCAGGAAGCAGAGGCACTGCTTGATGTTGATGATGCGTGACACTTGTTTCTGGTCTGTTCATTTGTTCTTGATTGTTTGTTACAAACATGTCACACATCAGATTCATTGGAGGCTGGCCTGAATGCGAGTGAGGGCAGGCTGCCGACGCTGTTCCGCCGGGGCGGCGGCGCCGATGGCAGGCACTGTGCCCGGCGATGGCTCAGACCCACCTCGCATGTCCCAAGGGTTGCTTCAGGCGGGGCCGGGGTGCAAGAAGCAGGCCAATTGGGCGTCCATCTGCCAGCGTGGCGAGTTGGGTCACCCATCGGCACATTGCCTTGTTCTCGCCGTCCGGGAGCGGCCACACCGATTGCACGGGCGATACGGGCCTGACGATCCCTCCCAGCGCGCTCGGACGCAAACTCCCACGCCCTAGCCTCTCGGCGCAGCTGCATTGCGGCTCATTGGCACGTCCATTTGTCACGGAGCTTCGCCAAACACCGATCGTTGCGGTGCGTTCGCTGTGCCGCGCGCACACTGCCCGGCTCTCCTCCCTGCGCAGCCTGGGGCTCCGCCTGGCCGCCTGCGCAACAAGAGGGCATGCTCACGATGCATGATGCGTGCAGCCGCCTCGCCCACTGGCGCCGCAGCTCACAAACCCTCGCCGCCGCCGCCAGCCGCCGCCGCTCCCGCACGGCCGCCGCCACTTGCCCCTGCATCGTCACAGTTGCCGCCCTCTTGCGCCTTGCCCGCAGGACACCTTCCCGCCCTAACTACCTCCCACCATGGCGGCATCTGCGGCCTGCCAGCAGCAGCAACTGGGCACCTCGGTCGGCCGGCAGGCGGCCACCGCTCCGCTGCTCCCCCCTCGGCGGCACAGCCAGCAGCGGCGGCGCGCCCCTGCTGTGCGCGCGGTTGCCGACCCAAACGAGCTGCTGCAGCTGGCCTCCAGCACCGCCGGCAGCCTGCAAACGGTGGCAGCAGACCTAGCGGCCGTGCTGCCAGCTGGCGTGGCCGAGCCGGTTGTGGTGGCGGCCAGCACCCTGGCAACAGGTGGGCGGGCGGGGAGGGGCTGGGCAATGGTTGGCTTACTGTGTTGCGTGGCGGTATTGCTTTGCAGGGTCCAGAAGACCAGCTGGATGTCAGTCGTGCAGCCTGCCTGATGTCCCGATGCACCAGGCTGGGCTGCACCGCGGCTGCTGCGCCGGTCTCTGCCCGCAAGCGAACTGCAGTGCAGTGCGCGAGCATGCAGGTCATGCCTACCGGTGCGCTGCACCTGTGCCGCATCTGGGCTGCACCTGCGTGGCCGCGCGCTGTCGCACACCAGCCTTGCGGCAGTTTCAATTCTCACACGTTTGACTCCTGGCCAACCATGCAGTAGCGAGCATGCCACGCGCACTCCCTCGTGCCCGCACACGCGGCGACCTAGTGGCGCTTCAGGCGCCGGCAATCCCCCCAACCTGGCTCCTCTGCCTGATGCGCTTGCCGTTGTTACTCACAATCATGTTCATCGTGATGCGCCCCCACTGCAGACGTGGCAGATTTGGTGGCACTGCAGCCGACGGCCGCGGGCGTGGGCCGCCTGGGCGCCATCTATTATGCCTTCTTCACCCGCCCCTCCCCCTTCATTGGTGCGTGGTGATTCCATGCATGTTATGTGTTTGCGTCGGGGGCTGCATGGGGGTGCAGGCTGCGCGCTCGTCACACGCGCCTCGCCGCGTGTTGCTGCGGTCATGGCCATATGTGCATGGCCGCGCTGGGCTCCGCTTCTTGTTCACTGCTGCGCCGCTTCTCTCTGTTCGTGCACCGAGCACTGCACTTGGCACGGCCGCGTCTGCTGCACTGCTACGTGACGGGCCCGCCGGCCCGCATGCTGCAGCGCCCGCTGGCCCGCCTGCTGCGGCGCCCACCTCTCCGCTCACACAGCTTTTCGCTTCCTCACCCGCCTCCCAACCCACTCTGCAGGCCTGCTGGATTACTACGTGACTGGGCCGCTGGCCCGCCTGCTGCAGCGCCGCTTCACGGAGGCCGATTTCACGCTGCGCGACCGCCTGGGCGGCGGCAACTATGGGCAGGGTGAGTTGGAGGCAGAAATAGGCCAGCCAATTTCTTTGGAAGAGGTTCTAGCTTGCAAACGCAAGCCTGCATGTGTTGTTGCTGCGCGACCGCCTGCGCGGCTGCAACTATGGGCAGGGTAAGTTAGAGGCAGGGTTTTATTTGAATACACAAGTGGACACCTTTGGTTGCGAGGCAGAAATACGCCAGTCAACATCGTTGGTAGAGGGGCAGGCATGCGCGAACTCGCGTGTGTTGTTGCTGCGCGACCGCATGCTGTTTGAGGGGCGTCTCGACGCCAAGGGCCCGCCTGAGGGCACTCAAGCTCCTTAGTTCAACCACATGCGCGCGGTTCTCACCCGCCCATCCTCACTATGCACCCATGATCCTCACCATGCACCCATGCAGTGTTTGAGGGGCTGCCCAACGCCAAGGCCCGCCTGAGAGCACCCAAGCTCCTTTGCCCAACACACATGCACGCAACTTTCACCCCGCCCATCCTCACCATGCACCCATGCAGTGTTTGAGGGGCTGATCAATTCCAAGGGCCTGCCCGACCCCACCACCCGCGAGCTGACGCCCGAACAGAAGCGGCGGCGGTAAGCGCTTGCCAGTGAATTTGCTATGTGTTGGTGGTGTGAGCTCATGGCTGGCAGGCAGCCGGCGCCCGAGCAGAAGCGGCGGGGGTGAGCGCTGGGTCATGGAAACCTCGAGGGCTGGGGGTTTAAGCTCAGAGTGGCAGGAAGCCGGCGGCCGGGCAGACGCGTCGGTGGCGAGCGCTTGATGTGCCCTACTGGCCACCAGCATGTGGTGTCACACTACCAACAGGCGCGCCTGGCGACCAGCACCGATGAGGGCGATGATGGCTCTCTGCTGGATGATGGTTCTCTGCCCTGCCCTCTGCAGCGTGATTCTGAAGAAGGCCAACATGGACGCACAGGGCATCCGCACCAACTTCCTCAAAACCGGTGGGTGGTGGCTGGGGGCGGCGCGAGCCGCTTGGCGTGCTGGCTGCGTGCGGCCTGGACACAACACACCCGGCAGCCACGCTGCACCCTGCACGCTGCATGTGCGATGACAAACAGGCGTGAGCTAGCACCTGTTAGCATGCAGTCCCGCTCAATCTTTGCTCAAAAGCGTTGTGGCTGGCCGCTTCACTGCCCGCCTCGCGCTCCCTGGCTCGCAGGCACAATTGCGCGCGGCGCGGCAGAGACGGGCGCTGTGGAGGCGTACATGTGCTCCCGCCTCATGCGCCACCCGCTGGTGCGCTTGCCTCCTAGCATTCCTGCTATGGGTGTTGGCAAGGTGGAGGCGTGTGCTCCATGCGCCACCCGCTGGGCAGCTGCCTCATGGCATTGAGAGTGCTGCCCGTTGGCCTGGGCTGCTGTTGTGCCTCCCCAAGGTCAGCATGGGGTCGAGTCCAGTCTGCCAGCTGCGGATGCCTGCTGGCCTGCACGTGCATCTTTCTGGGCCGTCTGCCAGCCAGCTGTCAGCCACACCTCCTAGCCATGCCCACCCATGCAGGTGCGCCCCGTGGTGGCCGACTTCCTGGGCTACTTCCGGGCCAGCGGCACCCAGGGCGGCATCACCAGCGGCAGCCAGTGGCTGGTGAGGCTCAGGAAACTTTACGGGTTGCTAATTGCCAGTTTGTAAACATGTTCATGCGCGCCAGCCAGCGTGGCAGCCGCTCCAGCGCTGCCGGCAGGCTTGCTGGCTGCCCTGTTCTCTTCCGGCCCAGCTTGCGGTCGATCACCAGCGGTCGTGTAGCTCGTCCTGCTTGGCTTGGCTGCAGGTGTGGACCCACCCGCTTCCGTAATCCACGCCCCCGGCCGTCATTTGTTTGTCTGTCTGCAGGTGTGGAAATTTGAGAGCGACTCCACGCTGGGAGACGCGTGCGACGGGCAGCTGGGCCCCTTCCCGGTGCGCGGGGGTGGGGCTGGCTGCATACCCAAGCGGCGCCTGCCTGGGTTGGCGGCAGGCATTGCGGCTCCTGCTCGCTGCCCATCACGCTGCTGGTGCCACACCGCCGCTTTGCAGGCTGCTTGTTTCCTGCGTAGCCATCCGATCGTGCGCTGTGATTCTGTGTTTCCTGTGAATGTCTGTAGCCATCTGATTGTGCGCCGTCTATCTGGAACTAAGTTTTGCAGGACCGCCTGGCAGGCACCATGCTGGGCGAGCGGCGTCGCCCCCCTCTCTCCGCCAATCCAGCAGTGCTTGCGTGCTGATGGGTCCCCCGCATGCCAACCAATCTGCAGGACCGCCTGGCAGGCACCATGCTGGGCGAACGGCGTCGCCCCCCTCTCTGTCTGACAATTCAGCAGCCCTTGCATTCTGACTGCGTGCCACCGCCTGCCAACCACCCTGCAGGACTGCCTGGCGGGCATCATGCTGGGGGAGCGGCGTGCGGCGGCCATGGACGAGCAGAAGCGCTCGCTGGCCACGATCAAGGCTGTGATGAAGAAGCTGTTTGTGGGTGAGGCCCTGAATGAATGAAAACGCTATTCTGAATGACTGAAGAAGCTGTTTGTGGGTGAGGATTTGGCCGGCTGTATGCTGATTATTAATTATCAATTGGTGCCGGTTGAGAAGTAAGGCGGGCAGCGTATGGTGCCAGCCACGATCAAGGCAGTGGTGAAGAAGCTGGGTTGTGGTTGAGAGGCAGTAGGGCAGTAGGGCAGTAGGGCAGGAGTTGCAGCGCACCGAGCGTTGTGGCGTGGCGATGGCGGCATGGCATGCTGATGTTGCTCCATCCCCCGCAACATGTCATGCCATGGTTGCGGCATGCAAGGCACATGCACACCCTGCCCCACCCCTGGCACCCAGCCGCCATGTCAAGCAGCCGCTGCACTGCGCCTCATCCTGTGCTTTTTACAAGGGTTCACGCGTTGCCCCGCTCACCTCTTGTTGCCTCGCACTCACCTCCCCTGCTGCAGCACTGGGTTGCCCGATTTACCCTTGAAAATGTCCTTGAAACCCTAAACCCTACTGTAACCCCTGCTGCAGCGCTGGACCGGCTGCACTCCCTGGGCATTGTGCACCGCGACGTGAAGCCCGAGAACATCCTGCTCACCGTGGATGGCGAGGTGCGTGCTTGCTTGCTTGCTTGCGTATTGTGACTGCTGGCTGGCTTAGTTTGACTGCCGCATGAAACCTGCTCTGGGGGTCTGCCATGTTATCCTCATTACCGCGGGTGGCGAGGTGGGCAAGGCTACATGCAACGCCTCCTCTTGCAGGCGATGTTGCAGCAACAGCCGTCACACTGTCGCGCTGCGTGCATCCCATGTGCGCCCCTGCACATGTCGGGGTGCCATTGGTGCCCCACGCATCATGCACACGACTGCACTCCCGCAGTATATTGGCGGCGCGTTCCAAGGCACCCTCATTCCCTTGCACCGGCATTCCATGCACCCTCATTCCCTGGCACCCGCTGTCCATGCGCCCTCAACCCAATGCACCCGCGATCCACTGCCCCCCGCTCTTCCCCCCTGCAGATCAAGGTGATTGACTTTGGCGCCGCCTGCGACCTGTCCACCGGCATCAACTTCAACCCGGAGTATGGCATGCTGGACCCGCGCTACTCCGGTGAGCGTTTGTGCTCTGATTTTGATTGAATAGGCTCCTCAGTCGCTGGGGCTGCCATTTTGGGGGGTTTTAGTATGTACCAGCGGCGCCCCCCAGTGTGGCATGATGCTTGACCCGCGCTATTTCGGACGGCATTTGTATGGGTTCTGCATGGCATGCATGGTATGGCGCCTGGTGATGCACGGCATGGCATGGCATGGCCTGGTGTTGTATGGCATGGCATGACATGGCGCCTGGTGATGCATGGCACGGCATGGCATGCCATGGCGCCTGGTGATGCATGGCACGGCATGGCACGTCGCCTCGTGTTGCGTGGCATGGTATGGCATGGCACGTCGCCTCGTGTTGCGTGGCATGGTATGGTATGGCACGTCGCCTGGTGTTGCATGGCGCGGCACGGCATGGCATGGCATGACACGGCATGGGGCCTAGTGTTGCATGGCATGGCATGGCATGGCTTTGGATGCCCCTGCAAACCCAGCAGCAACATGGCATGCCATGGCACGGCACGACACGGCACGGCAGATGGACGGCATGCCTGCATTGGCATGCCACACCCAAATCACTCTCTACCCGCCCTCTTGCAGACACGCTGAACCATCCCTACCAATGCCGCCGCCAAGGCGTCGGTGACACCCAAGACCGACTTTCCATGGCGGCCTTGCACTCATGTACTCACTCACAGCCCCTTTTTCTCGAACCCCATGTGCAGCCCCCGAGGAGCTGGTGATGCCCAAGAACTTCCCGCGCGCGCCGCCGCCGCTGCTGGCCGCCGCGCTGGCGCCGCTGGCCTGGGCCTGGGGCTGCCCCGACCTCTTCGACTCCTACTCAGCGGGCGTCATCCTCATGCAGGTGAAGGGTGTGGTGAAGGGTGTGTTCGTTTTACCTTTGTCAGGCTGGCTTTTTGTCCTGCCTTACCCCGACCTGTCCGGCTGCTACTAGGCGAGCGTCATGCTCATGCAGGTGCAGAGTTTACTGCCTGCTGTCTTTGCCATGTGGTGGTTGCTTAGCGGGTTTGTGCCCTGGCGCTGCCCCAACACATGGTGTCATTGCATGCAATCCACGCCATAGCCCTCACTGTCGATCTGCCTGCAACCCCCGCCCCCTCCCTCCTGCAGCTGTCGGTGCCGCAGCTACGGCCCGCAGTGGCGCAGCGCAGCTTCAACGCTGAGCTGGCACAGTGCGAGTACGACCTCAACCGCTGGCGGCGGTGAGTTGCTTGCTTCGGGGATGCAAGGCGTTTGGGCTGGATGCCTTGAACTTGCTGGGAGCGCAGTGTGGCTGCAGCCTCAACCGCTGGCGGCAGCGAGCGGTTTGCGGCAGCTTGCCTGGGCTCTGCTGTTGGCTGCACGCTGGGAATCGCTGCCGGGGTCTGCAGCCCACCGGGTCTCCTGCCAGGGGTGCACCATGCATCAAGGCTTGATGTCTGGCCTGCCCTCTGCCACAGGTCATCGGCTCGCGCCCGCCAGATGGACTTTTCGCTGCTGGATGCCAACGGCGGCCAGGGTGGGTGCCGGCTGCTGCGGCTGCGTACAGTGCTGGTTAGGCCTCATGCTGGCCACTGGCATGAGCGCTGTTGCACTGCGGATCACGCTTGCCTTGCTCGGGAGCCAATGACGCCTGCTTGCAAGCACTGTGTGTGCTCCCGTGGCACTGCCCAGGCCCCCCGCAATGCGCTCTTGCTTCACTCATCTGCCCACCTGTCCTCTCATCCTCCCTGTGCTCAGGCTGGGACCTGGCAGTGAAGCTGCTGCGCGCCAAAAACAGCCTGAACCGCGGCCGACTGTCGGCGGCGGGGGCGCTGCGCCACCCATTCCTGCTGCTGCCTGCATGAAGCGGGCCGCAGGGCACCTAGCGCCGCTCCATTCCATTCCAGTCGACTGCTGTGGGTGCTGCAGTGCTGCAGTGCACTAACCCTTGTTCCTCCAGAGGCTGGCTGCAGCTCGGTGCCTTGAAGCCGTTGCATTCGACGGCTTTCAGCACCCTGGGTTCCCCACCCACCCTACCGCTATTCTTTCTCTTTCATCTGCCATCGTTTCATCATTGCGCATTTGTTCATTCCGAGAGTTTAGTGCCAGCCAGTGTAACACGCAGAGAGCAGAAAAGCATGCACATTGAGAGGCGTGCACATGGCAGCGAAATCGTGCGGTCATGGGTGCAGGCTCGAGAGTAAGGCTGCTGGTCATGCGCACCCCTCCTGCCGCGCCCGCGCCTCGCAGGCCGCCTGCGTGCCCCAGTGTGCCAGCAGCGCCTGTGCCTGCAGGTCTGCTGCAGCTTCCGCCTCCAGCAGCCGCCGCTCCGCTTCCGGCAGCCCATCCGCCGCTGCCAGCTGCAGCTTGAGCTGCCGCTGCTGCTCCAGCGCCTCCAATGCTGCTGCCACCTGGGCCTGCACCGCTGTGCAGCGGGCAGCCGGCTCCGCCGGCGGCCGCGCACCGTAGCTCAGCGGCAGCTGCTCAGCGGTGGATGCTACCGATTCCTATGTATGGCAGGGGTGGAACACAGGAGAGATAGCACTGGAAGAGTGCTGCATGCAAAACCTTGCGCCCCCAGCAGCAGTGCCGCCAGCCCCCCTACAAGCCAGGAGCCACATCCCTCGATCCCATATGCCTCACCGGCGGCGCCGCAGGGCCCAGCAGCAGGCGCTCCACCGCCTGCACCGCCGTGCACTGCACCAGCAGCGTGCCCCAGTCCACCAGCTGCTGCGTGCGGCGAGCCTCCAGCTCAGCGCTGTCCAGCTCAGCGCCGCAGTCTGCAGCAGGGCGCCCTGCACCAGCCGGCCGTGCCGTAACAGAGCCAGTGGCCGGTGGTGCGGTCGCAGCAGACGGTGCAGCTGGGCGGGCCGACCGAAGCGGTGCGGCAGCACTTGCGGCAGCGCTGCCGGTCAGCTTGCCGAGCGACAGCGCAGGCACGCGGCTGGAGGGCGGGTGCACCTCGGCTGCTGTGCCTGGTCGGCTGCTGGGCTTGGCAGGCAAGCCCGGCCTGGCGGCAACTGCTGGTGCTGTACCAGCAGTAGCTGCGCGCGCACTGGAATGCTGCTGTGCGCGGGGCAGCTTGCGGGGCGACCACTTGCCGCCACCGCCACCACTGCCCTTCAAGCTGCTGCTGCTGCCCTCCGCCTGCAGCGGAGGCTGCTGCTGCAGCTGTTGTTGCTGCTGGGAAGGCTGCCCAGGACCCTGCCGGCCAACGGCTGCCGGCGGCACATCAGGCTCAGTTGCAGCGGCTGTTGGTGCTGCGCCTGGGGCGGCACTGCTGATGCTGCGGCGGCCCTCCCTGCCGCCGCTCACGCTGCCGGTGCTGCCGCTGCTGGGCGCCGGGTGCTGCACTGGCTGGGAGCCTGCCTGAGAGCCCTGGCTGCTGCGCCCCGGCGCGTGCAGGGGGCGCTGGGTGTGGGTGGCGGCGCTGGCGGCGCCAGCGGCAGGGTTCCAGCTGCCGGGAGCGCCGTCACATAGCCTGCAGGGAGAGGGCGAGGGAGAGGAGCAGGCAGGATGTGTGAGGCGTGAGATGTGTAGCAGTGGGTGCAGCGGCGTCCTGAGATGCGGCCGCCGCCAGATCGCGTGCCCAGCTGGTGGCGCTCACTTGCTGGCTGCAGCCAGCTTGGCGGCGCGCAGCTGGGCGGCGCGCTCCTCCCGCTCCCGCTCCCGCTCTGCCTTGCGCTGCTGCGCATACGCCGCCTGTGGGTGTGGTGGAGGGGAGTTCGGGCCGAGGGTGCTGGCGTGTCTGATGCGCCGAGGCATGCCTAGGAAGGCAACAGCGTGGCAACATCGTCCCGCCACGTGTACGCACCAGCTCCTCCTTGGTGAGGGCCTTGGCCGCGCCGGCGGGGTTGGTGGCGGCGAGCGGGCCGGCCGGCGG
>RRZL01000069.1:0-20968 GCA_006782975.1 Chlorella sp. Dachan | reverse complement strand
CCCGCCCCAAACCGCTGGCCGCCGCCGCTGCCGCCTAACAACGCCGCACCCCTCGCCCCACTCGACCCCCCCCCACGCCCGGCTATGCTGCAGGGCACAGACCGATGCGTGGCAGTCACACGGAGCGGCAGAGCCGGGGTATGCCGCATATAGCCTGGACAGCGACACGGCAGCGGCGGCGCCACCGCGCCGCACCCAGCCTGCGCCAGCGGCACCGGCCCAGCCCGTGGCCGGCGAGGTGGTGCCGCCCGGCGTGCGAAGTGACATCCTGCGGGGAGTGGACAGCTTTGTGATGTCGCTGCCCCTGGGGACCAGTCCAGGTGCGCGGGGGGCGGAGGCGTGAGGTGTGGGCACCGGCCGCCCCGCTGTTGCTTTTTGTGCCGGACAAATGCAACTGGAGCGGTGCAGGCTCGATGTGTGCACTGCCGCCCATACTTGTCACCCGTCACTGCTGCGCTGGTGCAAACTCAGTTGTATTATCTCAAGCTGTGCGTGTTGTCTGAATGCCCCGTTGTCTGAATCCCCGCCATGAGCAGGCGATGCCGAGATTGAGGAGGCGGTGGCCAGCCGGCTATACCGGGCTGAGCTGGCGCGCGCCGAGGCGCAGGCCAAGCTGGGCGAGTGGTGAGTGGGCATGGCCTGGCAGGCCGTGTTGCTGCTGTATGCACACATGCATGCCGCCCTGGCTGCGCAATGACTGCACCGCAAACATGCTTGCTCGATGAGGGTCCAGCAGTCCAGAGCCTGGCATTGTCACCCTCCCTGCCGTGCAGGTCTCGGGTGGCGATGGAGCTCAAGGGCGTGGTTGAAGCCCAGCAGGCGGTGATGCAGCAGGCAGCGGGGCCAGCAGGAGCGGCAGGGGCGCCAGCAGGCGCTGCCGCTGCCAGCCCAGCGGCCTCGGCTCGGCCGCACATTGCACAGCTGCAGCGGCTCGTGCGGGGCATGCGGGCGGAGCTACGGCAGCCGCCTGCTGTGCCTGCGGCCCCCGCTCCTTCAGCCGAGCCGTCACCACGGTGGCAAGCTGCTGGGTGGGGTGAGGCGCAGCCCGACCGGCAGCAGCAGGCGGAGCAGCATCGGCAGGCAGCTGCGCTGGCTGAAGAGCTGGCCAGCACAAAGGCGCGGCTGCGGCAGATGCAGGAGGCGCACGATGCCTTGCTTGCCCAGCAGGTGGGTGTGTGCCTGGACTGCCTGGGCGGGCTGCTGGGAGGGCTTCTGGGATGCAGTGGTTCATGTTCAAGGCATTTCTTTTCTGCCAACAGCTCTGCCACACTTTGTGCTGCTGCGTCATGCGTTGCAGGCGGCGCGCCAGGACAGCAGTGTGGAGGCTCGGGCGCTGCAAATGCAGCTGGAGCATGCCCGCAGGTGGGCGGGCAGTTTGCAGCGCTGCTGGCCCAAGCACAGTGTGTGTTTGATGGCTTACACTGCATTGATTGCCCTGCACGCCTGCTGATGCTGATGCATGCAAAGTCTGGCATCGCCGAGGCCTGCATGCAACCTTCTGGCTCGATCACCCTGGCAGGGAGGCGGAGACTGCTCGTACGGAGAAGGAGCGGATGCGTCGTGCTCTGATTGATGCCGAGATAGAGCTGCAGCGCAAGAGCAACGATGCAGCTGCTGCGGCGCAGCAAACGGCAGCCGCCCAGACAGCCCAGTGCTCGGCAGCCCAGGCGGCCGCAGCGCAGCAGGAGCAGCAGCTGGCGGCGGCTGCTGCGGAGCTGGCAGCCTCTCAGGCTGATGCGGCCAGCCTGCGGCAGCAGCTGAATGCCGCACGAGCCGCAGCGGAGGAGGCTGCTGCTGCTTCCGACGCTCGGCTGCGTGAGCTGCACGCGGCTGCCGATAGCGCATCGGCTGCAGCTGCAGCAGCCGAGGCCTCGGCCACTGCCCACCGGCAGCAGCAAGAAGCCGCGGATGCACTGGTGGCTCAGCTGCAGTCGCAGGTGGCGCAGTTGCAGGCGGCAGCAGCGAGCAGCAGTGCCAGTGCGGCTGCTGATGTGACGCTGCTGCAGCGGCAGCTGTCTGTGGTTGCACAGCGTGAGCAGGCGCAGCAAGAAGAGCTGCGGCAGGCGCGGGATCAGCTCGCGACTGTGAAGCAGGCGCACGCTGATGCTGTGGCAGCGGCTCGATCCAGCCAGCAGCAGCTGGGGCAGGCGCAGGTGGGTGCACTGCAGTTGGGTGCGTTTGTGGCGGGGTGTCACGGTGGCAGCTGGACGTGGTTGGGTGGATCTTTCGCATCGTCCTTCTCGTCCCTCCACCCAGCCTCTCTTCCCCTCTCAAGCCTGCGCAGGAGGAGCTGGCAGCGGCGCGCTCCGCACTGGTGCAGGCACAGGCCGCGGCAGGGCTGCAGGATGTGGCAGCACCCGCCACGCTGGCGGACAAGGATGCAGAGATCAGGTGAGCACCCTGGGACACGCATCACTGAAGCCTGGCTGTACTTCTACGGCTGCAGACTATGCTGCTCATCTTTCAATCCAAAGCTGCTCGCAACATTGCATGGCTGATGGCGCACGCCCAAGCTTGCTGGCAGCAGTGCATCGGCCTCTAACGCATGGCCTCCCGCCCCACCTCCTCCCGCCTGCAGCGCCCTCAAGGCCGTGCTCGACCGCGTCACAGCAGCGGCCCAGGCCAAGGATGCTCAGGTGGAGGCGGCGCGGGCAGAGGCTGCTGCTGCTGCCGCAGCACGCGACGCTGCCGAGGCCACGCTGGCCGGCTGGCATGAGCGGGTGGCGGCAGCTGATGTGCAGGCAGCGTCCCTGGCAGCAATGCAGCGTGAGGCTGAGTCAGCTCGCCACGACATGCTGCAGCTGCAGCTTGCGGGTGCGGCCGAGGCTCAGCGGTGGGAGGAGCAGCTGCTGTCACAGCGGCGGGCAGTGGAGGATGCCAGGCGGGCAGCGGATGAGGACCGCCGTGCCGCTGCTGCTGCCGCAGCCCAGCAGCAGGTGCTGCAGGCTGAGGTGGCGCAGCTACGCCAGCTGGTGTCGGCAAAGGATCAGCAGATCGGGGCGCTGAGCAGCGCAGCCAACAGCCGGCCTTCCAGCGCTGGCAGCGGCGGCATGTCACCTCGTCGGGCACAGCGTGTGCAAGAGCAGGTGTGAACGGGAGCGCAGGGTGGGCGGAGGACGCAACAGTGGCCTTCCGGAGTTCCCTTGGCATATCGCACCATCAAACTGCTGCTCCGGTGTGCTGCCGGGTGTCAGTCTGATTGCTTTGCTGTGCTTGGTCCTGCGCAGGTGGAGGACCTTCTGGCCAAGGTGGCAGGCCTGAAGGAGGCGCTGGCAGCCCGGGAGGCCGTTGCAGCCACTGCCAGTGCCGCCGCCGCAGAGGCGGAGCAGCGGCGCCAGCAGCTGGAGGCGGCGCTTGAGGCAGCCCAGACCCAGGCCAACCAGTCCGAGTGCCGGGCGACAGACAGTGCTGCACTGGCAGACGAGTGGAAGCAGCAGGCAGCGGTGCTGCGCCAGCAGCTGGCGGCGGCACAGGACGACTTGCAGTCAACCAAGCAGCAGCTGGCGGCAGCCAGTGAAGATGCACAGTCGGCAAAGCAGCAGCTGGCAGCAGCCAGTGAGGATGCACGGTCGGCCCAGCAGCAGCTGGCGGCAGCCAGTGAGGGCGCGCAGTCGGCGCAGCGGCAGCTGGCAGCGGCACATGAGGAGTTGCAGGCAACTAAGCAGCACGGTGCAGCGGGCAACAAGGCAGTGCCGCTGCTGTCGCCAGAGGGCAGCAGCAACAGCGGGCTCATCCCCGCAGTCCTCGGGCCGGAGGGTGCTGGCGCCGCAGCTGAGCAGCAGCCGGGGCCGCTGCAGCACCATACCACTGCCGGCGCGGCAGAGCTGCAGCAGCGCTGTGAGTCACTTGCCGCGGAGGCAGACGCCCTGCGCGAGGAGGCTGCTGCCGCTGCAGAGGCTCACGCCCGCCAGGTTGACGAGCTTGAGCAGCAGCTGCTGGCACTGGAGCAGCACCATCAGGAGCTGCAGGCAGAGCTGCGACAAGAGCACCAGCAGGCCATGCTGGCCTTGCAGCTGGAGCACAGCGCAGCACTGGAGGCTGCACAGGAGCAGCATGTGGAGGAGCTGCAGCTTGCAATGGCCCAGCAAGCTGCCGCAGCGGATTCGGCACAGGCAGCACTGGCGGCAGCAGCGGCCGGTGCGGCGGCAGCAGCGGCTGTGGATCGTGTGGAGCCGCTGGGGCGCAGCCGCAGCCTTGGGGTCGGCGACCGCACACCCTCGCCCCTGCAGCGCCGCTTCCAGCAGAAGCTGCGGCAGGTGCGCGTGCGTCAAAGCGCAGCGGTTGGGGCATGGTGAAGGATTGCTTGCCAGCAGTCGCTAAGCCTGCAGATGCACGGTCGCATGACAGCGGCTCTGTCTGCCCTCCCTCTGCGCCCCATCTGCCTGCTCTTTAACTTCCCAGCTTGTCTGGTACCATGCCTGCCCATCCATCCGCATCGCGTCCACTTCGTGTCTCCCTCAGATCCAGGAGGAGCATGAGGAGGAGCTGGCAGCGCTGCGGCAGCAGCACGAGGCGGACCTGGCTACTGAGCGGCGGCGTGCAGCGGATGCTGCTCAAGCGGCACTGGAGGGCCACCGCGCCGCGCTCGAGGCCCTGGCTGCTGAGCACGCGCAGCAGGTGGGTTGGAGAGGGATGAGTGGGGAATGGCACGTGTGCAGGCCAGGCCTATCGCTGCAGGGCATCGCTGCACTGCGGGGCGCCCCCTGACCCAGCGTCCTCAACTCCTGCTTACTTGCCCTGCAGCTGGCAGAGCAGAGGCGCGCTGCGCAGGAGGAAGCCGAGTCGCGCGAGCTGGCACACCTGGCAGAGCTGGAGGCGGCGCAGGATGGGGCACTGGAGGTGGGTTGGGTGCCCGCTGTGTCGCAGAATGTAGCGTCATGCGGCCGCGCCAGCATCAAAAGAGCAGTCATGGACAGCCTCTGTCACAGCAAGCCTGCCTGTGGAGCGCCACAGTGAGGAGCATTTGCCGGCCTGCCTCCACCCGGTGCTCTCCCTGCAGCTGGATGGCGACTCTTTGGCAGTGCGGCTGTCGGCGCTGGAGGCGCGGCGGGCGCAGCATGAGGCGGGAGAATTGACGCTCAGGTGGGCTTGGTGGCTGCAGTGGAAGAAGCGATGCACTTGTGTGGAGTCTCAGCCATCAGTTGTTTGTCGGCCTGGCTTTCGCAGTATGAGCGGGTTGGCCGTTTTCCGGTCTCACGCGAGTTTACAGCGGACCCATTGATTTACCCACTCCTCAGCTCGCAACGTCATGGCTGGCCACCGTGCGTTCCCCTTACCCATGCAGGGCTGCGCTGGAGGAGCAGCAGGCTGAGCATGAGCGCCAGCTGGCAGCTGTCATGGCCAAGCAGGCGTTGCTGCTGGAGGCACAGGAGGCAGAGGTGGCTGCGGCAGCCCGCCAGCATGAGGCAGCAGAGGCGCAGCTCAACCTGCAGCAGGAACAGGCCGCCGCCGCCTCGCCCTCGCCCCACAAGCAGCGCCTGCTGCAGCACCTGGAGGAGCGGCACGCAGCAGACGTGGCCAGGGTGCTGACCGGCTCCATCTTTGCCGCTGTGCTGGTGCGGTGGCAGCATCAGGACACGGCATCTGCAGCAGGGCAGCCAGGCACCCAGGTGCTGTCGCCCGGTCCCGAGCTGCACCTGCCGCCAGGCGAGCACTGGCTGCACGACATCAGTGGGCCCAGCACAGCACGCACTGAGCGCAACCCCTGCCTACTGGGCAGCAGCAGCGGAGGTGCTGGCTCGAGCAGCCCCAGCCGCTCGGCGCGGCGCCGCCTGCTGGCAGAGATGGGGGCCGCTGCCGCTGGTGCAGCTGTGGGAGCCACCGCTGCTGCCGCTGGTGATGGCCCCTCCGGCACGTCAGCTGTGGGCCGCGGCGAGCTCAGCATCGCAGCTGAGGCGGGCGGCTGGCCAGAGGACCCCGGCCTGGGCCCCTCCCGGGCGGTGGCTGCGGCAGCGGCAGCCGAGGCGGCACATGCTGAGGTGGCACGGCTAGAGGGCGAGCTGGAAGAGGCCGCGGCTGAGTGCGAGCGGTGCGAAGGGTGGAGGGGTGTGAAGGCTGCAACGATTGCGCGGTTGTCCCGCACTTGGCACATCTGCTGGCAGTTTGCGCTCGTTGTCTGCCTGCCCGCCTGGCCTGCTCGCCTTCTGACATCTCCACCTCTCCTTGCCATCTCATCATCATTCCCTCCATGTGCATCCTCCCTCTGCAGGCGCGGCGAGGCGCTGAAGGAGTGCCAGGAAATGGTGGAGGAGCTGCAGGCGTTTGCAGAGGGGCAGAAGCGCGAGCTGGCGGAGGTGCGGCTTGGGGCCGGGACCGGGGCAGCATGGCTCATGCACCGGGCGCGCTGCTGTCGTTGTGGGCTGTGGGCGTTGCGTTGCTGGTGGAATGCAGATCGGGCTTGCCTTTGGTGCTTGCACCCACCCCTCGCCAGCTGACAGTCTGCCCCGCATCCCATCCATCCCATCCTCCGCCCTCCCTTGCCGTCGCGCAGGTGCGGCGTGAACTGGATGAGAGCCACCGGTTGGGGCGCGACGGCCAGCTGCGCATGCGGGGCCTGGAGGAGCAGCTGCTGGCCGCACAGGACGAGTGCAGCAAGCTCAACAGCCAGGTGCGCTGTGTGTGTTGGCAGGGTGGGAACATGGCTCGAGGTGGGGTTGGCAAGTGTGTGGGTGGGCGACCTCCGCTGTCTAGAGGTTGGGCGCTGCACTTGCGCAGCTGCCCGGCTTGTGTGCGATAGCAGCCGCAGGCACTCAGTTCGCTGCCGCCACCCCGCAC
This sequence comes from Chlorella sp. Dachan, assembly GCA_006782975.1. Taxonomy (NCBI): domain Eukaryota; kingdom Viridiplantae; phylum Chlorophyta; class Trebouxiophyceae; order Chlorellales; family Chlorellaceae; genus Chlorella; species Chlorella sp. Dachan. Next base: position 14,194 of record RRZL01000069.1, on the reverse strand, counting down.
CCCTCCTGCCCTGCAGGTCAGCAAGCTGGAGCGCAAGTGCGGGGCCTACAAGCAAGAGCTGGCCTCGCTGCAGTCCATGCACGATGCGCTGCAGAGCGAGCACACAGCAGGTGCGGCAGGGCAGCAGGTGGCGGGAGCGGGTGGGCCGAGGGGTGATGCACTGATGCCAGAAGAAGAGCTTCTGATATCTGAACTGATCAGCGCCATCAGACAGCGTGCATGCTGGTGTGCCCCTGTCCCTCCACTCTGAAAGCCACGCTCTGCCTGTCTTCATTGCAGTGTGCGGCCAGCTGACGGCGGCGCAGCAGCAGCAGGAGGCAGCTATGGACCGCCTGCAGCGCCTGGCGGAGCGACTGGCGCTGACGCAGCAGGAGAAGGTAGGCGGGCGGGGCTGGTGGGTTGGCCCAGCAGGTTTGCAATGAAGGTGGCCTGCAGTGGCTGCCGGTCTCCCGGCTGCGCGCTTGGGAGGATGGTTGCAGCGGGTGCTTTGCTTGCAATTGCATCAGTCCAGCCCGCTGCTACCTCTGCAGGTGCGGGCCGAGGAGGAGTTGGCGACGCTGCAGGCCCGCATGGAGCTGCTCAGGTGCGTGGGCTGGGTGTGTCGCGTCCGATCTGCCTTGCACCTTGCGTCTGCGTTGTTGTCCCTTCCTGCCCGCTCCCTCTGTGTCACACGATGCTAAAGTTCGCTCCTACTTCTGCAGGGACGAACACTCGCACGAGGCAGAGGCGCTGCTGCACGAGCTGCTGCTGCAGCGCCTGCGCCAGTCGTCTGCGGGTGACAGCAACACCGCCAGCGGCGGCCGCGCGGCGGGCAGCGGTCCAGAGGTGCGGCAGCCGGGCGGCAGCGGCACAGCGGGCGGCTCAGCAGAGGCCACGCTTGCTCTGGCGCTGCAGGCAGGTGGCCACCGCCGCCAGCACACCGCCCACCAGCCGCAGCCGGGCAGCAGCAATGGCAGCGGCGGGCCCAGCGGCGGCACGCTAGTGGGGTCAGCTGAGGGTGCCCCAGCAGCCGCTGCCGTGCGCCAGGCGCGCCCAGAGATTCAGCCGGCGGAGCAACCACGGCAGCGGCGCCCCTCCACACCGGTTGCTGGGCAGGCCCCACAGCGGGTGCAGCGGCAGCAGCATGGTGCACCGGAGCCTCCAGCAGCCCCAGCGGCGGAGCTGCGCCACCCTCGGCTGCGGACGGTTGCGGCGCTGCACCTGCCGCTGCCGCTGCAGCAGCTGCAGGAGGCGGCGCTGAGCGGCGGCAGCGGCAACAACACGCCGCTCAGCGCACGCAGCGTGGAGAGCGCCTGGTCAGATTCAGGTGGGCAGTCTGGGGGTCTGGGCAGTCTGGATGAATGTTTGGCCTGCCATGTTGCTTGCTCCCTCTCTGCAAGCCTTGCTCTGGTCTCGGCGCAGGACTGCGGCAGCCAACATGTGCCCATCTGGCATGCTGCCGCCCCTGCTGCCCCTGCAGTCGCTGAGCTGGCGCCGACGGCCCACAAGAAGAAGCGTGGCGCGCTGCACAAGCTTGGCAAGATGCTGCGTGGCACCAAGCCGGCTGCAGGCGCAGCGGCATACGCCCAGGCACCTCCGCAGCGAGGGAGACCCAACCCTGCAGCCCTGACAGCCCCGCTGGAACACAGCATGCGTGAGAAGGAGGCGGCTGCGCTGCAGGCCCAGCTGCTGCAGGAGCAGGCGGCTGCAGGGCGGGAGTGGCATGAGCAGCCGGTAGCGGTTGAGCGATGGCATGAGCAGCCGGCGGCGGAACCGGAGCCGGCTGCCGTGCCAGCCGCCATTCGGCAGCCCATGCAGCGGGGCGGGCAGCCGCAGTGGCAGCCGCAAGACGTGCCCGGGTTTACCATGCAGCAGCAGCAGCAGCATGCAGAGCACGCGCAGCAGCTGGGCTGGCAGCAGCTTGCTGCCTATTCCCAGCAGCAGCAGCGGGAGCAGATGGCAGCAGGCCTGCCACGCTCGCCCTTCCAGTCGCCCACACGCGGGCCGCTGCAGGAGGTGCCCGTGCCGCAGCAGGCGCGGCCGGCGCGGCCCAGCAGCGGGCTGTCGGAGTGCCCGGCCTCCCCCGAAGCTGGCCTGTATTACTACCCTGATGCAGCGGCAGCCGGGTACGCAGCAGCGATGGCAGAGCTGCAAGCCCAGGGGCTGGGGGCAGCGCACGGCGGCGGCGATGCGGCGCGGCAAGAGAGCTGGCAGCTGCGCCGCCTGCACGTGGTGCACAGCAACGGCCTGTACAGCCCGAAGTAGCGGGAGAGGCGGGGACCGCTGCCGTGGCCATGCAGCATGGGCACAGCCTGCCTGCCTGCAGTTTTTCTGACGCTTGACACTGACGTGACCCTGCCCTATTGACGAATTATCCCCTTGTGCTTATTCAATGACAGCCACGCATTAACACCAGGGAAAGCTGGTCGCTTGTAAATATCCTATCCTGCTGACGATTTTCGGTTGACATGCTCACCCGTGCCTGGCAGGAGGCAGAGCAGGGTGCAGAGGCGTCAACCTCTGGCTAGGTGTGCGTGCATTTTGTATTTGCTTGGGCCTGAACTGCACAACCGCCTGAGCGCACACCAACTGCACCGCTGTCGCCGTAGCTTGCGGATGCGGCGGCGAAGGAGGGGGGTGAAGCGGCACAACAGTGGGGAATGGCTAACTGAAGACTGTATTTCATCTATCCGTGACATGTGTGCCTGGCCGAGATCAGGCAACGAAATGCAACGAGTGAAGCCAAGGTGCAAGGCGGCGGCACAGCGCCAGCTGCCGAGCGGCGGCCGCCCGCCCCGCCCGGTACAGAGGGTTGTGTGCTGCTTGCAACGGCCCCCGCCGGGCCTGAAATTGCCACACATGCCTCACAATCCTGCAGCAGCGGCCGGCGGGGCGCCTGGGGCACGGCAGAGGGCGCTGCGGGGGCTGATCCTCCGCCCCACCTGTCCACGTGTCCCAATGGGGCGCTCCCGCACCCATCGCCGGCCCGATCTCGCACCAGTGCAGTCCTCGGCACCCGGAAGGAGCCGCCCCAGGTCCCCGCAGCCCCGCCGGCGTCCAGCCCATCGCTCAAAAGCCCCAGGCTCAGCAAGCGGCGATGCAGACCTCCACGGCCACCTTCCGGGCGGGAACCGCGCCCCGCACCGTGCAGCGCGCCTCCCGGGCGCCCCGCGCCGTCGTGTGCACGGCGTCGCTCAGGGAGGCCGCCAAGGGCGCGGCTGCCGCGGTGGCTGGCGTGGCCCTGGTGCTGGTGAGCGCCTGGGACAGGGGGCGGCGGAAATGGCAGCTCCGCCGGCAGCCGGCGGCAGCCGCCACTCGGCCGGCACCGCAGGTTCTGTCCTGCGGTGCACTCACGCTTGTGCTGTTGCATGCCGGCGAACAGCCAGCTGCAATGTGTTTTTCGGCTGCCAGGGATGCAGGGCAGCGGCAAGGCGCATGCATTCCTGCTCTGGGCACCGCCGTCGCCGGCCCAGTCGCCCACCGGTCATGCCGCCAACCGTCACACCTGGCCCTCTATCTTGCAGGGCGGTGTGTCCCCAGCCCAGGCTGCCAAGCCCGAGCCCTCCACCTATGAGAAGAACACCAGCTACGAGCAGGAGCTGCTGGTGAGCGGGGGAGGGCGCGGTTGGGCCCAACCTTCGGGCGCAAGTGTGTGGTTGTCGGTCGGTTGGCTGCACATGCAAGTGCGGTTGCCTGCTTGGGGGTTGAACTGACTGCCGTTCACACTGTTTGGATGCGATGGAGCTGCTCTATTGGACCTGCGTTATGCTGTATGGTCCACGCGAGCGATGGCCAGGGCTTCCTGCATGCTGCCGACTGCTCAAGCAGCCTGCAGCCTGCCGTTCCTCACGCCAGGCTTGCCCTTCCTACCTCACGACTCAACCGCCGTCCATGTACGTCCCCCGAGTGCCGTCAGCCACCCCACAGTCTGACTTCCGGATGCCCCCCCCCACACACCTCTGCCCCCTCAGGCTGCCCTGCGCGAGCGGGGTGCCAAGGAGCTGCCGGTGCTGACTGCGCCTCCCACCGGCGAGGTGAAGGAGGAGGCAAAGGTGCCCGCCTTCAAGCTCAGGTGCGCACGGGGTTGCTTCAGAGTGGCTTACTCCGTGGCTCACTGTGCAGGTGCACTGCTGGCTGCAGTGGCGGGCAGTGGCGGGCCCGCTGAGCGGCGGACCTGCTGCTGGCATGCCACCGAATCCTGCTGCTGTGCCCAGCTGCTGCCGCTGCCAGCCGAGCCGAGCCGCTGCCCGCTTGTTGGGTTCTGCGCCCTCCCCTGCTGCCGACCGCTCAAGCACGGTTTGCGGCGGGCGGCGAGCCAACTTGAATAGGTTGGGGTCAGCTGCACTGCCAACAAGCCCCTGCCAGCCGCACAGCCGTGTCTGCCCATCCACTCTCATCATTTGCTCCGTGCCCACAAACCTACTGCTTGCAGCGGTCCTGCTGAGAAGGTTGTGGTTGAGACGCCCGCCGAGGTGCCCACCCCCGCCCCCGCCGCCCCCGGTGCGTCTGGGCAGCAGGCTGCTGGGCAGAGGAGGTCTGGCTCGCCAGCTCGCTCCAGTCTGTGGTGTGCGCAAGGCGGAGATGCAGCAGTTTGGCGTGAGGCAGAGATGCAGCAATTCATGGACGCTAATCGCCGGCAGGCGCCAGCGTCCCTCACATCGCTGCAACTGCCCTGCCGTGGCCCGTGCCTGTGCAGCCACCGCCGTGGCGCCCAAGCCTTTTGATGCGGCCGCTGTGCCCAAGCCTGTCCCCGCCCCCGAGCCGGAGGTTGCTAAGCCCGCCCCGGCTGCCGTGGCGGCCAAGCCCGCCCCTGCCGCCGCCCCTGCTGCCAACCAGTTTGGCGCCGCCTCCGAGGGCCCCGCTGGTGAGGACTGCTGCTGCCATGGGGGGTGGCAGATGACATGTGGCAAGCTGTGAATGGCAGATGACGTGTGACACGCTGTGATGCGGATTGCCGGCGATGTCCCTGCCCTGCGTTGCCCCCCACCCAGCCGTGCAGCAGTTAGCAGCAGCAGTCTGCAGAGCTGGAGTTGAGCAACACACACCTCACCCCCCCTGCACCTGGCCACCCCACAGACAACAAGCCCCTGCTTGTGGGCGGCGCCGTGGCGGCCGTGGCCATCGCCGCGGTGGCTGCCTCCGCCAACCAGGGCGGCGCTCAGGAGGCGACTGCGGGCGCGCCCGCCGCCGCTGCTCCCGCCGCGCCTGCCGCCTGTGAGTTGTGTTTCAGGGATCTCAGGGGCTGGCCAAGATCTGCACTGCCTGACGCTGCTTGTGCTGCTGCATGTGCGGCTGCGCTTGTTTCCGCTGCTGCTGCCAGTGCCAGCAGCGTTCCCTGCCAGCCAGCAGCCACCGTCCGAAACCAGCTGCGCCAAACCCTGCTAGTCCCTGCTGTGTGCACACACACTCACTGCACCCCTCTTGCCCTCCACCCTCCTGTGCAGCCTCGGGCGGCAGCAGCGGCGAGCTGGACAACGTGGCGGAGGCTCGCGCCTGGATCGCCGCCTGGCGCGCCCGGCAGCAGAAGTGAGGCGGCCGCGCCGCTCCTGCCGGGCCAGCAGGCCGAGCCACGCCAGCTTGCACAGGCTGAGAGCAGGCAGCGCTGACGGCAGCAGCAACTACGCACACAGCTGCAGAGCTGTCAGCCTAGCGAGCTGCTGGCTTGCCTCGTTGGCACCGCCACACGGCTCCCGTGGCCCCCACCCCTTGTTTGAATTGCGCCGCCCGCCGCCGGGCGTGCGCCCTGCACTGCCGTATGTATCGCCCCCCCCTGTGTGTATCCTGCCTATTTCTGCGATTGCTTCCGACTGCTTGCTGAGAAGATGCGCCCGCCCCTGCCTCTGCGATCCCATTCCTGGGTGTAAGGGACGCACTTGCTGAGGAGGCCTGTGGCGATGTGTGGGGTGCTGTGCAGCTGCGTGTGGTGCACATGCAGCCTTAAAAAAAATTATCAGCCGTCGTAGTTTACGGCTGACGTGAAGCGTTGGCAAGGTGTACAGTGCCCAGCATTGCAATGCAACGGGGGGAGCCAATCAAACGATACGCAGTGCAATGCGCTAGCATGTAGCTATCGAGCAAGCTAGAATGCGGCTATCGAGCAAGGCCTTCTGCACAAGTGGCCGTAGTGCTGTGGCACGCCCTGGTGCTTGCCCGTTCCCCTCCTCAGGCCTCATGCCGGATCGCCGTGGACGTCGACACCTCCAACAGCCGGCCGTCGGCATCATACAGGCGCGCTGTGGTCAGCAGCATGTCGGGCTGGGGGCTCCAGTGCGTCGCCACGCGCAGGCCGCTGCTGGCGCAGGGTGGGGGCGCAGGCAAGCCAAGGAGCGATGGTGAGGTGCGAGGTGCAAGAATTGCACAGAGGGATAAGGGGCACCTGGCAAACACCACCCAGGCAACCACACCACCGCTCTGCAAGCCGCGAGCCCCCGGAGCAGCCACAGCCTCAGTGCCGCCGAACCATCCCCCCAGCGCACCGGCGCCGCGAGTTGTCCACACGAAGCGTCTCCAATTGCACGCCGCAGGCGTGCGGCAGCAGCAGCAGCGCGCCGTCGCCGCCGTCCTGCGAGCAGAGGGTGTGAGAGCAGGGGGACAAGAACTGGCCAGCAGGCTGGCTGTGCCACCCTTCATGGCCAAACAGCTCGCTGCCCTGCCAACAAGACCAGAGCAGCCAGGGAGGGTCGACTGTGGGTGCGGCATGCCCCTCAACAGCCCGCCATGAACCGGTCTTCCAGCAGTGACCCACCTCGGGCAGCGCTGTGTCAAACGCACGCAGCGTCTCGTGTGCAGAATACAGGGTGGAGGGGGCGGGCAGGCCCGTCTCCAGGCTGACGTCGTCCACTGCACAGAGGCGGGCGGGAAGCAAGCAGGCGTGGGGGTGAGCAGCTTTGGCGGGGTGTGGCTGAGCAGCTTTGGCGAGATAGGGCTGAGCACAGTGAGCGGTGCGCCGAGTCTGGGCTGCTCAGTCGTGTGGCATTGCAAGCAATGCCAGCTACGGGACCGGAGGTGTGGCAGCGGACTCTGCCCCACACTGTCATCCCTCACCTGTGACAGCCGACACCTCAAACACCTTCCACGTGCCGTTCAGAGAAGCAGTGTCCAGCTGCTGCCTGCAGCAGGGTGGATGCCAGGGCTGGCTTCAGGCTTTGCAGGTTGCACGCGCAACCCTCTGGCTGTGCAGCTGGCCACAGGGGCAGCAGGTGGGACCAGGTGGCACGTGCAACGCGCTGGCTGCGCAGCTGGCCACAGGGGCAGCCAGGTGGGCCGCCCTGTTGCCAGCAGGGCCAAGCAGTCCAGCGCTCCAGCCCAACCCTGCCAACTTTCTTGTTTCCTTGCCCTCAACCCAGTCCCTGCATCCACAAACAGATCTCAGCCCCACTCACTGCCGGCTGGCCTCCTGCTGCTCGGCGGCGCCCGCGCCCTGCTCCGAGGGTGTGAAGGAGCCGGGCAGGCCCTCCCAGGCCTCTCGCGCCACCGACACACGCAGCGGCTGGATCTCGAGATCGGTGCCATCGCCGCCACCTGCGTGTGTGGGCAGCAGACCGGCGGGCGTGTGTGAGATGGGACAGGCAGTCGAGTTTCTGAGGCACAGGCGCTCGCGGCGGCTGGATCTCGAGGTCGGTGCCGTCGCCGCAACCTGCGCATGTGGGCAGAAGATGGGCAGCAGACCAGTGGGGGTGCGTGAGCAGGACGGGCGGTTGAGTTTCTGAGGCACAGGCAGTCAAGTCCCCGCCACCTGCGCATACTGGCGGATGTACACGCAGCCAGGAGCCAGAACCTTGCTGCTGCTGCCTTGTCGTTGGCCCATGCATTTAATGCACACTGTAATGTGGAGGGCAACGCGACCAGCCCGCACCACAGCCCCCTCCCTGCCACCCACCCGCAGTGTCGAGTGTGATGCGGATGCGCAGCCGCTGTTCGCCGCCCCACTGGTGGCAGTGCTCGATGACCACCGCCGTCCTGCAGAGCGCAGCGAAGTGGGTTGCGCGTGGGCCGGTGCTCAGCTGGAGGACACTTGCCGGCCTGGGGGCTCAGCCGCGGATGCAGACGTGAAGCAGACGCAGGCTCCACACGTGCATCCCGCCCTGCAGGCAGCATAGCAGTGGCACAGCGGGAGTGGCTCCAAAACAACAAATAAAGGCTTGGCGGGTACGCACCAGTCAAGCTCCGCTTGCTCTTGTGCCGCCAGCGCTGCAGCGTCAACAGCGCGCCCCTCTCCGCTGCCCTCCTCTGCCTCCTCTGCCGCCTGCTCGTCCCCTGACACCGCCTGCACCTCCTCACTCTGCAGGGTCCGGCAAGAGGGCAGAGAAGCTGTCTGTTGCTCTCTGTTGATCAAGCGGTAACTGGCACTCTGATGCGGGGCTGGGATGCCAAGCCGAGGCCGGCAACCACAAGCCCCTGCTAGCATGCCCGCCCGGCTGCCTCCTTCCACCCGTGAGGTGCAGGCAGTCGGCACAGCTGTGGCCCGTCACCCAACCTGCACCATTCAAAACCCTTCCTCAACTTCCCAGCCCCCGCACCTCGCCCAGCTGTGCCCCCTCCCTCCACCGTACAGCGCTTCAACCCTTCCTCCTCAGCCCACACCATCCAAACCCTCCCGCACCTCGCCCAGCTGTACCCCGCCCCTTAACCTACACTAATCCCTACAGTAATCCAACCCCTATCGCACCTCGCCCAGCAGCTCAATCGAGTCGGCGGCGGGCGGCGCCGCCAGGGCCGCCTCCAGAGCCGCTGCCGCCGCCAGAGCCGCCTCGTCGTCGTACTCGACGATGGGCCGCTCCGGCAGCTGCGGCGGCGAGCCTGCACAGGCAGCGAGCCAGAGACACGAAGAGGCAGGGCATGGTCGGTTGGCAGCAGGACGAGCGGCGGCGCCAGTACTGTGCGCCGGGGCCTGCTGCAGTGCGCGACTGCCATTGCCAGCAGCACTGTCAGCTGCCCTCAACCGCCCTCCACCCCAGCGCACCAATCGTGGGCGGGCCCAGGCTGTAGCTGCCGCCATCGAACACCACCAGCCCCGGCTGGCCCGCACTGAACCGTTCCTCCTCCCAGCACTCGTCCACGCTGCCGCCTGCTGCGCCCGCTGCGCCTGCTGCGCCCGCTGCGCCTGCTGCGCCCGCTGCATCCCCTGCCGTCCCCGGCACCGGGCAGGCCGGGAACTGCAGGCTGCCGCCCTGAGCCATCCCGCGCTGCAGACCGTCCAGCGAGCCGGCGCGGGCCACATGCCTGCGGGGTGGGGAACGACAAGCGACTGAGGGTTGGATTAGCAGCTGCTGGGGAGAGCGCCACTGCAGCAGGCACCCAGCTTGCGCTCTGCTCACCTGCCAACCGCGCTGCCTCGGCATCGCTGGCATGGTCTGCGTGCAGCTGCCTACCTAGATGCGCACCAACAGCACCGCCCGCACCTGACCACGCTATCTGCGCCGTCCTCGCCTGCCGCCCGCTGCTCCACGCAGCACTGGTGCAGCAGCGTGAGCGGCTTGCCGGCGTCGTCGAGCGCCAGCGGCTCGGCCTGGCCTGCAGCGGGTGCACACGCGATCAGTACAGCGGGTTTGGGCATATCATCGATTTTGACATAGCTGGTGAGGGCAGCGCATAGGTGAGCTGCGGAAGCCGCAAGTGAACAGCCCAAACCCGCAATGCCAAGCAGTGGCGTGAGGATCGAAGCAGGCCACTCGCCGCTGCCTGCACGCCAGCCAGCCACTGCCCCCCACAGCTCCCCTCCACCCACCACTGAAGGGCGAGTGCGCAGAGGTGATGCCGCACCACAGGCCGTTTGTCACGCCGCAGAACGTGCTCCAAATCGGCTCGGGCATGCGGTCAGAGGTGCTCAGCTCCCCCAGCACCTGCGTGCGCAGCGGCGGCACCAGCGCCTGCTGCTGCTGCTGCTCCCGCTGCTTCTGCTTGCCAGGCGCACCGCCGGTGGCCGGCGCAGCACGCTGCGGCTTCTGCTTGCTGCCGCTGCGCTTGCCACCGCTGCCGCCGCCGCGGCTGCTGCTGCCACCGCCTCCGCGGCTGCTGCCACCGCCTCCGCGGCTGCTGCCACCCTGGCTGCCGCCGCCGCGATCGCCCTTTGCGGCGTGGCATTGCACATTGCCACGCCGGCTGCTGGCAGCATGGGGCAGGGCCTGCCTTGCGGCGACACCTGCAGCTGGACGTTGGGGAAGGGGGCAAGCTTGTGGCGAAACGCAGGCGGGGCGGCGGCGGCAGCGGCGAGCGGATGGGGCTGGTCGTGAGCAGGGCGTCCGCACGCATGCATGGCTTGTGGCAGCCCATGTGACCGTGTTGTCACGCGCAAAACGCCGGTGCAGTGGACAGGAGACGAGCGAGGGCTGGGCTCACCGCCGACAAAGCTCCCGAGCGCCTGCATTGCGGGACCCAGTGACGCTGCAGCTCAATTCACAGCGCGTGGTGGCTCTAAGAGCGCGGAATGGCTGAGCTGGAACCAGGGCTTTCTCATGCAGAGTTAGAGTGCGCCTGGCGGACGTCAACACCCTCCAGGACGTATCGATCGCGCTCCAGTAGGTTTGTATCGTCCCTGAAACGCCTTGCGGTGCCCGTAGCAGCGACCCCCACACTTCCTGCGCGTGCTCGCAGCCTTTCAGCGCCCGGGGGTCTACCGCTGAGTAGCACAGCTGCCAGGTGAGGGTCTGAGTTGGGCAGAGCCGCCGCTGCACCCGCCTGGTTGCCTTCCCGCCTGCCGCCGCCGCCGCCTGCCGCCACCGCGATTCCCGTGCCCTCCCTGCCGCCGCAGGCAAATGTACGATTTCTGCTTGTCCCCCATCTATGCCGTGAGTCGCTGGGGCAGGATGGTGTTGCGCACACCGTCGCAGCGCTCGACCTGCTCGACCTGCCCTTGCCTTCGTCCGCCGCTGCCGCGCGACAAGCTCCCTTACCTTGTCACATGCATGCTCCCTCACCCCTGCCGCATGCATGCTCCCGCCCCGCAGGCGCTGCTGGCGCTGGGCGGCCTGATCGGCTTCCTGACCAAGGGCAGCACCGCCTCGCTGGGTGCGTGCACCAGATGATGGGGCCGAGTGTGCCGTTGAGCTGCATGCCACTTCTGCTGCCACTGCGCCGTCGCCAGCAGCGCGGCTGCTCAGCTGCCTGCCGAGCCGCTCCCCCCTGCAGGCGGCGGCGTGGGCTCTGCTGCCGTGCTGGCGGTCTGCTCGTACGTCTCGCTGCAGTCGTACCACCGCGGCCAGCTGTGCCGCAGCGCAACCTTGGTGTCTTTGGGTGAGGCGCTGCCGCCTGGGGGCGTGCCTGGGCAAACAAACACGCACTTGGCTTGGCCCTGCAAGTCCCTTGCTTCTGACGCCTGGCGGTGCGTTGCTGTGCCGTGTGCGTTGTCACGTCAGCCTGCTGCCGTGGCACGCTGCTGCCATGACAAATGGCCGGCTGCCAAACCGTGGTGCAGCGGTGAGCGCTGCGCTGACGTACGTCATGTGGCAGCGCTACGGCCGCACCAGCAAGCTGATGCCTGCAGGCCTGGTTGCGTATCTGAGGTGAGGCTCGCCTGGCCGTGGCAAGCTGGCGACGGTGCTGGTTGTACACCTACCCGCTGAAACTGCTGCAGCAGACAGCGCTTAGGCTTCTTGCATGGATCCAGCCAGCTGGCGTGCACGGGTAGCTGCTGCAGGAATGAGTGGGGCCCTCGCTCGGCAACTGCCTGCTTGACATCCACGCCCGGCTGCCTCGCCCCGCCTGCAGCGCCGCCATGACGCTGTTTTACATCTGGAACCTGCTGCTGTTCAAGCCCAACCTGCCGGCCAAGCTCAAGTGATGGCCGGGTGGTCTGCTGCCACGCAGCAAAGCAAACTCTTGCAATGTCTGTGCCGTGCACTTGTTACTCAATGCCACGGCGGTGTAATACAACACCGACCTCAGCTGGCTGTTGCAAGGGGGCGAGCAGCATTATGTGCAATGGCTCGGGGCGGCGCGGCTGCCAGACGGGCTGCTGGCTGGCCTCAGCACAGTGCTGCCGCTGCTACTGCTCCAGCCGCCGTGCCGCGTCCTCCTTGGCCTCAGTGGCCGCATCCCGATGACCCAGCCCTTCCACCGCCGGCGGCTGCTCTGGCAGAGCCTGCAGGCGGCCAGCCTCAGTTTCACGATAGCCGCCAGGCAGCTCGATGCCGTAGGAGGGTGGCTGCACCGACAGGTCCACTGCAACGACCTGCAGGCAGCGGAAGGGTCGAGGTGGCGGGTGGAGGGGCGTCGGCTGCCAGGAAAGGGGCATGGCAGCGCCTGGGGCAAGCTATGCTGCCATCACAAGACAACTGCTGCACGCATTCGTAAGCAGGCCCCAGGCAGAACAACCTGCGCCCACCTTGGCCTGCTCTTGCGTGCCATCTCGCTGTGTGTACAGGACCAGGTCGCCACGGCTGAACACCTGCGGCTGCTGCCTGCGCTGCGCAGGCACTGCTGAGTCTGATACCGCACCGACCCGGCGCAGCGCCGCCTCTGCTGCGGCGGCCTTGGCATCGGCCGGTGCGGGCCCCGCTTCCCCGCCCGCCAACTGCCGCAGTGTCTGCCCGCTGCTGGCCGCTGTCTGCTGCATCACCGTCTGCCGCTCCGGCGGCACCTCGTACTGCAGGCTGCCCTCAAATGCTGGCCCTGCAAGGCCACAGGCGGCGGGGGTTGCCCTAACCCGATCAGCAGCATGCTCAGAGCAGCATATCCAAAGCAGCACAGCGGCGGCGGCCAGCAGGGTAGACAGGTTGTGCTGCTGCTGAAGCTGGCAACCCTACAGCACATGTGCGGCTTGCGCACCTTCGAGGCTGCGTGCTGCCGCTCCTCGCCAGTCGAATGCATCACACTCCCGCCGCAGCTGCGAAAACGGACATCGTGAGGCGACAGCTGGGGCGGTAGAGCAGCAGCTGTCACACCTTCTGGTATGACCAGCAGCAGCAGATGTGCATTACACCAGCAGGCGGCACAGGCGCGCCACCCACCTGGCTGTTCAGCTGCTTGAAGTTGTCGTCATGCTCCCCCTGCGTTCATCCAACAGGAAGGCAATGGACGTTTCGTCCGCAACAATGGCGCTCAGCCAGCCAGCCAGCTCTCACTGCAGCCTCGCTACTGCGCTCATCCCGCAAGCAACTGGGCAGGCCGCGAGCCTCACTCACCCACACCATGTGCGCCAGCTCGTGCAGCAGCGTCTCCCGGATGCGGTCGTACCGGCGGAAGCCTGCGGCGGCACGCACCGCAAGGAGTTGGCGGCAGGACAGCGGCAGCAGCGCAGCAGCACGTGGAGGCAGGACGGCAGTGGCACCTATGTGGCAGGCAGCGGCCGGGAGCAGCGGCAGTGATGTGGCAGGCAACGTCCGGGAGCAGTTCAGCGCCACCTCCACCCCTGCTGCCGACTCCCCACCGCCAGCGCACCCTTGAGGTCATCGGTACGCAGGCGCAGCGAGATCTCCTGCCCCCGGTTGATGTTGACACCCAGGATGCAGACCGGGCTGACGCCCACCTGCAGCGGGCGAGGAGCAGGCACAGTGGGGGGAGGCAGTGTGGTTGGGGCAATGGCGGCGGCCAGCAGCAGCATGCAGAGAACAGTAGCAAGCAGCAGCGCTGCCAGCGGATGCAGTTACTGCCAGCAGATACTAGTGCTGCGAGCAGATGCAGCTTGCTGGCCAGTGCATCTGCTGCTCTGCCCATCGCCATGTGGGTGCTGGGACCCCACCTTGCCCTCAGGCGGCATCTCGCTGCAAACGGCAAGCAGGGAGGGCAGAGGGCCGCTGTCAGAGGTAAAACAGACGACGCTGTCGGCTGGTGCCAGGATCAGCCATGTCATGGGCTGCCCGGCAGCACCGGCCCGCCCCCGCAGGGTGCCCGGCAGCGCCACCGGACAGTCCAGGCGCGCACCTCAGCAGGCCCACGCTCCACTTGTGCTGGTTCATGACGCCAACGATGCCAGGGTCGGCTGCCAGCCTGCAGGGTGGGCCGGGCCGGGCAGGAACTGGTGTTTCATCAGCGTGCGGGTCCCACTGAGGCCAACGCACAATCCAGCAGAGTGATGCCTCGGCAGCGCATCGGATCCACAGTGCGAGGCAGCAGCACCCCCAGAGCCGGGGGTGCGCGCCACACCTGTGCAGCAGCTTGAGCGCCTCTGCCGGCGGCGGCCCCAGCCCTGGTCGCTGCCACGTCTCAAAGCGTCGGAAGGTGTAGGGCCCGGGCGGCAGGCGGGGGCCGCCGCCGCCCGCGCCCGAGCGCTGCAGCT
>RRZL01000007.1:1251590-1264742 GCA_006782975.1 Chlorella sp. Dachan | reverse complement strand
CGAGCGCATCACACGCAGCAGCAGCATGCATCAAAACGCAGCAGCACATATCAAGTGCTGGGTTGGCAGGCTGTGGGTGAGCTTCGCACCGCCCTCATGCCCCTTACGCCCGCATGGGCAGGTGCTTGAAGCTCTCCTCCAGCTTCTCCCGCGACAGAGGCACATCCTGCGGCAGAGAGACGTGGCGAGGCAGGGAAAGGGTGGGCGAATGCATGTACTCTCCAAGCCCATCCCAGTGTGCAAGCGCACAATGGGTGCACCAACGCGGCATGGCCCCGAACGCCCAGCCCAGCAGCAAATTAATGCCCTCAAGCTGCCGCTCGCACGTGGACATAGCGCACAGCCCACCATAGACCCAGCTCGGCCCAGCAGCAGCACAATGTCCTCACCTTGAGGTTGCCGCGCAGGTACACATCGAAGGCTGGGAGGTCCAGGAAGCCGTGTCCGCACAGTGCAGTGAGAATGACCTTTGGCTCGCCCGTCTCCCTGCAGGGCAGGCAAACGGTTGGGTGGGGAGCAGATCGTGGGCGACGAGCGGGCACACGGCAGGCAGTGTGAGCAGCAATACCAGGCAGTGTAATGCAGCTGTGGCTGTTCAACACATGCAAGAATACACAGTCTGCATGCAAGATGTACTGCTGCTGCAAACGCACTTGCAGCGCAGCGCCTCGGCCACCGCCTCGGCCAGCGCGTGCGTGGGCTCGGGCGCCGGCACGATGCCCTGCGATGTGGGGAGGGAGGCAGGACGGCTTGAGGGCTGGTGCTATGCAGTCTAGGCCACCCTTTTCACCTGGCACTGAGGAGCTAAAATAATTAAAAAACTCGCCTCCGTCTTGGCAAACTTCAGCGCTGCGTCAAAGCACTCGGACTGCGGGATGGCGCGCGCCTCAATCAGGCCCAGGTCCAGCACGTGGCTGCAAGTCGAAGGGCAGTGGATGCATGCCTTTGGTGACTTTGGGAGGGGGTGTGTGAGCAACGGATGCAGTGGAATGCAGAGCAGCCCCAGTGCGCAAGGTGGCATGGCGCATACATTGGGCAGCTTGCGTAGCACCCAGCTGCCAGCCTGCTGCAATGCACACCTCTCAGACCTACCTGATGAGCGGAGACATGCCATGGTAGCGCAGGCCGCCGGCATGGATGCTGCAGCAGTTGGGTCGGTGGGTGGCGGGCAGGCATTGGTCCCAGCAATGCATGGATTGTATCACATGGGCATGCCTGGGCTCCTTGCGCAGGCGGGCAGGGTCTGAGCACTTCCTCACTGAAGCCTCACTGAACAGGATTTTGCCTGGCTACCCACCTGTCGGGGATGAAGTCGTGGCCCAGGGTGTGCATCTTGAGCATCGGTGTGAGGCCGGCGGTGTCGCCAAAGTCGTACTCAAACACGCCCTGCGCGGGAACGGGGGGAGGGAAGCAGGGTGGATGGCTTAGAGGCCCATCCTAACCCCACCCACCCCGAGGGAGAGAGGCAGGGTGGATGCCAAAGAAGCCCACCCTAACCCCACCCCACCCACCCACACCGCGGCGTACCTGGGTGAGGGTGGGGCACGCCTCCGGCTCCACAGCGCGGATGACGGGGCTCATCTTGCCCGCCAGCTTCTCCCTGCGGGCAGCGTGAGGCAGCAGCGCAGCGCCTTAAGTGAGAGCGCCGCGCGGCATGCTGTGCAGGCATGAGTGTGCAGGCATCGAGCGGCTGAGTGGCAGGCATCGAGCGGCTGAGTGGCAGGCATCGAGCGGCTGAGTGGCAGGCACAGCCAGCCGTGCAGCAGTGGGCCCAGCTCCAAGCGCTGTCGCCGATCTGCCTTGCTCCGATCTGCCTTGCTGCCTTGCACTGATTCCGCTTGCCTGAGGAAGGGGAAGGCGAGGCCGCCAAAGTTGGAGCCGCCGCCGGTGCAGCCCACCAGCAGGTCGGGCGTCTCGCCCAGCATGGCCCTGCGGTGGAGCAGGAAGCCAGGGGCGCAGGTGTGAGCAGCGAATGCCCAGGAGGGCACAGCCAACCGGCACAGCAGCAGAACAGTTGGCTGCCATCTTGACCCATCCAAGCGTACAGATGGGCATGCCACGGGCATGCCACTGTAGGCAGCCGCCTAGCATCCAGCTGCGTCCCCCCTCCACCCGCCCGCCCCGCGCCCCCCACTCACAGCTGCTGCAGCGCCTCCTCTCCAATCACGGTCTGGTGCAGCAGCACGTGGTTGAGCACCGAGCCCAGCGCATACTTGGCGGCCGGGTCGCTGGCCGCCACCTCCACCGCCTCGCTGCAATACGGGGCGGGTGGCAGGCGTGGGAGCACATGTGGCGACCATGCAGCAGCAACGCGGCTGGCAGCAGCAGCGGCGGCGGCGGCGGCGGCATGACGGAGACCTGCGGGTTGCTCCAGCACCGCTGCACACAGCGGCCGCTGCGCCGCACCTGATGGCGATGCCCAGGGAGCCGCTGGTGTTGGGGTCCTGGGCCAGGATGTCGCGCCCCGCCTGCGCAGCAGAGGGAGGGGGTGGAAGTCGCGACCCAGGGTCAGC
This sequence comes from Chlorella sp. Dachan, assembly GCA_006782975.1. NCBI lineage: Eukaryota > Viridiplantae > Chlorophyta > Trebouxiophyceae > Chlorellales > Chlorellaceae > Chlorella > Chlorella sp. Dachan. The sequence continues at coordinate 1,262,229 of RRZL01000007.1, read as the reverse complement.
AGGCCCGCAGGGCGGCAGCAAGGCATGACGCACACAGCCACCAGCATGTGCTGCTCAAAGCACGGCTAGTGTTCACAGGCGGCAGCACAGCTGCCTGGTGCATGCCCCACGCGCTGCACAAAGTGCACCCCGGCTGCCCACACACCTGGGTGATGTTGGAGGGTGAGGGGTGGCAGGTTGCGCCCCACAGCTCCATCAGCATGCGGCGGTAGGGCTTGGAGTCGTACGATGCGCGCACCTGGAGGGCGGGAAGTAGGGAAGTGAGCAAAGGAGCATCAGTTGAGCGGCTGGGAGGCGGCGCGCACGCACAGAACAGGGCCAGCTGACGTTGCGGCAGGACTCCCCCGCTGCGAAACTGCGACACCGCACCACCGGCCTGCCGCACTGCAGCTCTCAAGCCTGCTGCAGTGGTGCACACTGCCAGTGGTGGGAGCCGCACCTGGAAGATTTCGCACTCCATATCGAACAGGGAGCAAGCAAAGGAGAGGGAGGCGCCCCACTGGCCGGCACCGGTCTCGGTGGTCAGCTTCTTCACGCCCTCCTGCTTGTTGTACCTGCGGACAGGAAAGGTGGAGCAAGCGAAACGGGATGAGCAAGGGCAGGGCAAGATTTACCTGTGCCAGCTGACCGCAGACCCTTCAGCACATATCAAGTAGTGCGACTGTTTCGAGTGCAAGTTGGAGGGGTGGACCATGCTCCCTTGCCCGGGTGCACATGCTTGCCCGGGTGACCATGCTCCCTTGCCCGGGTGCACATGCTTGCCCGGGTGCACCATGCTCCCTTGCCCGCCCGCCCTCACCAGGCCTGCGGCACCGCGGTGTTGGGCTTGTGGGAGCCCACGGGGCTCACGCCCTCGTACTGCGCAAGACAAGGGCGGTGTGCGGGAGGGTGAGAAGATGCTGCAGATCTCGCCTGGTCTGCATGCACCAAGGCACAGGAGCACACGCCACACACGCGCACTGCCCTCCAGCGGCGTGCCAAAGCACGCCACATCAGCCCCAGGCCAACTGCCCTCGCACCTTGTAGTAGATGCGGGCGGGCGTGTCGAGCAGCTTCTCCAGGCGGCGTGCGCGATACAGCGGCGTGGGGCTGCAATGACAGGGAGTGGATTGGTTATTGGGAGGAGAGGATGAAATGGACAGCTCAGCACAATCACAGGGCCGCGGCATGGGGCTGCGTCGCAACAGGGCACGCGCACTAGGGGACGCCAGGTTCAGAAACGGCCCAGTGTGACATGTGCCAGAGCCCTCACCGCCACAGCTTGTAGACGTCCAGAATCTCCTGGGGGATGTCGATGTAGCGCTCCAGGCTGACCTGCAGGGGTAAACAGCACAGGGAGCAAACGGCGGCAAGGCATGAGGCACCCCTTCCGCACCTCGCATACTGAGCCGAGCTGCCGGTGGACATGTGTGGAGCGTCCCCACCAGGCCGTCTCCCCACCGCCTATCAGCTCCGCCCCTCCTTGTTGCGCCCACCTCCTGCTCGATCAGGCCTTTGGGGAAGATGGGCGCCAGGTCATCAGCAGTCAGCGGCTGCCGCGTGGCGGGGTTGAGGGGCGGCGGCGGCGGCACCGGCAGGTCCGGAATCAGGCTGCGGTGGGGTGGGGGATGGACATGAAGGCAGGCATACATCGCAACCAACGTAACTATGCCGGGCAGTGCCGGAAGACAGCACATGCCGCCTTGGCTGCTGCCTGCGCTGTGTTGGGCGGCCTGCGCTAGCTGCACACAAGCAATGCCGCGCTCCTGAACGAGCCCCCTGCGCGCCAGTGTCAGCACAAGCCAGATGGGCCGGGCTGTCGACTCACTTGTACCTGCGGCATGGTCAGTGGCAAGCTGCGGATCCTGTCAGGCTAACTGTCGGGCAAACTGTCGGCAAACTGGCCATTGCTGGGCGCGCGTGCGGCATACTAACTCTCGCCCACGGCTTTTCAGGGCCGTGTGCTGCTTTTAAAACCGCCATCCGGCTGCTCACCACTTGGTGGGCATCTGGGCCTCATCCAGCAGCACCTTGGTGTGCTTGCCATAGGGCCCCGCGGGGTCGGTCTTCGAGGCAGACACGCGCAGCGGCCGGCGGCTCGCGCCCTGCAGGCGGCGGCGGCAGCGGCACCGGCAAGATAGGGTTAATAAACCCAAAGTTGCCCGTCGCTTCTTGGGCTTGGGCCAACGCGTAGGATCGTGTCAGCCGCTCAGCGCAGCGCTTGGGCTCGGGGCGCGGTCGCGAGCGCATCGCCGCAACTCCTTCCCGCAGCCCGCTTGCCCCGGCACCGCTTCATGGAGTTCATCCTACTGTTGCAGATCTCGTACCTGAGCGCTGCGGGGCTGCGCGAGCCGGGCCCGCTGTCCCGCGAAAGTGGATGCGGCGCTCTGCATGATTCTTCCCTCCTGAGCTGCTAGGACGCCCAAGAAGGCCGGTGGTGCCGCCCTCACGAAGCTTAGGGCGCGGATCGCCTTGCCTCCTCAGCGCGGCGCAGCATGTCGGCGCGCATCCCGCCGCTTCGGCTGGGTGTGAAGAGCGCTGCTGCCCAGGGAGTTGCCCAGGGATTGGCCCACACCTGTTCTGGCAACACGTGTCGATCCCTTTCCTAATTAGCCGACGTGCTTGTCATCAAATGTTGGCTTGGCTGACGGCCGTACCACACCTCGTGCCTGTTGTGAGCATCGAGGCATAGGAACGGTTACACTTTTGGTCGATGATACATGCATGAAATAACTCACTCTCCGCCAGCATCCAGGCTGGCGAGGTCTACTAGCGCTCGATCGCAAATAGGGAGGGTTGGGTGCATGAACGGCAGTTCTGGCTTTTGGCTTTTGTGCTCGGGTGTGCTCGTGCAGTTTGGGGACATTAGCGTTGGCGCTTGATGCGCGGATTCAGTTTGAAGGGAACGGCAGTAAAGTACAACAAGAGGGGAAGGGGGGAGAGAGAGGGCGAACGTAGGCCGGGTAGCTTGATACAGCAGCATGGCGCCCTCAGGCGCCGCTGGGCCCGCTGCCGCCGCTGCCGCCGCCCTGCTCGGGCTGCNGCCAGCTTGCAATTTGCTGGACGGGCTCCAGCCGGATGTCCCGTGGCGGCTTCACACCCAGCTTGCCGCTGGCGGAGCCGCCCACAGGGCGCCGGCCCGCCGCCGGCGGCCCGGGCGGTACCGAGGCACTGCCGCCGCTGGCCAGGCTGCTGCTGGAGGTGGCGCCCGCTGGGATGGCACTGTTGTCGCTTCCTGCTGGCAGCAGCTCGCCCGTCACAATATCACGAAGCGGCTGCGGCCCCGCTTGTGCAGCCGATGCCGCACCGCTGCCGCCGCCGCTGCTGCCGCCGGCGTATGCTGCCGGGCTGGCAGCCCCTGGGGCGCTGCCGGCCTCTGGGCCCTGGGAGTTGTAGGCGGCGGATTCGTTGAAGGTGCCCATTGAGCTGGTGAGGAAGCGGTCCAGCCATGACTTGCTGGCCCTGCTGGGGGGACGCAAGCCGGACAGGGGGCGCAGGGGAGGCTGGCGTGAGCGGGCTGGCAGCGACTCGCCAGCCCTTTGGGGCAGCGGCAGCAGGCAGCAAAAGAGGCAGGCGCAAGGCCCTGGCAGCGCAACAGCGAGGCGTGTCGGGCATGCATCCGCAAGGCCTGTCGTGCCTCACAGTCCCAAGAGACTATCCCCAACTCGCCCTTCCTTTGCTGACCTGGAGCCCTGCACGCCCTTGAGCAGGCCAATGAGGCGCTCAAAGGTGGGCTTGCCATCCTCGCAGGCCAGCAGCACCGGCGGCTCGGCGCGCTGGCCAGACCCCGGCTCCGGTGGCGGCGGCACGTAGTGCACCTGTCCGGAAGCGAGTGGTTGAGAAGCGAGCGGGTGGCGGGAGGGCTGTGACAGTGTGTGGTGCAGCAGGCGCCGCAGGGCGCTGCTTGGTGCACACAGGCAGGGCTGAGTGGCTTGCGGTCGGCAACAGCACCGGCCCCCAGCAGGCGCTGCCCACCTGCCAGCCGCCGGGGTAGCAGCGCAGGATGCGCACATCGTCCCCAAACACGCGCACGCGCCTGCAGGGCAGCACAGCAGTGCATGGGCGCAGGCGGGTTTGTCACGGGCTCGACCGGCAAGCGAAGAACGCGTCGTCTGCAGCAGGATTGCCTGGTGGCTGCACCAGCCAGCGAAAGCGCACGCGTGCCACGCGCCACTGCTAGCCCTCCCGGCTGCTGCTTGCAGGAGGCCAGCACGGCAACTCATTCCCCTGCGCCCCACCTGAGGTAGTAGACCTCCTCAAACGCCGCCACAAAGCGCTCAGCCGCCTTGCGCGCCTTACCAAACCCAAAGTCTGCGGGGAGCGAGGCGGCGGGGGCAGAGCAGGCGGTCACATGTACCTGTTGAGTTGAGAGGGCAGCTGTTGAAAGAGCAGGATTTGCACGACAGGCTGGTGGGATTCACGTGGGGCTAATCGACAGCAAAAGCTGATCATCCCAACCCCACCCAAGAGCTCCCCAGCCCACCTGAGATGACCTGGCCCTGCGGCTGCCACTGCGGGTTGATCACCAGCGTCAGCCGCTCGCCGCTGCGGGGCGCAGCAGGAACGGGTGAGTGAGGGAGAGAAGTGGAGCAGACAAGCACGCCCTGGCATCTCTGATGCGCCATGCCCAGCCCACAGCCCACAGTCCACAGCCCAATCAATATCTTTTGGCGCACCTCAGTGCATCGTCAATCTTTCGCAGGTCGGGCAGCGTGTCGGCGGTGGCAAACAGCACCGCGCCCAGCCGCTCGCTCTGCCACGCGGCTGCGCAGGCAGGAGGGGCAGGCAGGGGCAGGGTCAGCGGCAGGGTCGTAATGGCTGGCAGCATGGGTTGTGGCACGTGGCTGGTTGGACACGGCTGGTTCGGCATCCACTCTCGCAGCCGGGACTGGCCCAGGCACGGCAGCGAGACCAGACCTAAGCAGGGGGAAGCAATGAGACCCAAACAAAGGATCATTTGCTGCCCACAACGCCTCACCCACGCAGTCCCCCTCGTCCAGCAGCTCGGCAGTGATGCGGCCCTGCAGCCCGCTGTGCTCCTTCAGGCGCAGCAGCAGCGACTCAACCATGGGCTTGGCCACCCTGGCGGGGAGCGAGGGCAGGCAGGCGGGCAGGGGTGATGTGGTTGGGTACGGCAGGTGACGTGCTGTGTACGACAGGGCAGGCACAGGGGCCAACCTGCGCTGCTGCCAAGCATCATGCGCCATGTACAACACGAGCGGCCGTAGGCTGAGAGCCCCCACCCAAACCACCGCTTGCTCAGCGGCATCCACGGCTGCCGCCACCGAGCCGCACCTGAACTGCTGGCGGATGCCGCCTGGCCAGCCGCCGTCCTCTGTGGCCTGCCCCTGAGGCAGTAGCAGCTCCACGGCCTGCCGCCGCACGCCGTCGTCCCATGCGCGCAGCACCGCCTGCAGGCAGTGATAGGCACACCAAGTGGTTGGTAACTGAGCAGCACGCAAGCACGCAGGGAGCATGGGGCATGCAGACCCACACCTGGCTCCAGCGCAGTTGCAACGCCATCAGGCGGCTCAGTCGCAGCGGCAGCAGGCAGCAGGCACCCCCGCCCCTGGCCACACCTGCGCCGCCTGCGCCACACACTCCTCCTTGCTCTGGGGCAGGTGGAACACCCAGCCGCCCTCGGCATTCAGTGTGAAGCCGGGAGCCAGCCAGCGCGTCTGAAACACCTCGCTGTAGGGGAGGGGCCCCTCCCCGACCAGCAGCTCTGCAGCATCAGGCTGCCGCTGCAGCGGCTGCTGCGGAGATGGAGGCTGTGATGGTGGTGCTGCCGCCTGGCCCGCCGCAAGTTCAGCGGCTACTGCCGGGGCAGCTCCTGCTGCCGGCAGCAGCTGCCCGGCACCACCCACAACCCCATCTTCAGCAGTTGGCACATCTGCTGCGCTGCTGTGCACGGTGGTGTTGGCCCCAGCGCCACGGCTGTCGTCGTCGCTGGTGCTGGCTGCTGCTGCCACTGCAGATGCCTCCACGCTGGCAAGTGCCGCAGGCTGGAGGCTCCGTGCATCGTCCACCTCCTCAATCACAATCACCCGGCCGGCAGGTGGCGCCGGTTCGGGCTGTGGGCTGGCTGCCTGTGCCCTGAGGCCCTGGGGCTTGGGCTCGCTGGGCTGAACACGCAGCCCCAGGGACGCCAGCCGCTCCTCCTGTGCCGCCACCAGCTGGGGGCACGTCTTGCGGTTGTGCCCCACCTCGCCGCAGTGCCCGCAACGCTTCTGCCGGCCCGCAGGGGCATGCCGCAGCTGCGGGTTGCGGGCGTGTGCCTCTCGCATGGCCCGCGCAATGCTCCTGCAGGCGGTTCAAAGGGGAGGCGGGCGGCTTCAGACCATGCATGCGTGGCGCCATGGCGCCAGCATGTTGGCAGCATGGCTGCCGCCTGCAGCAGGCACAGTGAGGCACACTGCCCTCCTCTATGCTTGCTGGGAGCACACTGCCCTCCTCCGTGCGTCCTCCTGACAAGTTCCGACACCACGCCTGCTCCCAGCCCAGCAGGCTCACCGCTTGTGCTCCTCAGACTTGGCGCCCTTGCTCTTCAGGCCGCGGCTGATGGCCTCCCGCCGCTCTGGAGACATGGGCCCCGTCTTGCGCCGCGGCCGCCGCGCGGGCTCGTCCCCGCTGCTGCTGCTGCTGCTGCTGCTGCTGCTGCTGGACAGCTGGCCCGGTGCTGCACTGCTGCCGCCGCCGCCGTCGGGTGAGCCGTCCAGCGCCGCCAGGTTGAGGTCGCTGACCGACAGCAGCGGGCCGTCCCCCGGGCGGCACTCGGGGCTCTGCCGCCAGGCCTGGCACGCCGTGCACGGCTGCACTCCTGCTGGCGTGAGCAGGAAGTGGCGGCCGCCGCACACCTCGCAGATGGCGGCGGGGCTGAGGGGAGCAGAGCGGCCTGCAACCCGCAGCTGCTTCGTCCTGCCCCCTTTGCTGCTGCTGCTGCTGGGTGGTCGGCCAGAGGTGGACGCCGCGGCTCCTGGTGCGCGCCGAGCGGCCTGCGCATCGCTTGCACCTGCGGTGCCGGCGGCCTCCTGGCTGGCGCTCGTCTGCCAGGGCAGCAGGCGCAGCTGGCGAGAAGCTAGGTCGGAGGCTGGGGCCACCGGTGTGGCGGCCGCGGTGCTGGTGCTGCGTACTGCAGGACCCGGCGACGCAGCGGCTGCCGGTGGTGGTGGGAGGGCGCCGCCGCTACCTGGCTCCGCGTGTGCCGAACAGCTCGCCCCCCGCCCAGTGCTGCTGGGGTTGGTTGCCTGTAGATGCAGGGTTTAGTGGCAGGGCAGGCTCGCCTGGGCGCTGCAAGCAGGCGTGCAAGGGTCGGCAGGCAGCGGCGGCGGCGGCAGACGGGCGGGCGGCAGCGGCAGTGACGCCCAGCGCCTGCCATGGACCGGACGCACCAATTGTTTGGTCCTGTGGGACTTGTGCAAGCCCCCGGGGGGCAGGTGGATGGCCAGGGCCTGCATACAGGCGGCCTGGCAGTGCAACTGCGCGGGCGCGCGCTGCAGGCCCTGGGCGCGCTACGGCCCAATAGATGGAGCTGTTTGTAAGTGTCTGCGACTGGTTGCACGCGAGCAGGAGGCAGGGCAAGGTACTTTGGGGTGGGTGTGAAGGGCAGGGCCTTCAGGGCAGCCCCACGAGTTACCACATACAGTGCTCGATGCAAATAAGGTGTGTCTGCCTCGCTGCGCGGCGGATTGCAGCGTCCATCCCCATGCAGGCCATGCAGCGCACAGGTGCAGCGCACAGGGCCCCAGGGCACTTGCAGCGATCGTAGCATCTGTTGAAAGATCAACAGCAGCAGCCGCCGCCCCGCCCGGCAGCGTCCCCTGGCAGAGCGACAGCCGTTTGTTGCCTGAGCAGCCCGCAGCTGCGGTCCAGGCCGTTCCAGAGGTCCAGCAGCTGACGATGGCCTCATCGTCAGCTGACTGGGCCCGGCCGACGGGCATGGGCGGCGCCGCCGCTGGCCGCCGCCTGCCCTCCCGCCTCCCACTTGTGCTGCTGCCCCGCCGTGCGTACGCCCTCCACAGCCGTCCGCTGCGGCCCACAACCTGTGTGGCAGCTCTGCCTGGCGGCGGGGTGGGGGCCGCCGCCAAGGCAGCCGTGACGGCACAGGCGGCAGCGGTCTCGCTGCAGGGCGCCATCGATCCCGTGGTCCTGGCCGCAACCACCAATGCCAGCTTCAAGCTGTTCCTCATCTGCGCTGTGGTGGGCTGGCTGCTCAAGTCGGGGCGCATCCCCAACAGCACCGCTACCGTGATGAGCAAGGCGAGGCGGAGAGGGGCCGCTTGCGATGAATGTGCGCGGCACAGCACGCCTGGTCGTCGGGTCTGCTGCGGGCTGCAAGCATGCGACAGGGGGAGAGTGACGCCAATGCCCCCGCCCCCGTCCCTGCTGCAGATCAGCTTTGAGCTGCTCATCCCAGCGATGCTGTTTAGCAAGGTGGGCGAGCTCGAGCGCCGGGTTGCCATCCGCTGGCCAGCGCCCGTCGCGACGAGTTCGTTCTGCAGCATGCCGGACATGTTGCGAGGTTGCTGCCAATCTGCCAGCCTGCCATTGCGTTCCTGCCTCGCAGGTGGCATCCACCCTGGCTGCCATGCCCGACCCCACCCTGCTGCTGGGCATTGCCGCCATGGCGCTGCTGCAAATCGGCGTCGGCGCCGCCTGCGGCCTGCTGCTCGCCCCGCTGCTGGGCATCAGCCCGGCCCAGCTGCAGCAGCAGCAGCAGCGGCTAGACAGCGGCAGCAGCGGCTGGCGAGGGAGGAGCTCCCCTGAAGCGGCGTCAGCCATTGCAGCCAGCATGGCGGCAGCATCAGGGGCGCCCCTGGCGGCCAGGGCGCTGCGGCCCAAGCAGCCGGTGCCGGCCACAGGTGGGTCACCGGGCTGAGTGGATCCCAAGGACCACGCGGGCATGAGATTGTTGCCCGGCGACCAGTTGCATGTTGTATTTCACCGCCGCATCTTCAGCAAACGGCGGTGCGTGAGTCCTGCATTGCGGTGCTTCTCACATACTCACTCCACCTCCAACCAACCCCTCCCTCCGGCGCAGGCCCCTGGCAGATGGTGGCCCCCTCCGCCGCCTTTGGCAACAGCTTCACCCTGCCAGCCATCTTCTTCGCCACGCTGCTGCCGGGGCCCATGGCGGACCGAGCGCTGGGCTATGCGGCGCTGTTCCTGCTGGCCTGGAGCCCCTGCCTGTGGAGCATCGGCCTGGCTCTGGTAGACAGCAAGCCCGGGCCGCCGCCGCAGCTGGCGCAGCAGGCGCAGCTGGCACAGCAGGCGCAGCAAGCAGGCGGCAGCCAGGCTGGCTCGGCAGCAGTGCAGCAGCAGCAGGGCAGCAGTGGAGGGGAGGTAGTGGAGGTGCGGCCCCCGCAGCAGGAGCAGCAGAAGCCGCGCCTGCTGGCGTGGCGGCAGCCCAAGGTGGTGGATGTGATTGGCGTTTCGGTGGGCAGCCTGGGCAGCAGCCTGGACGGCACGGAGGATCCCAGCGGCAGCCAGCAGGCGCAGCAGCTGCAGGCCCAGCAGCAGCAGCAAGGGCAGGAGGGCGACCCTCCCTCGTGGCTGGCGCAGGTGGCGGCGCACCCTGCCACCGCCCGCCTGTGCCAGTTTGCGAGCCAGGTGCTCAACCCGCCAGTGCTAGCCATCCTGGCCGGCGCCATGGTTGGCTTCTCACCACTGGGCCGAGCCCTATTGGCCTCCACAACCGGCGCCGGTGGCAGTGCGGCGGCCGCCGCAGCAGCAGCGCTGCCGCCGGAGCTGGGCCTGCTGCACAGCTGCGCCAAGGCAGCGCTCGAGGTGGGCTGAGTGGCGGGTGATGCTTCGTGGCCTTGTGCCTTGGTTGCCGCCGGCACGCTGCTGCTCTTGCTTCAAATGACGGGGCACAAGCTCAAACGTAACATTCACTGGCCAGCCTCCACCGGCTGCCGTCCTCCCGTCCCTCCCTGTTTACTTGGCAGGTCATCGAGCTGCTGGCGGCGGGCACGCTGGCCACCCAAACGCTGGTTCTGGCGGCGTCCCTGCTGCAGCAGCCCGAGACGCCCGCAATGACCGCCCTGGCGGCCGCCAGCGTGGGCCCTGCTTCGGCGGCCACCGCAGCATCGGCCGCCAGCCTGGCGCGGCGCGGATGGCTGTCCACGCTGCGGCAGCAGCTGCTGCCCTCTGATGGCATGGAGGCGCGCGCGCTGCTGGTGCTGGCCCTCTCCCGCTTCCTGCTGGTCCCGCTGGCCACCATCGCCTGCCTGCAGGCCCTAGTGGCAGGTGCGTGGTTGGACGGGGAGGGCTGACGGCTGGCAGTGTGGAGGGTTTGTGTGATCGTCATCTCCGTTTCCTTGCAAGCCTGCACTGTCCCTGGCGTCCCACCCGATGGGCTGACCGTCCACCCCAACCTCACCCCGCACCTCCCAACCTGCAGGCGGGCTGCTGCCACCGGTGCTATCCGACCCGGTCCTGCTGTTTGTGCTGCTGGTGGAGGCGTGCATGCCCAGCGCGCAGGTGGGCGGGCCGAGATGCCTGCAGGGGAGCGGCGGGGCGCAGCCTGCAGGCGGCAAGGGGCTTTGTGGCGTGCGCTGGTGCAGGTTGTGCGCCTGCCTGTTGTCCCTGTGATCACAGCTTGAAGATCACGGGACGATTGCGACCTCGCCTGACTCCAACACAACCCCCCCACCCCCCC
>RRZL01000007.1:1197359-1222532 GCA_006782975.1 Chlorella sp. Dachan | reverse complement strand
GGGCGCTGTGCCGCCCGTGGCGGCGGCCCTGCGCGCTGCGCCCGATGTGCACACGCTGAGCCCCGGCATGGTGCCCATGAACGCCATCGGCTCGGGTGAGTTGGTTAAGGGTTGGTGGGGCCAGGGGGTGGGGGGCCTGCACCTAGCCCTGCCTGGGGGTGGCACTCAGCTGTCCACCCACCTGTGGCCAACTCCCATCGCTGTCTGCGCTTGCCACCCACCCTCTTGCAGGCGAGCAGCCCCCGCTGGAGCTGCTGCCACTGCTGCAGCTGCCCCCCACCCCAACCGCCGCGTTGGCCTCCGCCGCCGGCGCGCACCTGCCGCCCCACAACGTGGCCCTGCCGCCGCTGGCCATCGTGCAGCCCGGAGACGAGCTGCCGTTTGCTAATGCTAAGCTGGGCCGGCAGGCGGGTGTCTGGCGCCGCAAGCAGCAGGTGCTGGCCGAGCAGGCGGCGGCGCTGCAGGCGGCGCCGGGGCAGCCCAGCCAGCCGCAGCAGCTGGCGCTCGTCCTGCTGCAGGTGGGGGTGGTTTGGTGGATGACGAGGATGTTTGGTGGATGGCGTGTGCTGAGCTGAGCCCCTCCAAGGCGTTGGGGTTCCTGGTCTGCCGCACAGCTGGACCGTGGCTTTTTTTTTGTTGTGCTGAGGAGCCCGCTCGCTCTGGCCAAAATGCCCCTCCTTCCTGGACCCATCCCTCCCCACGCGCCTGCAGCGCGAGAACCTCAAGTGCCTGCAAGCCCTGCACGGGCTGCACCTCGCCCAGATGCAGCAGCACCTGGACGCCGCCGCCCGGCTGAAGGAGCAGGTGGGACATTTTGGCGGCATTGATGCCGCTCTGCAGGCTGGTTGGGGTTGCACCATAGCCACCTGGAGGCATGCCCCAGGGGCCGACTGCCGTTTGCTCGCAGCGGCCTCACCAGTTGCTCTTACAGCCTGCGCATGATGCGGTCAGCAGCGACCCAGGTTATGGTGCGGATATATTTGAACACGCATCCAGGCCCCCCCCTGTCGCGCCCCTACCCTGGCAAATGCAGGTGGGCATGCCGGGTGTGGAGGTGAAGCAGGAGCAGAAGCCGGCGGAGGAAGCGATCCTCCTGAGCGTGCTGGCCGCGGCCTGCATGGGCGGCGCCAGCACCGGCCCTGGGGAGTCAAGTGAGCTGGGCTCGCCCTCGGAGGGCGGCGATGCACCGGCTGACCCCATGGAGGAGTGAGGTGGGGAGGGCGCAAGTTGCCCTCCGCCCGGCGCCAACCCGGCGGCGTGCTTCGTGGCCTGCCGCCGCACCCATGTGGCACGGCGGTCTGCGCCTCCCAAGGCGGTGTGTAGAAGCACACTGCTTCCTTGCAATGTGTAGAAGCACACTGCTTCCTTGCAATGTGTAGAAGCACACTGCTTTCTTGCAATGTGTAGAAGCACACTGCTTCCTTGCAACCAGACATTTCGCCCCTTTCAACCCCATTCAACCGGACCGTGCGTGTTCCCCACATTCATTGCCTGCCCGTGTTTTGATGACCACCCTGCCTTGAAACGGGAGCCACCCGCTGGCCCCACCTTGGGTTTTGTGGGGCACCCAGCCCCAGCCACCTTGAGTTTTGTGGGGCACCCAGCCCCCAGCTTGTGTCTTGGCGGAGCCCAGCCTGCTTGTTGGCTGAGGCTCCCGCCGCTTGCCCGTGCAGCACCCTTGTCTGCTCAAGGGCCCCCTGCCCCCCGCCTTGGTTGGTCACGGTCCCCGCTTGCTTGATCCACAGCCCACCACCGCATGTATTCGGTTGCCCGTCAGCCCTGTATTGCTTTCTGGCGCATGCGTAATGTTAACGAACCCACAATCCGTGCCTTGTGCCCTCTTGAGCCCCCAAACACCACCGCTGCCTGTACCCGACTAACGCCTGCTGCTCAATGGGAGCTCAATGGGAAGCTGTACGTGCAAAGATCCTGTGAAAGTCGAATGTGCGTGTGTATAACACTGTGGCAGTCTGCTGGACCGCTCAGGCTGCACTCAGACATGCTCCCTCCAGCTCACAGGCCGAACAGCTGGTCGTGCCGGGCAAGGAGCCACATGCCCAGGCGGCCAGCCACCCCCGCCGCCTCTGCCTTGTCGGTCAGCGGGTCCAGGGCCAGGAACAGCTCGGTGTCGCCAGTCACTGCGGCGGAGCGAGGGGAGCAGGCGGTTGTTGGCTGTGCTGTCTCTGTCTTCAGCCACCGAGCCAATGGATTCCGAAAGCCAAGGCAGTGGTTGCGGGCGGGGGAGGTTGCAGGTGATGAGGAGGAAGTGGTGGCTCTGCCTCCTGTACCACCGCCCCACAGCCTAACTCCGCCAATGCCCACGCTGTACCCCACCAGCAGCCCTGCCGGCCCCGCACCGCCGCACCTGCGCCCAGCAGCACAAAGCGTGGCCGCGCCTCGAAGCGCAGGCGCTGCAGCGGGCCGCCGCTGCCGGCGCTGCCCTCAAACATGGCGGCTCGCATCTGGGAGTAGGCGACTGTGATGGGCTGCTAAGCAGGGTTGGGAGCAGGGGGAAGGGGGGCTGGGATGTTTAATGTGAGCAATGTGAGAGTTCACCTTTTGTTCACGGGCTGGCCAGCAAAGCATGGTGGCAGGCCAGCTGCTTGTGAGCAACGAGCAAAGCCTGCCCACATCACACACGGCTTCCTCTGCCCACATCCCCAAGCCACTGCCGCCTCCCCACCTGCTGCAGCCCGCCAGCCAGCAGGGGCGGCGAGAAAGGAGCCATCACGTACTGCTGCCGCACACTGAGCTTGTACACAAAATGCAGCAGCGGTGTGGCGCCAAACCGGCCGCCGCCTGCTACTGCCGGCAGGCTGGGCACCGCCAGCAGAGAGGCTGTGCCGCCGCTACTGCTGCTGCTATTGCCGCTTGCGGTGTTGCCGCTGCTGCTAACGCCGCTGCTGCTGCTGCTGCTGCCGCTGCCTGCTGCCGCCATGTGATGCTCCGCTGCCGCGCTGCGTATGAGCGCCTGCAGCGCTCCAATGGCCTCCAGCTGCTGCTGCATGCGCTGCTGTGCCGCCGCAAGGGCGCCAGGGTCCGGCATGCCGCCGCACAGCAGCACAGTGGCGGTCTGTGTGGCGGCATCCGAGTAATGGATGTACGCGTGCAGGTTGGCGGCTGCAGGGGTCAGCATCCAGCAGGCAGCAAGTGTGGGCGGAGAGGCGCCTGGTGAGACACACTGAGGGCCAGCGTGCCAACGGTCGTGGCCGCACGTTCAGCACCCAACCCCTGCCCTGCTCCACTGCCCGCACCCCAGCCCACCTGGGTTGAAGCGCGGCAGGCACACGGGCGTCATCGCGTCACCCGAGTGCCGGAACGACGGGTTGGATGACAGCAGGTTGAGCAGCAGCAACAGGTCCCACTGCTGCAGCGGCGCCGCGCTGGCGGCAGGGCAGGCCGCCGNCAGGCCGCCGCCACGGCGCCGCCCGCCACAACCACGCCGTGCACAGCGCCCGTGGCCTGCGCGCGGGGGGCAGCGGCAGGGCAGGCTCTTTGAGGGTGAGATGCAAATCTGTTGAACTGGGAGGGACACCTGTGAGATGGCGTGGCACTACCTCTGCAGAAGGCATCACTCCCTCCAGTCCCTTGTTTGCAAGGAGCTTGTGCTCTGCTCCCAGCAACCCAACTGAACGCACCTTGACGGCAGCGGCAAGCGAGGCCAGCAGCGCCTGCCGCACGCCTCCCAGCAGCGGCAGCGAGGGGTAGGCGCCCAGCAGGGCGGCGGGCGTGGCTGTGAAGGAGTCAATGAGGGAGCACAGCATGCCCTCCGACCCGGCTGCAGAATGTGGGGGAGCAACGAGGGTGGTGGGCAGCAGGTGGGCGGTGAGGGCGCAAACTCCACTGTGCTGCATCCCGGCGCACTCCCGCGACCGCCCACCGCCTGCACGCCCGCCAACGCACAGGTGGTGAGGGCGCAAACCCAACCACAAGTAGCGAGGGCTAGTGGGCATGCAGGCCAGTTGTCGGAGTGCAGGCCACTCGTCGGGTCAGTGAAGGCGGCGGGCAGCCAGCAGGCGCAGCAGGCGGCTGTGCATGTGCCAGCAGGCGGGCTTACCCAGCAGCCTGCGCGCGTCATAGCCCGGGTTGCGCTCAAACATGGCGGTGAGGGCAGAGGAGGTGAGCAGGCTGACGATCTGGCCGTGCACCAGGCTCAGCTGCGGGGCGGAGAGGCCGGAGGGCGGGCGGCAGCCAAGCACAGTCGGCAGGATCAGCGGGTTGAGCACGGGCAGGCGTGTCATGGGAGTGGTGCTGTATTGAGAGTGCCCCTTCGGCACGGCGCCAGTTCCGACGCCGCTGTCGCCGCCCGGGGCGGGAAGTGGGTGCCATCAGTCCGGCCCAGCTGGACTCACCTGCATGCGCAGCACGGCCGGCGGCTCTCCAAAGGCGGACACCCCCACCAGGGCCAGCGGTGGGCGCTCTAGGAATGCAAACACGTGGCCACCAGCCCTGCATGAGGGCGACAGCAGGCGGGCATGGCAGGCAGATGTGCTCCGGAGCCAAGCAAGTAAGCAGCGCGGCATGGGAAGCTTGCTTCGGCATGCTCCAACACCACCCCAAGCGCACCGCACGTGCCGCAGCGTGTGCCCCTTGCTGTGCGCCACCGACAGGATGGCTTCAGCCGTGGCCATCAGCCCAGCCAGCGCCGCCTCGTCGCCGCGATATGCGTAAATCGGCTTGCCCGCAGTGCTGAACACAAACACATGCTTGGGCTGCCGCCGCAGCACTGCATCTGCCCCCGCCTCCCCTGACCCAAATGCCGCCTCGGAGGCGGCAGAGCGCAACGCGGCGGCAAGCTCTGCAGGCGCTGCACCTGCGCCTGCCTGCGGCAGGTCGCCGGTGGCGGCAGCCGCGCCATCTTCCTCCTGCGACCATGCGGTTGGAGGGGAGCACATGCCCCTCAACAGGCTTGCGGCGGCAGCAGCATAAATTCATAAGCACCATATCTATCCTGCAATACCACCACCGTACCTCGCCCTCAAAGAGGGTGGACGGCTCGCCAGCGGCAGCGCCGCCAGTCTCGGCACCCTCGCCGCCCGCCTCCGACAGGCTGCTTGCGGACGCCTGCCGGTCCTGCAGCGTCAGATCGCGCAGCTGATCGCCCGCCTGGTCTTCCTGGGAGCCCTGGGAGCGCGCCTCGCTCGCGGCTGCGACGTCCCCTTCCTGGGAGGAGGCTGAGGACATGACGGCGTCGATCGCAAGTTGTTTGGGTGATCCGCCACTGCCAGGGGGCGGGATCGGTCGCCAAACGAGGCACAAGCTCTCATGCACGCTGGACTGCCTGCTGGGGCTCCTCTGTGCAACCCAAGCCTTTCCCGTTTGCGCATTGTTGCTAGAATATGGCAGTAATATCGTTGTCCATGTTGCTGCGCGGACTGCCCAGGGCTTTGCCCCGCACCAGCCCCCTGGCGGCACGGCGGGCCGCTCCAGGCTCTTGGCCGCCCGCAGTGCTCCTTGTTGCCATCATCATGCTGCTGGTGCCGGTTCTCTGGAGGGGGCCCCAGTGGGCACATGCAGCACCGCTGCCGCCGTCGAGCGCTGCGGCCACGGCGGAGGGGGATACTCACGCGCATGCGCGACACGCATGCCAGCTGCACAGCAATGTGAGCCGCCTGCTAACGTTTCCGAGGCTGCACTTGCATGGAGGGTGGGCACAGCTACTGCGCTGCAGGCCCAGCACATTGGAGCGGCATGCGCTTGGCAGCCATTATGCTGCACATGCCTGAGCGATGGCAACTTGAATCTGCAGGCCTCGCTGCTGGCATGTCACACACCAAGTACAAGCACGATATGGCGGTAACAGTTTGGAGAGCGGGAGTGCCTCAAACTGTGCCTGTGGAGAAGGCGAAACCATGTGATCGTGGTCGTGCCGTCGGCGGCGACGCACTGCCCAGTCAGCGCCGCCGCCGCCCACTGCGATGGCGGCGCAGCCGCGCCTGCTGCTGCAGAACAGTTGCTATTCTCATCCATGTCATCAGCTGAGGCGCTCATGGCCAGCCGACAGCGCCGAGGGGCGCGCGCCGGAAGCGCGATGTCGGCACCCAGCGACTTGCTTATCGTGTCCGCTAAAGCGGCGCGCCGACTGAGGCTGCTCCAGCTGCCCCAGCTTGGCGGCGCTCCCGCCGCCGCCGCCGCCGCCGCCGCTACTGCCGCCGCCAACGGCCCACCGCCGCTGTTGGCAGCCGACAACTCGCTGCCTGTGGCACTGCTGGCTGAGACAGTGCATGCAGCCAGCACCAGCGGTGGCTGGCAGCAGGAGCGAGATGTGCTGCTGGAGGTGGCAGTGACTCTGCCCACGCTCCACGCGCTCAAGGTGGGCTGAAGCGTGCAGCGGCACCACACTGCTGATGTTGCGTCGGCTTGCCCAACTCGTGTCGTCTTGAGGCCACACCCACAGCAGGGCGTTGCATAATGTTTGGTAGCCCCATTTCCTGCTGTGCAGCTGCCCTCTGGCGCTGTCGTGCTGGTCAGCAACGCGGGCCGGCCAGGCGTGTCACCACACCTGGCACGCCTGCTGGCGCTGCCCCCGCCTGCGGCTGGAGCGGCAGAGGGGGCAGCGGCAGAGGAGAAGACGGCGGTGGCCGCAGCGGCAGGAGACGCAGTTGGGACAGGGGCAGCGGCAGGAGCAGGAGTTGCAGCAGCAGATGGCGTGGCCTTCCTGGCTCCCAGCCTGGCCTTCAACCTGGGGCTTGCCCCCCACCTGTGGCCCCTCCTGCAGCCCAGCAGCAGCAGCAGCGGTGACAGCAGCGGCAGTGGCGGTCATGGCACTGGCGCGGATGGCCGAGGGCACGCAGCGGGTGGGCACGGCCCCGACCGCGTGCGCATTGAGCGCTACTACGCACTAGAGGCACCAGGCGGCCAGCAGTGGCCGCGGCATGGCATCCCTCAGCCGGGTGCAGAGGCAGCACATGTGCCGGTGGCGGCAGAGGTGCACATTGCGCTGGTGCACTGCCCCGCCCCGGCGATGTTGCAGCAGCGGGCCAAGCAGGCAGGTCAGGCGCAGCAGCAGCCCGACCGGCAGCTCAGCCACACAGATGACTCGGAGCTTCCCGAGGCAGAGGCCAGCGGTGGCACCACAGCCGCGGCAGCTGGGGAAGCAGCCAGTACAGCAGCAGCAGCAGCAGCAGAGTCACAGGCCTCCTCCGATGATGCAGTGGCGGCCCTGCAGCAGTGGTTTGTGCAGGCGCGGCGGGTGGTGTGCCCAGGCGACGTGCTGGCGGTCCCTCGGCTGCCGCCCGGCTGCGGCACCGGCACGCGCCTGTTGCCGCAGGTGCTGCCCAGCCTGCATGCGGCGCAGCAGCGGCCAGCAGACGCAGCGACGGCAAGCAGTGCAGCGGCAGCGCCTTTGGAGCTGTTGTATTTCAAGGTGACCAAACTGGTGCTGCCTGCTGCGTATGACGCCGCAGCGGCAACGGCAGTGGGGCAGCGGCCACTGTGCCGGGCAGCCGCAGTGGATGTGAGCAGCACGGCTGTGAAGCTGGCGGGGCAATGCAGCAGCGGCTTGCCGGTGGGCCTGCCGCTCTACCTGGCGGCAGCAGCCACTGTGAGCAGTCAGCCCAGCAACAATGTCAGCAGCAGCAGCAGCGGCAGCAGCAGCAGCAGCAGCGGCGGCGGCGGCCAGTCCTTGCTGGGCGCTCATGCCACTGCTGCACAGGCCCCGGCCCCGCTGCTGCCTGCAGTTGGTCCCCTGCTGGGCCCCTGGCGGCAGCTGGCGCAGCTGCTTGCTTCTGTGCTGCACCCAGCCACGGCAGGTGTGCCCCTCCGGCTGGCGGTGCTGCTGCACGGCCCCAGCGGCAGCGGCAAGGCCACGGCTGTGGCGGCGGCGGCGGCGGCAGTCGGATGCCACCTGGTCCCCCTCAGCAGTCACGACGTGAAGGCGGCAGGCGGGGCGGCGGAGCGCCACACGTTTGACGGCCTGCGAGCAGCCTTTGAAGCGGCAGCCGACTACGCTCCAGCTGTGCTCCTGCTGCGGCAGTTTGCAGTGCTGGGAGATGCCAGCAGCCATGGCGGCAGCGCCAGCGCCAGCAGCCTCTCCTACGCCGCCCGGCTGGGCAGCGTCCTAGCAGAGTGCATCCGCAGCCATGATGGCAGCAGGAGCAGCAGCAGCGGCGGCAGCAGCGTCAGTGCCAGCAACGGCCAGCAGCAAGGGCCGGGGGGCGCCCCAGTCATCCTGGTGGCGTCCACGCTTTCAGCTGACGATCTGCCGCCGGCCCTGCGCCGCTGCTTCACTCATGAGATCGCTCTGGAAGCACCAGACCAGCAGCAGCGGCAGGCACTGCTGCACGGCAGCCTGGGCGGAGTGGCAGCCGAGCCTGCCTGGGTGCAGGCCGCAGCAGCGGATGGCGGCGAGGCTGCAGCAGCCGGGGAGCTGGCGGCAGCTGCAACTGGGGAGCAGCCAGGGGCGGCGCTGAGCAGCAGCTGCCTGCAGGACACGGCACGCCACACGGCGGGCCTGCTGCCTCGCGAGCTGCGCGCAGTAGCAGCAGACGCGGCGGCGGCAGCAGCGCTCCAAGCGCTGCCGCCAGCCGCAGTGCTGCAGGCAGCAGGCGGCGGCGACGCTGCGCGGCAGGATGGCAGTGGTCAGCAGGGTGCTGCCCCCGCCGTGCCATTGCTGACAGAGGATCACCTGGCGGCGGCAGTTGAGGGCGTGCGGCAGCGCACCGCCACTGAGATAGGTGGGCTGCTAGGCTGGCGTTTGGTTTACCTGCCGGCTTTCCAGTACCACCTTGTTGGCCCTGCATTCGTTCTCGGGTTGACATTGGCGACAACAGAGGTGCAACATAGCGGCTCCCCCCGACCCTCGCCCTCTCTTGTTGCCCCGTCCAGGCGCCCCCAAGATCCCCAGCGTGCGGTGGGAGGACGTGGGCGGGCTGGCGGACGTGAAACGAGCCATCCTGGACACGGGTGGGCGGGCGGGAGGGGGTGGGGCTTAGGGTTTTCGGAGGCAAAGTTGTCTGCTGTGATGCCTGGGACCTTGTACACATGCGTTGCCAACAAGAGAGAAGCAGCAACTCGAGGCCTTCCTCCAAGCCAGCCAGCTGTTACTTCCTGGTGGCCAGGCTCTCGTAACCCTTGCGTAACATGTGGCGTCATCCAGGCGTCCCTTTGGCTCTGCCCCGGTGCAGTGGAGCTGCCCCTGAAGCACCCCGAGCTCTTTGCCGGCGGCCTGCGGCGCCGCAGCGGCGTGCTGCTGTACGGCCCTCCCGGTGAGTGGGTGGTGTGTGCCTTCTTGCTTTGCGCAGGCATTGTGCTCTCTCCGCGCTGGTGCTGCAGCAGGGGCTGTCGCCTCGACTGCAGGTGGGGGCCAGCAGCATGCTGGGCTGGTTGCATGTTCACGGGTTGGCTGCACGCCAATTTTTTTCACAGCAGGGCTGGCTGGGTCTGGCCTGCCCTCCCGGTTGCTTTGCGTGCAAAGGTTGCGGCTGGCGGGTTCACCAGCGCAACTTTGCCCCTCCAACACACTTGTGCAGGCACCGGCAAGACGCTGCTGGCCAAGGCCGTGGCCACAGAGTGTTCCATTTCCTTCCTCTCTGTCAAGGCAAGCCCAAAGCGCTTGGCTTGTTTGGCTTGGGCGGGCGAGCCCCTGAGCCCGCCTGCTGAGCCGTGCAGCAGGCTCCTCAGCCTTCGCAGCTGTGCACACAAAGCCCCGCCTGCTTGCTGAGCTGCCCTGCGCCCCTGCGCTCGTGCTTCCGCTGGTGTGCAGGGCCCTGAGCTGATCAACATGTATGTGGGAGAGAGCGAGCGCCAGATTCGAGAGGCAAGCCTGCTGCTGTGGACTGGGCCATGGCTGTGCCGGGCACTTGCGCATGCTAATGAACGGCCTGCTCAGCCTCCCTGCCTCTGAACACAACTGCGGAGCCCTCTCACCCCGCATGCAACCCTTGCGCAACGCAGGTGTTTGCGCGCGCCCGCCGTGCCCGCCCCTGCGTCGTCTTCTTTGATGAGCTCGACTCCCTGGCCCCCGCCCGCGGCAAGGGCAGCGACAGCGGCGGCGTCATGGACCGGGTGGTCAGCCAGCTGCTGGCCGAGATCGACGGGGTGCAGGTGGGCGCTTCTGGGGGCCATGCAAGTGCAAGACATTGGGCTTGAGGGCGGGAGCTACGCAGGGGGGTGATCTGACGAGCACGGTGGTCAGCCATGTGCAGGTGACGGGGTTCTGGTTTGTCGCGGGTTATGCTTGCTTCTGTCTTCGCAGGGTCGCGGCGCATCGGCGCATGTGTGTGTGTTCATCAGTAGGACTTCAACCGACCGACCAGCGTGCTCACCAGCAGTGCCGCGGGCCATTTCCCACCTCCCGGCAACCCGCAGGGTGGAGGGGCTGGTGACGTGTTCATCATTGGAGCCACCAACCGGCCCGACCTTCTTGACACCGCGCTGCTGCGCCCCGGCCGCCTGGACAAGCTGCTGTATGTGGGCATCGCAGGTGGGCCCAGTGTTGTGTGCTGCACGCCTTTGTGGCTGCTGGTCTGCTGTGGAATGAGTCAGCCGCCTGGACAAGCTGCTGTATGTGGGCATGCACGAGGGGTGGGGGCACACATAGCAAGGAATTGCAACCAAGGCTACACACTGAGCTGTTCTCAAGCCTGCGTCCCATCTGTGCCACGCGTGGCCATGTGCTCCACCGTCCTTGGCATCGCACCCTTTCCCGCGCCTGCAGGCGACGTGCCGTCGCGGCTGCAGGTGCTGCAGGCGCTCACCCGCAAGTTCCGGCTGGCCCCAGGCGTGGACCTGGCGGCTGTGGCAGAGCTGTGCGCTCCCAGGCAAGCGCCGCTGCGCATGCTGAAAAATGTGGGGAGCTGCGCCCATGTGCCTGACTCATGCCCGACTTGTCTGCCTTGCATGCGGGCTGTCCTCGAACATTCCGCCGCCAATACACCGCTGCCGTACCCTGCTTCTCGCACCCTGCAGATTCACCGGAGCAGACCTGTACGCTCTGTGCAGCGATGCCTGGATGGTTGCGCTCAAACGCGCCATTGCAGCCGCAGAGGCAGCCCTCCAGCAGCACCGGCAGCAGCAGCAGCAGCCGGAGCAAGGGGAGGACGGTCCATCCCCCGCTGGCGGCACAGGGGAAGCTGCCGCCCAGCAGCAGCCGGTGGATGGCAGCGGCAGCAAGGAGGAGGATGAAGAGGTTGAGGTGCAGCAGGGCGACTTCCTGGCGGCAGTGCAGACGGTGCAGCCCTCACTCAGCGTGGAAGAGGTGGCAAAGTACGAGGCGATTCGGGACGAGTACGAGTCGCAGGCAGCCAAGTCGAAGCGGTACTGAGGCAGCGCTGGCTGGGGTCAGCCGCTGCCGGCGTTATTCTCCTGCCCTACCCTTGCTTGTGGCACTTTGCATTGTTGGTTGCTTGCAAGTTTGTAGCACATGCTTGTAAATCGGCCGTTGACAGTATATGCAGCACACTGTGCACAACTGGGAGCTCACACAGACTGCCCCAGCGCCGCTCAACGTGCGACATCAGAATGCCGTTCACTGCTCCTCGTCCGCAAAGTCGTCCACCGGCGGGGAGCGGTGTTGGCGGGGCTTCACCTCACCCGCCGTGGGCGGCGCCTGCTGCGCCTTGCCCGCGTCAGCAGTGCCGCCGCCCTCCCTGCCCGCCGCCGAGGTGGGGCTGCCGGCATCAGGCTCGTTGATGGGGCGGCCAGAGGGAGGGGAGGGCTGGCTGGTGCCGGTGTCGGGGGCGCCCCAGGCGCGCACGTCCTGCGATGCGTTGCAAGCGGTTGGTTGTTTGGGCACCAGCAACGACACTCTGGAAGCCCTTGGGTCTGTGTTGCAAGGCCAGTGCGTGCAGCCTCAGTGCGCCGCTGCAGCTGTCGCTGCCATTGCCGCCCCGCCCGCCCACCTCAGCGGCCACACGTGGCACGGTTGGCTGCCCGCCACTTGGCGCCGAGCCGGGGTGCAGGTGGGCCTCCATGATCCCCCGCTGCTCATCGCTCATGCCATGCTGCACCGCCGCCTCGCCCGGCTGCCCGTGGATCAGCTCCTGTGGCAGTGGATTGGTGAGAGCGGCAGAGGCACCGGTAGTCAGCCTGATGTGGTGGCGTGCCGCCGCTCATGGGGTGGTCTCCAGGGGAAGCAGTCAACAACCAGCCATAATCAGCATGGCACACCCATGCTGCTCGCCCTCAGCCGGCGACCCCATAGCCGCCCACCTACTAGGTGTCTTAGTAAGCCCCAGACCCCCCCTGCCGCCGGGCCTACCGGGAAGGTGTGCTGGTGCGCGGCGGCCCGCTCCGCGTGGCTCACTGCCCGCACATCCAGCTCCTCCTCTCGAGCAAACACGTGCTCTGGGGTGCCCTTCTCACGCGCATCCCGCTGAGACCTGCGCGAGCGTTCCAAATGGCAGGGCTACTGGCGGGTGGGCGGAGGTGAGCAGCAGGGCGGCACCGGCAGGGCAGCTCGTGCGTGCTCAATGCCTCTCGCTTCCCACACAACACATCGGTGCATCCCACTCGGGTGAGGGCTCCGGCACGGGCTGGTGCAGGTGCGGCGCCTCTGGGTAGCGGCTGGGGTCGTCAAAGTCGGTACGCTTGGGTGCGCTGGAGGCTGGCGGCGCAGCGAGGTGGCAGCGGCGCCGCGGCGCCAGCGGCGGCTACGGGGAGGCAGGTGGGCTGGCTGAGTTCTGGGCATGGAGCACAAGGCAAGGCGCGGCGCCCCAGCTTGGGTGCTCGCACCTGCAGAACGCGGCAGCCCACGCCGACTGCTGGGCTGTGCTGGACGCGCCCTGTGGGGGCGCTGGCTAAGCAGAGAGCACGCATGGGTCCTTGAGGTGCAGTCACAAAGCCTCCAAGGCCCCGGCGGCATCTCAGGTCTCAGACCTGCTGCTGGTCAGGCTGCCGCTGCCGGCCGCCGCTGGCCGCGCTCAAATGCGTCCACACTGCAACTCCTGGTGGCCTCTGGACTTAATCCTCTACGGCTTGCAGGAGGCCATGCCTGATCTGTCTTACAACAAGAAGTCCTGAACAGAAGACCCTCATTAAACCAGCAGCCCAGCAGCCCGTTGTCACCCACGCCGGATGTTCTCCAACCGCAGCGGCGGCACCACCGGCCGCTGGGCCTCCCGCTCCGCCTTGCGGCGGGCCGCCACCGCGCGCCAGTCTGCAGAACGCAGCAATGTGCGGTAGGCGAAGGGCAAGAAGGGGTGAAGGGAAGGAAGCCGAGTAGGCACGCGCATGAGCCTACGCAGCGGCATCACTCTGCCACCTAAACTCCTCCCTCACGCCGGCCACTCACGCCGCTGGATACGCATCACCGTCACCGCCACCTGCACAGCATGAACAGCGCAGAGGCGTTAGATGGGGTCCGCATGACCAGGCTGTAGCCAAGCAGGCAGTCGAAGTGGCAGGTGGTGGGCGGCATCGTTGCAGCAGTTAGCAAGGCAGTGTGCGCAGCAGTGCAGCACGCTGGCAGTTGAGCCAGCACCCCCCCGCCCCAACCTCAACCTGCCTGGAAGTTCATGATGTCGTCCTGCTGCGCGGGCGTGTGGCGCGTGAGGAAGCGGCGGATCATGCGGTCCAGCTTGCGCTTCAGCTCGCCCTCTGCGCGGTGGTGTGGGGGATGGTGGGAGCGGAAGCCCTGTGGGCATGCACAGCAAGTTGCCCTGCCCTGATGGCCTGCTGCCAACATGCATCGTGGCGCCGTCATGGCGCCACCACATTGACTTTGCCTCACCCACCACCGCACCTGGGATCTCCGCCTCTGTGCAGCGCACCACCAGCTCGTACGCGGTGCGGTGGAAGGGCACAAGGCCGTCGTCGTTCAGCGGGATGTCCAGGCTGCGGTGAGGGCGTTCATGTGCGTCATGGGTGACCATCGCCTTGGGCGCAACAAGCCCCTCACCCCCGCACATCCCCGCCCCTGCCCCACCTGAACACAAAGCGCATGACATCGCCCTCGGTGGCTCGGGGCCCCAGCCCCATCGGCGGCGGCAGGCGGCGCAGCAGCTGCTCCAAGTCCTGCGGCAGCAGTTGGCAGGCGCAGGGCTTGCCAAGCTTGTCGACCCGGCCATATGGTAACGCAAACCGCACATGCCGGTGGATGCCCCGCTGTCCCCAGACTTTCTAACCTTGGGGTCGATGGCATTGCGGCCATCGTCGTACTCCGACCAGAGCGAGCAAAAGTCTTCCAGGTGCTGCGGCGTGAGCGCCCAAGCCGCCGTGTCCTGGATGCGCTCAAACGTCTCTGCGGGCGGGATTGGGTGGCACACAGGATGCACACCTGCGCAAGTGCCTGCGGTTTGCAACGGGCCCATCCCTCTCGATGCCCCTGCCCCCGCAGCACCTGCCCAAAGTATGGCCCATCCCTTTCAAGCCCCTATCCCCGCAGCACCCACCCAAAATCACGGTCGTCAGCAGATTCAGCGCAATCATGGCTCCCGACAAGTAGAACGACAGGAAGTAGACGGGCGCCCAGACCATGCCACAGTTGCCGGCGTCGGCATCGCACGCCGGCGGCTGCACCATGCAGTCCCTGAGCAGCGCTGCCCAGTTGTCGCCGGTGGCCACCCGGAACAGCAGCAGCAGGGCGTGCCAAAAAGTGCTGAAGTTTGCGTGGGCGTTCAGGTCCTCTTGCCAGGCCACCTGGCCAAACAGCAGCACCGCCATGTATGCATAAACAAAGAAGAGCAGGAAGAGCAGGGCGCCAACTGCAGGTATGGAGGGTTGGAAGGCCGCGTGCGGGGTCACATTCATGGCGAACTGGCAGCACGGGCAGCAGCAGCATGTGTGGAGTCAGCTCCCCCAGCAACTTGCAACCCACCGTTCCACAGCGCCGGCAGGGACACAATCAGCGTGGACAGCAGCATCTGGACACCCTGCAGGACAGTGACGTTGGGTCGCCAGGCTGGCCATGTTACCCTGCAGCCAGTCGAGGGCAACCTGCACAGCGGCAGGCACACAACAGACCCGCTCCAACGTATGCGAATCAGCGTGCTCAGCATACTGACCCGCAGGTGACGCAGCAGGCGGAACATGCGCAACACCCGGGCAAGCATAATGATCTTCTTCACCACGCCCAGCTGGATGGTCGTGTGTGCCGCGGCATTGACAATCTGCGTACGATAGGGGCAGTGTGTGGCGGTGCGACCGCTAGGTAACCACCGCGACCGTGCCATCCCCTCCAAGCACCAGCCATATCAGTCAAAGCAGCACCCCTGCGCACCTGCGTGATGATGTCGGCCGCCGATGCCACCGACAGTAGCACATCAAGCTTGTGCCAGTTGCTGCGCCAGTAGAGCCGCGGGGCCATGGCCGCCAGCTTCACCCCCAGCTCCAGCAGCACAAACGCGGAGAACACAGTGTTGGCCACCTCTTGTGCTGCGGTGGGGCGCAAGGAACCCAGGGTTTGAATGCAGTGTGCATGCTAGGCCTGCAGAAACCCACCCAAGCCGCCACCCATCCAGTACCTCGGATGAAGCCAGCGGGCTGGCCATAAAAGCTTGTGGCAGTGAGCGCGATGTTCAACAGAATAGTAAGCAGCATGAACCGGTCAAACCACCTGCACAGGCGGGTAAGGGGCGAGGGCGACATCATGGCGGTCACCGACAGTCGCAAGAACATGCACAATGTGCTGCTAGCTGTTGGGAAAGCGGGTGTGCAAAGCCAGCCCTGCCGCACTTGTTGTATGCCAGCCAGTGGAGCCAGCCGCGCACGCGGCTCTCAGGAACCGGCGCCCGGTCAACCGGCTTGAGCCTGCAGCGCAGCCAGACAGGCAGGGCAACATTAATCCTGACTCTGGGCAAACAGGCTGCCACACAATCGATTGTTGCGAAGTACACTGCACCTGAACACAGCACGCAGCATCTCCACGTATCCCTGCAAACGCAGCAGTCGGGAGGCTTGTTGGCAGCAGAGTCTGTTCAACCAGTTTGCCCGGCCTGCCACAGGCCAGCGGGTTGAGGCATGCGCGACCGTGGCTCGGCCGAGGCTTGACTCACCGTCTGTGATGCCGTCAGCACTGCGCTGCCCGTCTCGCTCAGCAGCTTCAGCCGCTGGTACTGGAAGAACACCACTCCCACATCTGCACATATGAGACCGTGCCGAGCTTGTGAGCCAGCGCCGAAGAAGTAAGCGTTACTTCAGCTTCCACATCCCGCAGCCTCTAGCACACCATGCACAGCTTCGCAACTCACACAGGTTGAGCACGAAGAAGGAGCAGAGGGTGATGAAGGCAAACCAGTACAGGAAGGCTGCTGGGTTGCTGCCAACCTCGGGCTGCACATCCGGCATGGACCTGCTGCTCACAGGCGGGCGGGGCAGGGGCAGGCGCAGTGGCTGAGGAGGAGGGCGAGCCACACTCAACAGCAGGCATGCCCTCAAAGAGACGGCCAGCCAACGGGGCAGAGGCGAGCATAGGGTTGCAACGTCGCCTGCGCCCTCACCGTGAGGCCATTGTGGCATACATGGTGCGCGTGTAGCCGTCCAGCGTGGCGGTCACAAACAGCGTCAGGAAGGCCTTGCCCACCTGCACAGCAAGGAGTGGCAAGCGCATTGGTGAGAGGGAGTGACCACCACACCGCATGCTCGCAAAGCAAACACCAAGAATCGCTCACGTTGTCAAAGTTGTAGAAGGCGTTGGTCCACTCGCGCTGCAGCAGAGCGCCAGTGGCCGGGTCCATGAACGTGCCCACACACTCCGCCTGCAAGTTGCAGGCGGAAGGAGGCAGTTGGTGCTGCTGTGGTGCTGTCGCCGCCGGCACATCAACGCAAATGGCGAGTGCGAAGCACAGCAGCTAACTGCATGCCTCGGCCGCGCACCTTGCCAGCCACGGTGCCATCGTTGCAGCTCCACAGTAGGCCGGCAAACAGCTGCACGCCGAGGATGGAAAAGATGAGGAACACCATGCCCGCTAGCACTGCGAGGGTAGCGTGGGGTGGCGAGCATGAGAACGTGCATCAGTGCATGCCTTGCAGTATATGTTGAGGGACGAGGCCATGCATGGGTGTGTCGCAAACCTGTGACGTTGGCCATCTCAGCCAGCGAGCGGATCAGGGTGTGGAACACCTGCGTAGGAGGGCGTTCAAATCGGAGCTGCGTGAGGTGCCAAACCTGCTGCAGTGCTCAACCATGCGGATAAGCGACCCTCTGCGGCCCACCAGCAGCATGTGTGTGCATCTCTGCCAACCCACCATGAGCATGCTCTGGCTGCGGGTCAGGACGCGCAGGGGCCGGGTGGCCCGCAGCACGCGCAGCGCCTTGAGGAACCGAGCGTTGGCGCTCTCGGCAATGAGCACCACGATTGAGACCAGTACCACCACCAGGTCCAGCTGCAGGGGTGAGAGGGGGACAGGCAACTTGAGGGCCAGCGCATTGCAGCAGCAGGTTCGTCTCTGCTCACTAGCAGAACGGAAGGGTCCGTAGGCAAGCAT
This sequence comes from Chlorella sp. Dachan, assembly GCA_006782975.1. NCBI lineage: Eukaryota > Viridiplantae > Chlorophyta > Trebouxiophyceae > Chlorellales > Chlorellaceae > Chlorella > Chlorella sp. Dachan. Next base: position 1,205,168 of record RRZL01000007.1, on the reverse strand, counting down.
GCGGTGCCGACAACTCATCCAGCCATCCACGCCCCACCTTGTTGCTGTTGAATGCAAAATAAGGCCGGAAGCCAAAGGCCACAATCTTGAGGGCCGCCTCCAGTGCAAAGGCGATGGTGGTGCCCACGTCGATCCAGTGCAACACGTGGGTGCGGCGTGCGGCTGGGTCCATGTTGGCGGTCTCCAGGGCCATCTGGGGGAGGAGGATGGGCAGGTGGCGCATCAACGGTTGGTGGTTTGCTGCAGGAACCCGACAGGCATGTTGCAAGGCCCTGCTGGCTGGCCCAGCCTGAGCCCACGGCCGAGCCAGCTGCGACGGGACTGCGCAGCTGCCGCCATGCGTCATCTGCCTGTTGCTGCGCCCGCCCAGCCCCGCACCTCCACGCAGCTGAGCAGCACCAGCAGCATGAGGGCGTGGTCCATGGCCTGCGTGGTCATCAGGCGGTACAGCGCCCCTCTCACCGGGTTGTCCACCTGCAGGCGGTTGTTATGGTGAAAGGGAACATTCCACAGATTGTCGACAACAGCCGTCAGCAGGGGCAGCAGCTATGCCGCACTTGCAAGGCTGCTGAGCAGCGACTGCAACATAAGCTATGTTGCGCAGCAAACCCAGCTCGCCTTGAAAAGGTTGAGGGAGGTGCCGCGCAAGGGAGGGTAGTCCCGCCGCCGACTGCGCCGCCGTGCATGCCCCACCAGGCGGCTCAAGTGGCTGCTAACTGCATGCAGGGGGCAGGGAAGAGAGGGGGGACGGCCAGTGGGCGCAGCTGCACAGCAGGAGAGCCTGCTGCCGGGTTTGCAGTGCACTGCAAACTGCAACGCCCTTTCAATAGTCAAGCGATCCGTTCCATCCCTCCCAGCCCAACAGCAGCTCACTTGAGGAGTTGCCGCTGATGCCGCTGAAGTCTGACGCCCCATCGGCGTCTTGCAGCTCAGCGGCCACCTGCTGGTCATAGCTGCTGCCTCGTCCCCCGCTGCCCCGCTGCAGGCGGCTGCTGACTGTTGGCCGCCCCGTGCTGGTGCCCTTGGTGCTCGACACCAGTGTGCCTCCAGGCTGCTTGCCCGTCAGCAGCGCTGCACCGGGGCTGGCAGCAGTGCTGCTGGCTGCTTCCGAGTCAACAGGCGCTGTCACGGTAGCGCTGGTAGGGGCGCTGCCCTCCTCACCCTCTTCTGGCAGCCCTGCAAACCGGGCATGCCGGCTCAGGGCCCTGAGGAAGGCACGGCGGCTCTCTGTTCGACGCGGCAGCGGGCGGGGCTTGGCGCTGACATCATCACCGCCCGCTGCTGCTGGTGCCGCCGCACCTAGCTCTGAGACCGAGCTGCCACCCGCTAACAACCGTGCCGGCACTGCGGCAGCTGCTTCCTGAGCATGCTGCTCCAAGCTATCTGCCACTGGGCTCACCGCCGCCGAGCCCTGCCCGCCGGCTGGCTGCTGCTGCTGCTGCTCATGATGAGCTTTACTGGGTGACAGCCGCTCAAAATACTGCACCAGGCTGTCGACGTGACTGAGCTTGTGCGACTCATCTGGCGGCTCCTCAGCTGCTGCTACCGGCTGGCTGCCTGTGGCAACAGCTGTAGCAGCAGCCGCCGGTGGCCCAGCTTTGATCAAGCTGTCCTGCTGCTGCTGCTGCTGTCCACTTGTGAGCAGCACGGGTGGTGATGCCTCAGCTGCAAGCGGCTTGCTGGAAGGTCCCAGGGGCACCTTGGCAGCCGGCGCGACTGCTGCGCCGCCGCCGCCGGCTGCCGCAGCAAGCTTTGCTGACATGGCTGCTGACATGGCTGCAGCCGCCTGCTTGGCTGCCGCCTCACTGAGCTCCGGCGGGGCGGCATCGTCAAGGGCAGCGTCTGACTCGGCACTGCTCTTCCAAAGGGCTGTGTTGAGTCCGCCCTCGTCGGCAGTGGGCCGCCGGCGCAGCCGCCCACAGCAGCCGCAGCAGGCTGTCAGGCCCTGGTACAGGGCCAGTAGCGAGTTGAGCGCTCGTCTGATGCTGCCTGAGGGGAGCGGTGGCAATGGAAAGGTGGAGCACTTGGTGAGCATGCAGCAAGCCAGGCTGCTACAGAAGCAGACCCTCAAGTTAGCTGCTGAACGGTAAACTCACCGCCTGTGCTTGTCCGTGTGACTTGCGCATAGGACGACTCAAAGGCCGCCAGGGTGATGGCCAGGAAGAGCGTCTGCACAGGAGCAGCCAAGGCATTCGGGCAGTTGAATGGGGAATGGCCTGTTGCAACACATTGGTATGCTAGCCATGCCATGCCACACCATGCGACTCACGCCATGCTATGCTATGCTGCAACAAACCCATGCCATGCCATGTGCGTGCCACCTCATGCCATGCCATGCCATGCCATGCCATGTGCGTGCCACCTCATGCTGTGCCATGCCATGCCATGTCGTGCCATGCCATGTGCATGCCCCCACATGCCGTGATATGCATGCATCCATGTGGCGCGCACGTGCGATGCCACCCCTTGGTGTGCAACTCACCAGAATGATGTACTTGCCGACTGTCACCCACGCCACAAAGAACAGCACAGAGGGCCAGCCTGCGTTTCAAGCAGCCCGGGATGCGGCACCGTCATAGGAGGCACCGGCCCACCCAGGGTCGGGGCCATTCACGCAAGGCATTCATGCACGTCATGCCATTCAACATCTGATCCCCAGCGCGAAGCTCACCCGCCACGCTCTGCAGCGTGAACATGACGTCGGGCCAGTTCTGCATGTGGCACATGGGGTGTTAATCTTGCTTGGCCCCGGGTAGCAAACATGCCACATTGTTGCAGACCTGCCCTGCCCTGCCCGCATCAGCCTCATGCCCAGCTGGGTCAACGCCCACCTCCAGCGTGAGAATTTGGAACACCGCAACAAAAGAGTTCCAGAATCCCAGGAAGCTGGGCATGGTGGAGCCCAGCGCCACCGACTGCTGGCCAAACACTTGGAGTCCGATCAGCGCAAACACGTAGATGAAGAGCACCTGCAGCGGAAGCGCGAGTGCATCCAAGGTCAAGGTGACGTGCAACACGTCAACAGGCTGGGCGGCACTTGCATGGGGATGCAGGGTCCATGCAAGGCTGGGTCGCAAGCATGCCGGTTGCACCATGATGCCACCGTGATGGCACTGCGCCAGCACCACCCACCATGAGCATGGCGATGGCCAGGAACTGCGACATGCTGGACATGAGCACCTCGGCAATGATTCTCAGGCTGTCCAGGTAACGGAAGATCTACAACCATGACAGAAGAAAGCTTGTCAGTCGGCAAGTTGCCAGCTGCCCGCCCACAGTCCGCTTCCAGTCTGCGCAGCCACCGCGTTTGATTGGGAGCCGCCTGCCAGCCGCCTGCCACCACCGCAACTTGCCTTGAGCACGCGCAGCACTCGGAAGGAACGGAGGATGCGCAGCGTGCGGAAGGAGCGCATGGCGTTGCCGTTGGCTACCATCTGCGGGTAGTTGGGCGGCAGGGCTCACAGTGTGTCATGCCATCTCATGGTGCGGCATGCCGGCATCAGCCAGCCCGCACAACACAACGCAGCGCCCTACCGTCAGCGCCAGCTCCAGCACGCCGGTGGCCACCACCACCAGGTCGAAAACATTGAACGCATCGCTGGCAAAGCCCCAGGCGCCCAGCCCCAGCAGCTTGAGCACAATCTCCGCCAGGAACATGAAAGTCAGCACGTGCGAGGCCACGTCCAGGGCATGAGCAAAGCCTGCGCTCATCCCTGCAAGGCAGCGGGCAGCAGGCCGGAGGCGGGAGGCAGCTCACCGAGGCAAACGTGTCAACAAGCGAGAGCGCCACGACGGCGAAGTCAAAGCCATTCATCCCGTCGGAGAAGAAGCCCGCCACGCCCAGGCCCAGCAGCTTCAGCAGCGTCTCAACCAGAAAGATCCAGGTGAAGGCACTGCTGACTTCATCCAGTGCAGCCCGCCGGGCGTCCGACATACCTGCGCCGTCGGGCGGTGGCTTGGGGCACCCATCAGCTGAGGCTGGCGACGACAGGCGCAGGCGTGCACCCGCCTAGCAAGCTGCTTCCCTGCACCCACCTGCTGTGGTCATGGCCAACAGGACGGTGTTAGCGATGATGAGCAGCATAAAGAGCGAGCCAAAACCTGGGTGGTCAATCACCTGAGAAGGGGCAGCAAGGCAAGGAGCAGTGATGCGTAGCATGGTGCTGGCAAGCTGCGGGTCGGCAGAATCATTGAGCAACCGGGGCCGCTGACCTCCAGCGCATGCATGCACAAAGCATGGCGATGCTGTGCGTAACGGGCTGGCTCACCTGACGCACACGCCACCTGAACTCAAACCAGTAGTAGCCAACCTTTGGCCAGCAGCCGGGTGGCGGGCCGTCTGGCACCGCTGCAGCTGCCACCGCCAGGCTGCTGCTTGCGGCCGCGCCGCCAGCAGCAACGACAGCCGCAGCGCCGGCCGAAACAGCTTTGTCCGGGGAAAGCACGGCCTGCAGGAAGACCTGGGCAGTTGGCATGAGTGCCGACAGCGCCTGGTGGCCAGCAGCGGCCTGTGCTTGGGCATGCATCGCCAAGCAGCAGGTTGTGTGCACACACCTGGCCAGCTGCACCCTTGCTACCGGGGCTGCGAGCGCTGGCGGAGCGCGATGAGCGCTGGGACATTCGCTCCTCAAAGAGGCCGCGCTGCGAGGCCATGTGGCGCCTGAAGCGCTCACGCAGCGCCTGCCAGGCCAGCGCCAGCGTGCTGCGCGGCTTGCCGTGGCTGGTCACTGCCTTGGAGTACAGCGAGGTGGCGGTGGCAAAGCGGTGCTTCAGCACAGCCAGGAACAGGTTGACCTGGCAAGGGTGTGGGGGCAATCGAGGGGAGGGCAGTGAGGTTCTGGCCAGGACAGCCAGTCAGCAATGGGAGGCAGGAGCGAGCACTACACCTGCTCGTTTAGGCTGCCACCATCGGACCGCCACAACCCACCACAAAGTAGCACTGCAGTAGGATGTAGATGATGTAGAAGACGAGGGGCCAGGGCCCCGCACGGTCCATCACCATGTACAGCTGGTACGCCCAGTCGGTCAGGGTCGCCTGCACAGCTCAGCGGGAGCAAGGAGTGTGGACAGCCATGCCACCAAGGCAGCTCCCCTGTACCATGCAAAGCTGCATGCCCACCAGGCACTCACCACCTGGAACATGGACAGCAGGCTGAGCCCGATGTTGCCAAACCCAGCGGTTTGCAGCGGCGGCCGCATGGGGTACTCCTGCGGCGAAAGGCAGGCAAGCAAGGGGATGCTCACAAAGTCAAGCTGCCGCTCGCCTGCACAGGATCAAACTGCATTGCCACAGAGGTGCAGCCTCACCTGGCACGTCATGTTGGAGGGACAGGCCTCTGCGCCGCAGCCCCAAATCTCTCCGCTGGTCGTCTCCGTCAGCACATCCCCGCTGCCGTCATCCACGCAGGTAAAGTAGGCCGCGTCTTGGAACAGCACCGTGGCCGCGATGGCAAACAGCAGCATGAAGAAGAACAGCAGGCCGATCACGGACGCAAGCATGGGCACCGCCTGCGGGGTGGGGGCGGATCCCAGGGGTGGGCGAGGCAGCACCGCCCACAACCATCTGACGCCGACCAAACCGCCACCCCGTTGTGGCGCTGCGGAGCAAGGCTGGCCAGCCACAGCTTGCAGCGCACCTCCAGGAAGCAGACGATGATGCTGCGCAGCGACTCGAAGCGTGCGATGGTGCGCAGCGGGCGCAGCGCTCGCAGGGCCCGCAGGGCGCGGATGGCGCCAGTGTTGCTGCTGCCGCTGCCCATGGGGATGAAGGCCGTGTAGCCCGCCAGCACCATGACACAGTCAAACACGTTCCAGGGGCCCCTGCGCACAGAGGGGTGGCAGCAACGGGGGGCAGCAAGTTAGCTACGCAACCGGAAGTTGGCAGGCAGTCCAGTTCATTCACCCCGCCGGAGGCAACCTGGCCTCCCACCGGAGGTACTCCAAGGGGCCGCCGGCGGCCACCACCATCAGCACCATCTCCTGCACACATTGCATCGGCAGTGGACCAGCGAGGTAGTGAGTGCAGCAGCTGCAGCTAGGTGCCAACAGGCTGGCATGCTTGAAGTGGATTGCTCCCTGTGGCGGCCGCCAACGCACCAGAGTGAAGAGAACGTTGACCGCAATGTCTGTGCGAGCAGAAGTGGACAGGAAGGAGCTTGTGAGTCTCTCATGCACACTCCAGCATGCATGCACTGTTGTTCTGCCTGATACCAATTTGTTGCTGTATCAGTCTCACCAATCTGCTTCAGCCGCGCGTTCCAGCCGCTGTCGAGCGGCAGGGACGGGCGGTAGAGCGCCAGCGCTGGATGGAGCCGAGTGATGGTGGAACGGTTAGCCTAAGGGTCTGCCTGAGGCAGATGCACGTATACCATCCCGAACTGCCCCCATAACAATAGCCCCCTGCACGCCGGGGCCGCACCGCACCTATACAGTTGAGAAGGATGATCAGCATGACGGCCAGCTGGAAGTCAGGGTGCGTGGTGAGCTGCTGGGCTGCACGCTGCACCTTGGGCCACCATGGCGCGGCCTGCGCGTCCACTGCCTGCTCGCCTTCTGCCACCCTAGCTGCTGGTACGCCCGCCATGCCGGTGGCAGCATGCTGCTGCCCGCTGGGCGCAGCTGGGGCTGCAGCAGGACACCGACTGCTGCCCCGCCAGCTGCCGGGCGTGGACTGCAGGGAGGCATCTCCTGCTGCTGCCGCAGCTGCTGCTGCCGCTGCGGCCGCCTGGCTGCTACGGGGCGTGATCATGCTGCGCAGGCGCTGCAGCACCTGGGGCACCTCCACCTTCTCGCCCGCGACGCGGCGCTTGATGCGTTCCAGCATCTCCTCCTCCTGCGCCCGCCGCTGCAGCTCCATGCGCCGCTCCTGCAGGGCACGGGCCACGTGCGGGCAGTGGTTAGCAACAAATCGGGGCCTGCCAAGCTGTCCCCTGCAGTACCGGCTGTCGTGAGGAGTGTGAGGCAGGGAGCCTCCATGGTGTGCCCCCCAGCCTCCCCCAATGCGGGAGCAGCTTAGGACAGGAGGCCCGGCCCACTCTGTGCGGCTGCGCCAGCACCCAGCACCCACCTGCAGGTCGTCCTCCTCCCAGTATGCCTCCTGCTCCTCCAGCGCCTCCTGCTGCTCCATGGGCCGCAGCGACTTGAGCCGCTCGTACAGCGAGTCGGCCGCTGCACCCGCCCGCGCCGAGCGTGCGGTGCGGCGGTGGGTGTTGGGCACGGTGGGCGGCTCGTGTGGGGAAGGCTGCGCAGGCGGGCCGGAGGCTGCTGCCATTTGCGGTGCTGCAGTCCCTACAGCGTCGGCGGGCACACTGGCTGCCGTCTCCGGCACAGCAGGCGGGGGCACGGAGGGGGCCTGCACTGTGCAGGGGGCCTGCACTGCCCCATCTGGGTGCTGCACTGCTGCAGGCGGGACGGCTGCCGCCGCCGCCTGCTGCGAAGGGGGCCGTCGGCCTGGACCGAGCCGTGCCGCAGTGCCAGGGCGGGCGGCAGAGGCCGCTGCCACGGCTGCAAAGGCGGCGCCCACAACTTGTCGGCCCAGCAGCTCCGCTGCCGCTGCCGCTGTCGGGCTGCCGACCCGTGGCAGTGGGGAGCCACGGTGGCCGTGCCCTTCTGGGACTGGCTGCTGCGGGGCTGCCAGCTGGGGGCCTTGCTCTCCAGGGTCCTGTGCCGGGGCGTGTAAGGAAGAGGGGGAAGAGGTCGGTGGGGGCCAAGGTGGGCTTCGGTGAAGACGGCAACGGGCGCCGCAGGCGGCGGTGGGCACGGGCGGCCAAGCCGTGGCGGTTGCGGCAAATGCGGCCGCCCCGGGCCTCA
>RRZL01000007.1:1175632-1189618 GCA_006782975.1 Chlorella sp. Dachan | reverse complement strand
GACAGCGCCTGCTGCAGCTGTGCCGCGCTGCCGGCGGCCATGCCGTTGGCGGCCAGCCCCATGCCGCCGCCCAGGCGCTGCAGCGTCTTGGCCTCGCGCCGGCTCAGCCGCGCCGCTTTCTCCGCCGCCGACTCGGCAAAGCGCACAATGAGAGACTGCACCGCGCCGGGTGGCGTGCTGTTGTTCAGGGTGGTGATGGCGCGCTCCGCTGCCTCCACGGACGCCATGCGCACCAGGGCGCTCGCGCCGCGGAACTGGTCTGCGGGTGGCAGCAGGCAACAGGTGTGCAGGGTGAGTGGCTGGTGGGGCGGGTGGATGCCGTGGCAGGCTGGCGGGCCGCACTGCCTGGCTTGCTGCAGCGTGCAGTTGAAGCTACGGTGCATGCTTGGCACCCAAACACACACAACAACACAAACCCAAACCCAAGGCATCGGCAAGCCTGGGGGGTCGGAAGGGCGGACGGGTGCCCACCGCCGGCAGGTCGCACCGAGGCAGGGGAACAGCTTGACATCCATCACGGCTCCGTGCGTCTCAAACAGCTGCTGCACCTCTTGCACCTGCAGTGTGACCCATCGCGAAAGCAGCAGCACACCTCTTAATTCTGACACAAGACCCAACTGCCAGCGGTTTTGAATGCGTACTGCCCCCAACGCAGCCGGTACGCCGGTGCAGGCGGGACAGCTACCCGGCGGCAAACCCGAACCGCCAACCTTCCCCTCTGGTCAGCCAGCTCACCCCATAGCTGGCCGGCAGGTGCTTCACGTAGCAGCTGTCGGATGGGGTGAGCCCAGAAGGCGCCGGGACGGTGGGCGGGCCTGCGCGGCATGGTTGAACGTTGGGTGCAAGCGATTGTAACGAAAATGCGCCCTAGCACCGAATCGGGCATTCTGCTGCCACAAACAAGCACCCTTTGCTTGGCCTACTGTAGCGGCGGCTTTGAGGCAAGGCACCCAAACCAGAGGAGGGCTGCCGCGTGGTACCCAAAGTACCCAAAGTTCCAGGCGCGCGCAGTCCCGCTGGTGGGGGACGCTGGCAGCGCTGCCCACCTGCGTCGGCATCCGCAAACTTGACTTGCAGGGTGTGGCCCAGCACGGAGGTGCCATCCAGCGCGGCAATGGCCGCCTGCGCCTCTGTCACCGACGCGTAGCGCACAAAGCCATACCTGCACGCGGGCGGGCGTACAGTACGGCGGGGGGGGGCGGGGGTAAAAGCGCAATTTGAATCTTAGCAGCGGTGCAGCAGCGAAACCGGCGGCGGCGGCGTGTTTGGCCACGCACACACACAAGCAGGCCCAGCCCACGCTTGCCCCTGCGTCCGCGGGCAAGGGGGAGGGAGGTACCAAAGCTGTGGCCGCCGCGCACCCGAGGCTGTGCTTGGTGACCGAGTGGCGCACGAGGCGGAGGCTGGTGGGCGTGCCAAACTGGCCAAACACCGCGGTGATCTCGTTCTCGCCCCACTGCAGCGGCAGGCCCCTGCAGGGCGGGGGGAAGCAAGGAAGCCCGCGCGGCGAGTACCGCTCACTACTCCGGTGCAGGCAGCCCGCGTTGCGCCGACGGCGGCGGCAAGGAGCTGCACGGCCCAAGCACCCCGTCCGGGCCGCGTTCCCACCTCACGAACACGTTGGGGTGGTTCTGGGCCAGGGCGGCGGCCGGCAGCAGCCCGTTCAGCGCCCCGGCGCTGGCCGAGGTGACGGCGCTCAGGGGCTCCGTCGGCGAGCTGCTGGTGGGGCTGGAGGCCCCCGAGGAGCCCGCCCGGCCCTCGGAAGAGAACATTGGGCCGCTCGGCGAGCAGGCCGCCGAGCTGTGCAGCGCCACGGCGCACGCCAGGGCCGCCAGGGTGACGATCCGGCCGCAGGGGCGCGCGAGAAGGAGGGATGGGGGCGAGCGTCACAGGGAAGGCGGCGGGAGGGAGCCGGGTTATTCACGTGGGGCGCCCAAGCCGGTAAGCGGGGCTGGACGGCTGGCGAGGATCTGGGCGACGATGGCTGGGCGCCCTCTTTTTCTTGGCCAGTCAGCCCACGAGGGCTGCAGGACCGTGCCATGCTGGGCGAATCGCCCAACTCCGCCTGCCAGGCCCACCGGGCGGGTGCCGGGGCGTCATCGAGCAAGCTGATGGCCGGGGCGGAGACGGCAGGCGCCGGGAACGCCCCCACCCGAGGCCCCCCCGTCCTGGAGGCCCGCCGCCTTTCCAGCGCAGCCCGCAGCCCCACAAACGCCCCACCGCACTCTCACTGCCCTAAACCGTTGCGGGATGCCGCGGAGGCCCGCGCCGCCCCTCCTGCAGCCCCGCCGCACAGCGGCACCGGGCCCGCCCTGCCGACGCACCCGGGGCGCGCTGCCTCCCGCGCAGCCTGCGCCCTGCACCGCCCTTGCCAACTGCCCAGACCAGAGGAACAGCACAATCAATGAGACGGGAGCCTGCAACCCAACAGGGCCACCGCGCCGGTTCTTCGCCCGCCCTTCAACGGCGTGAGCTTTGAGCGGCGTGAGCTCTCGAGAGCAAGACCTGCGGGCACCACATCATGAGGCAAGGTGACCTGACCACCTCAGCAGCTGCTGATGCCAGCGCCATGCGCTACACTGGGTACAGGGAAGAAAGCACCTTGAGCTGTGCCAACACCAACGGGCTGGGGGGCAAGAACGTTGGGTTCACCCAACTGGGAGGGCGAGGGTGCAATTTCAATGCAACACGGGAGCCAAGCTAGGTGCCCAGGCGGGTGCACAGCAGCCCATGGGCAGAGTGCAGACTCGCTGCTGCCCTGTGGCTGGAATGAGACAGCACGGCAGTGGCAGGTGACCTGCAAACCCGCCCACAGGACACGGCCCCCGCTAAGCATACTAAGCATACGCGTGTCCCCTCCACACCCTTGACACACTGTTCAGAACGCCTTGCAATGGTGTGCTCCTGCCGGCCGGCCACCAGTTTGAGTCAGCAAAGCATCGCAGCACTGATGGCTGAGGCACTGCTGGCAGCTGCCTCGCTGCGGTGTGTGCCGTTGCAACACGCTGCGTCCAGCAAGCGGCTGAGGGTAATCCGCTGCGTGGGAGCTGTAAGGAGCTCCGAACAAGTGGTCATGTTTCGTGGCACTGGCCAGCCTGTGACGCATGTACCGCACGGTGTACCGCACAGATGATATTGCCCAGACGATTTTCGCCCCCGCCGCGCAAGGCTGCCCCATCAGCCCAGCTCATTGAGCGGTTGAAGTGCACAAACAAGGGCAAGGTGAAACGGCCGCGAACGCACTGCGCCTGTGCCGCCATCGGGCGCGTGCCACACAAGCGGGCCAGGGTGCGAGAGCCCCCACTCATGTCGTAACTAGCTGGCTGGATGGCAACAAGCTGGCTGGTTTGAGCAAGTGGCCACGACCATGGGCATGGCAGGCACAGCAGCCATCGCACGCGCCTTGTCGTCCCTTGACAAAGCCCTGGAGAGTGGAGCCGGTTCATGTGGGCGCCAGACGGCATGGGCACTGGTGCTGCAACGGGTCTGCCCACTTGCGCTTTGCCGTATATAGCTTTACAGCACAGCGTTTGGCGCAGGCGTGGGCTAATGGAGCCACGCCAGCGCACAGCATCAATCACACGCGGGAAACAACACCACACAGGCGGGCTCAACACTACATTATTGCTACCAGCGCCAGCCAACAGGCAGGTCTCACACCGGGTTGTCGTCCAGCTGCTCCAGCTGCGGCAGCGCAAACTTCATGCGCAGTTTGTAGTCGTGTGCCGCGGCGCACGGGTTGCCGCGCAGGTACAGGCAGGAGAGGGTGGGGCGCTGGCTGCGCAGCGCCTCCTCCACCTCGTCCAGGCTCTCCAGCGCATTGTCGTTGGCCCACAGGTCGGTCAGCTGGGCAGCCACAAGGAGGGGTGGGGGTGGGGAGGGGGGGAGGGGGGTTTCAAGCTGGTTAGCCTGGTGCTGTGCAGGGAGACGCCAGGCCGCCTCGCCTCGCCTGAGTCGTACACCCCGCAGCGCGTTTTTCCCCGCCACGATGCAATGCCAGCCCAACCATGCTCGCCGTTTGGTGCAAGACGCTGGCACACGCTGGCAAACACCGCCCAGCTGACTGCATGCACCTGCAGCGCCTCCAGCCCCTCCAGCCGCCGGATGCGGTTGTTGGCTATGTCCAGAATCTTCAGGCTGGTCAGAGCGCCCAGCCCCTCCAGCTGCTCAATGCCGTTGTGGCTGCGGTTGTGGGTGGGCGCAGGCCGCAGATAGGGCGGCATCACGTGCAGCAGAGGGGTGGCATCACGTGCAGCAGAGGGGTGGCATCACGTGCAGCAGAGGGGCGGCATCACGTGCAGCAGAGGGGTGGCATCACGTGCAGCAATGCACCGCATCGCAGCACGCACGGCTCGAGCTGCAGTACAGCGCTGCACCTGCCAACCGGCACCCTCACTGATGCCCACGGCTAGCCCCACTGATGCCCAGGGCTCGCACCTAAGGTACAGCTCTTCCAGGGCGGTGCAGTGCTGCAGGCCCGCCATCGACGTGAGCCGGTTGCTCTGCAGGCTGAGGCGGCGCAGGCAGCGCAGCTGCTCCAGGCCCTGCCCAATCTCGGCCACGCGGTTGCGGCCCAGCCACAGCTCCTGCAGCAGCGACAGGTGCGCCAGCCCTGCCGTGCGGATGTTGGGGTGTGTGGAGGGAGACAAGGTGGGGTTGCGAAGGTGGGGTTGCGAAGGTGGGGTTGTGAAGGTGGGGTTGCGAAGGTGGGGTTGTGAAGGTGGGGTTGCAGGCAGGCAGGCGGGCTGGTGAGGCAGCATATGTTAAGGCGTGCAGGGGTGCAGGGGTGCAGCAGCCAGGCAGCAGTCGGGCCCGCCAGCAGCGCAGCAGTGGGTGGGGAGGCGTGCGCCACCCCCAATCGTGCTCTGCCGCCGCAGCGCACCCTGCAGCGCGCGGATGCGGTTGCCGCCCAGCTCCAGCACTTGCAGCTGGCCCAGCCGCTCCAGGCTCTCTATGGCGGTGACCTTGTTGCAGGCGGCATACAGCTCGGTCAGCTGGGTGCTGCCCAGGGACGACAGCGGCGCCAAGGAGCGCACCTGTGGATCGGGAGAGGGGAAATGCGGGGCGGCTGAATGAGAGCAGGGTCAGGTGCACCAAGCCATGAGGGAGCAGGCAGCCCCTGGGCCTTGACATCTGCAACATGCCCAATGGGGCGCTGACTGCCCCCAACCGCAGCAGGCCCAGCAGGCGCAGCAGGCAGGCGTGCACCTCGTTGTACGACAGCTCCAGGTAGCGCAGCGCAGTGAAGGCGGTCAGGGCGGGGACCGACTTGAGCTGGTTGTCCCGGAGATCCAGCGACTCCAGCGCTGTGAATAGGGGACGAAGTAAGTGAGAAGCGGATTGAGCAGCATGGAGTTGGGTGGTTTGAGCTGATTGTTGCGGTACGCCCGCACTGTCAAAGATGAGGCAGGCGGCAGGCAGGAGGGATGGGCTGCAGCCAAGTGCAGGCGGCTCACCATGTACGGCCCGCGCACATCCAGCACACGTGCACCAGCAGCTGGCGGCCCAGGTGCAGCACCCACCTGACGCGGAGCCCAGAGCCTCCACCTCTGCCGGCTGGCTGACCAGGTTCTGGCGCAGGCACAGGCGGCGCAGGCCCGTCAGCGCCAGCAGGCACGGCTCCAGCGAGCGCAGCCGGTTGGCGGTCAGGTCCAGGCTCTGTGTGGTGTACGGGCGGACAGATGCAGTTGCGGCAGCAGTGCTGGCATGCGGTTGCCTCATGGGTTGCCCGGCGGCTGACGCTGAGCTGCCCGCAACCATGGGCATCAGGCAGCAAAAGGAGGGCAGCAAGCAGCTGCAGGAACAGCTACTTGGCTTCAACTGCTTGGCACTGTAGTAGTACGCGTGCTGCCACTGGCGCCCACCCTCACCGTCAGCTGCTGCGTGAGGCCCGGCACCTCTGCCAGGGAGGGCAGGTGCGCATTCGTGAGGTCCAGCTCATCGGCTGTGCCCCCATTCGGCGCCGTCGCCGCAGCAGGCTGCGCTGCCGACATGGTTTTGCTTGGTCCCTGCGAGGGATGCCGCAGCAGGCCATCATCACGTGTGCCCTGGGCGCAACGTGCAGCCAGCGGCGCGCACGCACGCCCAACAGCACTGCGGGGCTGCGAGCGGCGTGAGCGGCGGCGGCAGCCGCCGCTGGCATCTGCCGCTCAGCACGGACCCTGCAGCGCCTGTCGTCGATCGATCGGTGCGACCCTTGACCCCTGGGCACACCTGCAAGGCTCCCCAGGCGCAGTGCAGGAGGGGCGGGGCCTGCGCAGGCTGGGGGCCCGGGCAGCCGCTCTAGTTGCTCGTGTTCCAGATCGACGGTTGATGCGACAACCCCCGCTGCATGCGCGCCCAGGGAATAACACGTGCCAAATGACAGGTCAGCAACGTCAGCCCGCCAAATCCAAGGTCCTGGGGCAGCCACCCGCTCCGAGCACCCGTGGCAAGCATTGAGCAAGCCCCGCGGAAGCTTTACGCGCCCGTGCGAGCTCCCGCGTCCCCTGCAAGTGCGGCAAGCAGTGGCCCTATGCTTGGCAGCGCCTGCGCGCAGCGGGCGGCCGCCCCAGGCGCATGTCTGAGCGGCCGGGCACCACAGCAGCAGGCGGCAGCGGCGCTAGCCCTCCGGCGCGCCGTCGGCGGCGGAGCGGCCGCCGCATCGCTCCGGTCAGCGGNCGGCGCTGCCTGCGTGCGCGCAATAGCAGCCCCCGAGCGGCCCACGCAGCAGCCGGCCGGCTCCGGCGGCAAGCAGCCGCCCCTCAAGGTCATCATTGCGGGCGGCGGCATCGGCGGCCTGGTGCTGGCTGTCGGCCTGCTCAAGCGCGGCTTTGACGTGACAGTGCTGGAGCGGGACATGACAGCCATCCGGGGAGAGGGCAAGTACCGCGGGCCCATCCAGGTGCGGGCTGTGGGGCTGCCGGGGTGCTGGGTGGCTGATGCGTAGGCCGGGGTGGGGCTGTGGGGGCATGTGCAGAAGCTGCCGTGTGTGTGGATGGGAATCGTGGCGAGGCGGCAGCGCGGCAGGCTGACCGATGCCAGCCGGAAGGCCCTGCCGGGCTGCCCGCTGCAGCTGCCCCTCACGCTGCGCCACAGGCTGCTGTGACACGCAGTGTTTAAGACATGCCTTCAGCTGTGCTGCCCCACCTGGGAGGCCACCTCGCTGGCTCGACTGCTGCAGGGCTTTCCGCTGTGGCGGCCAAGCCGCTGTTGCAACAGCACAGGCTGGCCTGCACACACCCGCTCTGCCATATCCTCCCTGCCCCGCAGATCCAGTCCAATGCGCTGGGCGCGCTGGAGGCACTGGACGCCCGTGTTGCACAGCGCGTATACGAGGAGGGCTGCATCACCGGAGACCGCATCAACGGCCTGTGCGACGGCGTCACCGGCGACTGGTGCGCCGGGGCTGCACGAGATTGTTATTGCAGCGGCGGCGCTGCCCTTGCGGGTTTGTTAACCAAGTTGGTTGGCATGGTGGATGGCAGCTGAAGCCACTTGGCAGGCTCGACACGTTGGGGCGGCACCGAGATCACGTGTTGGGGCGGCACCCAGGTCACACGTGTCGTGGCCGGCCTGCCGCAGGTACATCAAGTTCGACACGTTCCACCCCGCGGTGGACATGGGCCTGCCCGTCACCCGCGTCATCTCCCGCATCACGCTGCAGGTGGGGGCAGAAAACAGACCGTGTGGTTGGGGTTTGGGGTCTGCCATACAAGCGCGGAGGGGGACGGGGAGGTCCCACCAGCCTGCAGCCTGGCTCCTGCTGCGGCGGCGGCTGGCTCCTGATCTGCTCCAGGCGGCCTGCCCGGAGGCTTCGGTTCCACGGCAGCTTGTGAGGCATGCACGCCCCCCGGGCCGGCGCTGCCTGCAGGAGATATTGGCGGACGCGTGCCGCGAGCTGGCAGGCGATGGCATCATCCTGAACAGCGTGAATGTGGTGGACTATGAGCAGGGGGTGGACCCCGAAACCGGCCGCAAGGTGCGCTGTGTGCGCAGGCAGCTTGGTGTGCAGCTTGGTGCAGCTTGGTGGGTGGCTGCATCGGTTGCTGTGGGGGCTGCCCCGTGCCCCGCAAGGTGCGCGGCGCAGACGGCGTGTGCTGATTGATGCGTGGTGGGCGAAGCATCGGTTGTTGCTATGGGGGCTGCCCCCGCACCCCGCTCAACCGCACGCTGCGCAGGTGCGGCAGGCGCCCACCCCCCCATCCTGCCCCGCCCCCGCCGCCGCTGCCTGCAGGTTGTGACGGCCATTGCGCAGGACGGCCGCCGCTTCACCGGCGACCTGCTGGTGGGGGCCGACGGCATCTGGTCCAAGGTGCGCACCCGGCGGCTGCTGCGCTGCTGCTGCTGTGATGCACGCCTGGAGGTTTGGGGCACTGCAAACGACCTGCTGCGTGCAGTGCGGCAGCCGCTGCTGCTCCTCGCTGCTGACCTGGCCATCCCGCGCGTGGCGGCGCCGGGTGTGCAACAGCACTCCGAAGCCAGTCGCGACCGACCACTGTGCTGCTGCTCAATACCTGCGCCCCTGTTCAATCAAACCTGCCCAGATCCGGGACAAGATGATTGGGCCCACCAAGGCCAACTACAGCGAGTACACGTGCTACACCGGCATCTCCGACTTCACGCCCGCCGACATCGACGTCGGTGAGGCGCGGGCATTGGGCCAATACCTGCCCTCTCTGAGCCGGACATGTGCTGCTGCGGGTACCGTGCACGCCGTCTCTCCACCTTGACCTCTGCTCACAGTGACGTGGTGGGCAAACAGAGCGAGCTGTGCAGCTTGGCAGCCCGGCCCCCGTCATGTGGCTGCTGCCGTTGGCCGGCCTCTGGCCGCATGGCAAACTTGTGCGCTGCTGCTCCCGGCCCCTCCTCCCCCACAGTTGGTTACCGCGTGTTCCTGGGCAACGGCCGCTACTTTGTGAGCTCCGATGTGGGCGGCGGCAAGATGCAGTGGTACGGGTTCCACAAGGAGCCCGCCAACGGCACCGGTGCGCGCCTGCTGCAGTCCTCCGCTGCTGCTGTCAACGCTAGTGGTGGTGGTGGTGGTGGTGGTGCGCTGCTGCCCTCCGCTGCTGCTGCTGCCGCACTGCTGCTGCTGCTGCACTGCTGCTGCTGCTGCTGCCCCCGCCGCTGACGCTGCTGCTGCTAGTCCTGACGCTCATCCATTTGCCCTCGTTCGATGCCCACGCCCCCTGCCCATCTGCCCCCTGCAGACCCGCCTGGCAAGCGCAAGGAGCGGCTCATGGACATCTTTGGCGACTGGTCGCACCATGGTGAGCTCATAAAGTGTTGAGCTTCGGCCTATGGTTTGAGTTAGCCACGGTGAGGGCAGGATGAGGGGCGCGTGGGAGGGGCAGGCACTGGTGAGGGCGGGATGGTGGGAGGCGGGCGTGGGCAGCAAGGGCGGGATAGTGGCAGGCGGGCGTGGGCAGCCAGGGAGGCGTGGGAGGGGCAGGCACTGGCCGTGGGCAGCAAGGGCGTGGCGCTCACCAGCTGCAGGCCAAGGCGCCCATGCAGCATTGGCCTCCTGCAAACGCACATTGGCCCCCAGCTCTCTGTGCTCAAAGCGCCGTGGAAGGGGCGGGTCGCGGCACACTCTGTGTGTTACGTGTTCAAGGACCAAAGATGTAAAAAACAAAAGGGGCCGGCACACCGTCTTGACTGGCATGCTTGATGTTTGATGCCCGCCCATGCAGTGACCGACCTGCTCAAGGCGACCCCCGAGGAGGAGATTCTGCGGCGAGACATCTACGAGCGCGCGCCCATGTTCAAGTGGGCAGATGGTGAGGCAGGCAGCACCAAGGGGTTGGTTGGCCGGTTGGCCCAGTGCAGCAGAGGCCGGCGGTGTCCGGGCTGTCGCGTGGGTGTGGCCGGGCTGTCACGTGGGTTCCCGCTGGGCACCACCAGGGCGCAGCCCGCCCCTCAGCTGCCGCTGTACCGCGCACCCCCGCATGCGTGACCCACTCTGCCTCCTTGTTGCTGCCCGGGCGACTCGGCACTGGCTTGGCTGCTCCACAGCTGTCTGACTGTGCCCGTCATCAACCCACCTCTCCTCTGCCCCCCAGGCCGTGTGGTGCTGCTGGGCGACTCTGCGCACGCGATGCAGCCCAACCTGGGCCAGGGCGGCTGCATGGCCATCGAGGACGCGTACCAGCTGGTGCTGGACCTGTGCCACGTGAGGAGCGGGGGCAGCTGCCACCCTTCCAGGGGCAGTGCTTGTGGGCAGCTTGGGAGCGGGCTTGGGTTCATGTGGGCTGCTGCAGGCGCTCCCCGCCTGGGGTCCTTGCCTGAGGCATCCGCTCCTCATTTGCAACAATCTCACGTGCAGGAGGCGGACCGGGCCGCTGAGAAGGGGCAGGGCGCTGAGATGAACGTTGAGGGGGTGCTCAACGCCTACATGCGGGTGCGCTTTTGTGCTGCTGCTGCCCGCCCCTGCGGATGCAAGGAGGGCGCTGCGATTGGCGGGTGCCCCTTGTAGAGCACCGTGCAGCCGCCTGCTGCTCTCGCCTTCCCATGCAGCTCGGGCGGCACACCCGTCCTCATGCAAGTTTCAAGACGAACACCGCCCTGGCTCGGTGCTGCGTGCTGGAGCACCGCAGCCCACTCCCCGGGGCCTGACCGTCCTCCCTGCCCTGACGCCTCCCTGCCACGCTTGAATGTCGTGCCGCAGAAGCGCGTGGTGCGGGCCGCCTCCATCCACGGCATGGCGGGCATGGCGGCATACATGGCCTCCACCTACAAGGTGGGGGTGTTTGGGGCACAGGCGTTGCGGGTGCTGGGGGCTGCTGGGGAGCAGGGGCTGGGATGCTGCTGGCGCTGCCTGTCTGTTGTGCGCCACGGCCACGCCATGAAGTGCATGTCAGTGGGAGCCGCGTCACTTTCGCTCACTTTTGCTCACCGCCAACCTCGCGATGCCATGTCCATGTCGACTGCAGGCGTACCTGGGCGAGGGCCTGGGCCCGCTGGAGTGGATCACCAAGTTCAAGATCCCGCACCCCGGCCGCGTCATCGGACAGGCGAGTCCTGGTCGCATGCATTTTAGTCAAGCCACCACACGCTTGTGTGGGCCGTTTATGGGCCGTGTCGAGGGCGCTCCCAGCAGGCGGCGCCTGCCTGCCTGGGAAGCCAGCTTTAAGCCAGCCGCTGACGCCTGTCTGCACCTCTGCTCTGCTCTGCTGCCCTGCCCGCAGATCATCATGAAGGCGACGATGCCGGGGACGATGGGCCGCGTGCTGGGCGGCTTCCGCCGCACCCTCGAAACAACCGACCGCCTGCCGGTGTGCCACCTGGCGGACCAGCCGCAGGCAAGGGCAACTGCTGATGCTGATGCTACTGCTACGGCCGCGCTGCCTGCTGCTGCTGCTGGTCTGACTGAGTTGCCGCCGCCGCTGCACTGACGAGAGCAAGAAGGGTGGCTGCCATGCCATGCCAGCAAGACGGTGCACCGCCCGCGGCTGCCTGTCCCGTGCTGCCGCTTCAAGCTCGCATCAAGCCACCCCTTGCTCAAGTTCGCATCAAGCCCCCACCCCCCTTGCTGCGCAGGGCTTCCGCCACGAGCTGTTCCCAGTGTACATGGAGGACGACGATGCCCTGCTGCGCGCCTCGCACGCCGCCTGGGTGCTGGAGCCCGTGACTGGTGAGCCTGGGCGCTATCCAAACTCGAGCATTTGGCTGGGCGCCACCTGATTTGGGTGCATGCAGTGGTGTGGAGGCCAGGCGCCGCAGCCCGTGGCAGGTGGACAAGAACTCTTGCCGACAGTGGTCTTGTAGAAGGGGCAAGGTGCCGCGGGCACGGGCAAAGCTGCTGCGGTGGGGACCAGCTGCTGCAGGGTTGGCGGCGGGCAGGCAGCGGCAGGCGACGGCACGTTGCCACCCCCCAACTTTCCCACCTGCGGCTGGCGCAACGGCACAGCGCAAGCTGCACCTCGAGATGCATGCGACCAAGGACCCTCAATGTTGCCTCACTCCAACTTCCATTGCCATCACCGTCCCTGCTCCATTGCAGCGGGCGCCGAGCGCGAGCTGCACCTCGAGTTTGAGGCCACCAAGGGCCAGTCACCCGTCATCGGCCGGGGCGGCATCACCGTGGGGCGGGCGCCAGGCAGCGACCTGCGGGTGGATGCGCCCTCCGCCTCTGACCGCCACGCGCGCCTGCATCAGTGCGGTGAGTTGACCAGCGCTATGCAGGCAGCAGTGTGTGGTGTCGGCGGGGTTGGGGTTGGGGTTGGGACTCCTGTGCCAGCGCGGTTAGGGCGGGCTCGGCTCTGCCCAGTCGATTGCACCCAGCGTGAATGCCTATCAATCACATCCCTCCAACCATCCCCCTCTGCAGACAAGGGCGACTATCACGTGACGGACCTGGGCTCACAGCACGGCACGTACCTCAACGGCAAGCGGCTGCCGCCCAACCAGCCGCACCGCCTGCTGCCTGCCGACGAGCTGTGCTTTGGCTCCAACGACCTGGGCGGCAAGCGGTTCAAGGTGAGGCACATAAACTAGCTAGTCAACTTTCATGTGCAATTAGCCACCCACCCCTGTGCTTGATGGGAGCCTGTAGGCTGGCTAGCAAGCTGCAGGACGGCCTCCTGTTGCTGGCCGGCCGCGCACGCCGACTCGTGCAGCGTTGGCCCCGCTGCGCTTGGACTCATCTGCACCTCGCCCTGCCGTCGGCTGCGGCACACCCCCTCTGCTCCGACCGTCCTGCTGCCTCTCCTCAAGTCAAGATGGCACAGGCAGTTTGACTGAAGCAGGCGTCGCACCTCTGCCCCCCTTCTCAGCCTCCTATTGCACAACACACTATGCCTGCAGGTCAAGATGGTGCACTGCAGCCTGCTGGAGGGCGGGCGGCACGGCTCGTACGAGCGCCAGCGCGGTGTGCCCCCACCCTCGGCCGCTACCAACGGCCGGCGGCAGGTGGGGGCCGCCAAGTGAGGCGCCTTGTTCCTCACGATGGTGGCACCGCCACCCCTGCCCTCGTGGCTGCTGCCGATGTAGCGGCCAGCAGCCCGCTGTTGAGGCTTTTTTGTTGAGCTGCGCCTCCCGGCAGCTGGTAGGCAGCTTACCATGCCACAGCCTTCACGCAGAAAGGCCGGCCGCCCCAGTGGCCTTACATGCCAGCGCTGCACCTGCGCTGATGTCGGTAGTGCCGTGAGACGCCTGCTGTACCCGGCAGCGCAGCACCGCTGCAGCCTGTTTTTGTGTACCATTGATTTCACCCGTTGTTCCCCATTCACCCCGCCACACCTCCATCTGATCGCCCCAACACAACCCCCTCTTCCCCAATGTGTGAAGCCACCCCAGAACTGTTTTGCCTTGCCGCCAGGCCGGCTGTGCGGGCGCCCCTCTGCAATCGGTGCCCGCCAGCCCCTGTCCCACCATGTTGCGTCCCCCCTTGCTTCTCCCAAACCTATCGATCGGCGTGCGGGCTGTGCCGCTCAGCTGTGTATGCTGCCCGCCGCCCGGTTTGATTACACCCCTATCGTTATGTTTCGCCCCGCAGCCGCAACCACATTGGGGAGCCCTCCCCCGTTCGCCATTTTTCCTGAGCCGCAGCTGGTTTTGTGAGCGTGAGCAAGTCAAGCTTGTGCATTGTGCATGTGCATTCCTCCCCCCTTGTAACCTGTCGCAGCAGCAACATCCCGGCTGCTTGGACACCTGAGGGCAATTGGCGGCAACCATGCGCCAAGATTGGAGAGATTATTGGGGATGGGGGCGGTGACGGCGGCGGCATCGAGCAGCGGCGTTTGCAGCCGGTTGCTGCAGGAACCGTCCTTGGCGCTAAAACAAACTCCTGCACCTGGAATCTTGCGGAGCCCAACTGCGCTTTTGGCTCAGGCTCACGGGGTGAATGAGGTGCGCCCCCCTGCTCAGCTGGGGAGGTGCCAGGCTGGAAAGTGCACTTTCCTCCTGAACCCCTCGTACCCGCTTCGATTGTCACTGTAGTGCCAGATCGACCCTAAAGGGCATTTTGCGCCTGTTGCAGCAATTTATTCGGCCGGTAGCTTCGCT
>RRZL01000007.1:1136595-1170604 GCA_006782975.1 Chlorella sp. Dachan | reverse complement strand
TGGCACGGCGCCGTGGCGGTGGCAGCCGGCCGGTGGCGGTGGCGGCGGTTGGCCGGCGCCTGCACGGGTGATGTGCGGCAGGGGTTTGTGAGGCGATGCAGTGTCGGGTGGGGCGGGCACGCCGCCCTGCGGGCCACGGCATCCACTGCTGCGGCACCATGACACCACCCCGGCCGCTGCAGGCCCCCGAGCTTGCCTGGAGGGCGCGAAAGCGCCGTTGGCAGTGGCCGTCGAGCGCCAGCAGGCGGCGGCGCGGCAGGCCATGACTAGGGGGCTGGTTTGAGTTGCGGAGGGGGATGTGTGTGTGCGGAGGGGGCTTGCAAGTGGCTTCCTGACGCGGGTGGGTGGTCGCGAATGTCAGGAAGGAGGGGACAGTTTGAGGGGCAGCGCCGCGCTGGGGCCGCCGGTGCGGCACGCGGCGTGGGCGCACGCCCATGCGGCGGCACAGCCGCCCCCAAGCCACGCCACGCGTTGTAACTTCATCTTCTTCCCCTTTCATACCAACAACTGAAGTGGGAACAAGTTTGCCCGCTCAGCCCTGCGTCCACTGCCGCCGTACAAAGCCCCCCGTCACAGCAATATTGCTGTGCGTACGCGTGTCGTGCCTCCCATACAGTCGCCGGTCGGTCTCGCAAACAGGCGGCAGACGGGCTCCAATACATCGTGCCGTATGCCTGAGGACGTAGCGAAGAGGCGAGCGCTATCGCGACGCGCTTTATCGCAGTCGATCGGCCATTTTCGTGCAGACCGGCTGCCAGCACGCATCAGCTACTCGAGAGAACCAATTGAGCCTCGTGGATGATGTGGGAGCATGCTTGCCGGTTGGGTCGTCTGCAGCCATGCTTGAAGGACACCGGGCAGCAGTGCAACCCAATTTTGGGGGCCGCTGGGTGCACCAAACATGGGTTGCACCGCATATTTAGCCTAGCACGCTGGCAGCAGAATAAATAAACAAGGAAAAGAAATTGGGCTGGGGTGGCACCCCAGCGCCGCAGTCCTTGTCAAGACGAGTGCAGCGGTCCAAACCTGGGCCAAATTGGCTCAGAAATGAGGGAGAAATGCTTATTTTCCCACATCTGCCACCACCCGAAAAATGCCTGGGGTCCAAAGGGTTAATAGCTGTGGAATGGCAGTCAAGTGATAGAGATCACGCAATCATTTTGGGTGTTGGTTGGCAGTCATTCATCAGGCAGGTCAGATAGCCGTTCACTTGTTCCAGTGACGCAGGTTCGTGCCACCGCTGCCCACTCGCTCACTCCGGCACCGCTGCCAGCGCGGCGTCGGCCGCCGCTGCCACCCCGCTGCTGGCGCCGCCGGCAAACGGGTTGGTGGTCTGCGCGAAGCTGATCTTGCGTGGGCTGCGGTTGGCCCACAGCGCCGGGTCGTCTGCAGGTCGATTGAGGTTTGTAAGGTGGGGAGGTCTTGGGCGGCGGGCAGCAAGACGCACGAGACCTTGGGCAGATAGCATGAGAGGGCAGCGCTGCACGCTGAAAATGCAGGCAAGAGCACCAGACAACACAGGTCTGCATCCGCTGCACCGCCCAGCCTGCCCTCACCCGTGGCATCGATGTTGCCATCAGCCTGCTTGCGGTGCAAGCGCTCGTGGTAGCCGCTGTACTTGGCCATGCGCGGGTGGTCCCCCGCGGGGATGCCTGCAGCGCAAACCCGCGAGATGAGGTGGGGTCGGTTCATGTCGAGTTGCACAGGAAGCTGTGGAAGCACAAACTGGTGCTAGCGCTGCCACTCCAAACCGTGGATCACACCACCCACACACCCCAGCCCGCCACCACACACTCACCCTCCTTGTCCTTGCTCCCCGACCGCACCACGATGTGCAGCGCGCCGCCGCCTGCCTTGCCGCCTGTGGGGAAGGCAGGGCAGGGTTGGGCGGCAAGCCGTTGGCCAACTGCGTACGGCAGCCGGTGAGGCGCAGTGGAAGGCTGCGGGCACTAGCCTCTGAAGCAGCATCCCAGCTCGAACCTGCCCCCACCACAAGCAGCTCTCACCCGGCTCGGGCGCCACCTTGCTGCGGCCAAACAGCCCGCCGCCCTGGCCGCCAGCCGCCGCAGCTGCGGCAGCCGCTGCGGCGCGCTTCTGCGCAGCGGCAGCCTCATGCGCCGCTGCCGCCTCCGCCTTCTGCTGCATCTTGCGCAGCTTGACGGCCTCCTTATCCTCCTCCTTGTCGTCCTGTAGAGGTTGGGGGGGGGGGGGGGGGACGGGAGGAAGGGTCGCATGCATGGTGCCCACGCTTCACGTCATGCCTGCAGGTTGCACTGCCCCTGCACCCAACCATGCCATCCCCCACCCGGCCTCAGACGGGGCGGGTGTGCACGCACCATGTTGGAGGCCTCCGCCACCAGCTCCTCCACAGCCATCTCCGGCGGCAGCTGGGAGCTGCGTGGCGGGCAGGTGGGGGTGGGGCGTTGCAGTGGGTGAGCTGTACAGGAGACAGGCGTGACAGAGCAGCAAACAGTCCATGTGGCAAAGAAAGTGCTGCCCTGACTTTGCACCGCCAAGGCGCATTCCGGTGGCTGCCCTGGAGCAGGCACCCTGTCACAGCTCCGCCCTCGCGTCCCAGCCACTAACAGCAGCTCCGCCACGCGGCGCGACTCCTGTTTGGCTCGCCGCATGAACGGGCGCAGCTGGTAAATCTGCAGAGGTTGGGCGGCCATGCTACATGAGTGTGTGTGCTGGAAAGGATTTAGGCAGAATCCACTCAAGCCCCGGCGCCAGACAGCAACCGCCACCTGCAGCATGGCTAAGCCTCTCAACCACACCACAGCCCCAAAGCCGCACTGACCCAGAAGTAGGCGAAGATGAGGAAGAGGGCCACCAGCGCCAGGATCTGGATGATGCTCACGGTGGCCATGCGCTTCTTGCCGTCCTGCCAGGGTGGACCAGGCACGCTTGTGTTGTGTGGTGGGCGGGCACGTCGGACAGCGGCCAGCAGGAGGCACGGCAAACCCAGCAGTGCACACCAGCACTCACCTTGACATAGTCCTCTGTGTTGGTCAGCATGGCGTCCTGCAGAGGGAGGTGAGAAAGCCGACAAGACAGGGAGAGTTCTTGCTTGGCAGACAGTCAGAGTCAGCACCGCCCGCTCGCTGTGACGGTTGCGGCGGCGGCAGCTTGCCCACCCGTGCCCGGCTCCCAGCCAATCCGCCCCAGCGAGCACTCACATCCAGCGCGCCGCCCTCCTGGCCGACCTCCCACCTGCAGAGAGGCACAGCGGCCAGAGATGGGCCCAGCGCTCAGCATGCTTGTAAACGCACACGTCTGCTGCAGACATGCCACTTGCAGCATCAAAGCCCAACGCGCCCACTGGGTGGCCCCCGCTCACATGAACTGGAACTGGCTGTTGGACAGGGCCTGGGCGCTGTATTCGTCTTGCGCGACTGCTGTGGCGCCGTCAATGAACTGAGGGAGGGGAGCGGTGGGGGTGCGATTTGGCAAGGCATGAAGATGGGGGCCACACCAGCTGCCACCCGCCACACTTGGCGCGGTTGCAAGGCACCGTGCAACTCCACTTTTTGGCTGGCTGGCTTTACACCTGTCTGAATCGAACAATACGATGACAGGCCCCCGGGTGGCCCACACGGCCGGGGAAAAAAAGGGAGGCCCACTCGAGCAACAGCCAAGCCCTTTCGCACCTGATTGAGCAGGCGGTTGAGGCCAAAGTTGGTGACCTGGCGGAGACAGGCGAGGGCAGCGGTGGCAGGCATGGGGCAGGGGTGGGGCATGGCGGACGCGAGCAGCCGGGCAGGGGTGGGGCATGGCGGACGCGAGCAGCCGAGCAGGAGTGCATCGCATTGCTCTCGGGCGCCATGTGCACGGGCCGCTGGTGCTGGTGGTCTGCGTACCTCGTAGTATGGGTGGCCCACAGGGTAGCAGTTGGAGACGTTGCGGAACAGGCAGCCAGTGCCAAACCACAGCGCCTCGTGCGCGCCGCCCACCTGCAAGGGAGAAGGAGGGGTGCCTGCATTTTGCTTTAGACGTCGCGGAGGGACGAGAGTACACAAGGGCGACTGGGCAGGGGCCAGCAGGCGAGCACTTGAACCACTGCAACCTGCCCCATCCCCACCCCAAGCCCGCACCAGGATGGAGCCGGATAATCCGAGCGAGGCTGACCCATACAGCAGCGCCTCCTTGTACTCCTCCAGCTGGCCCACCGCGTCCAGCACGCTGCACAGGAAGGGAGCTCCGGTGCCGGGTGGGCAGTGTGCACATGGGGGCAGCAGGTGGTAATTGCACCAAGTTGAACCAAGGTTCGCAACCAAGGTCCGCAGCCAAGGTTCGCAACAGCCCCATCTGCCGGCGCTCACGTCTTGGCGGCCGTGGCGGCCGTGGCTGCGTCCGGCGCGACGCACAGCTTCTGGGTGTTGTACACCAGGCGGGACACGAGGTAGTGCAGCTTCTGGGCGGCGGCCAGGTCGGCCACCTGGCCAGGGTGGAAGGAGGTGGGAGGTGGGAGGGGTATTAGGTGTGAGGCCCGCTGCCATGGACAGATGCGGGTGGCAACTTGCTTTTTACAGCGGCATGGCCAGTGGGCCAGCCCTGCACCCAGCCCAGAGCAGCGGTGTATGCCCGCAAGCCGCAGCCGCTCACCGGCTTGATGGAGGCGCGCAGCAGCACGATGCTCAGGCCGTACACCAGCAGCACGATGCACGCCCAGGCCAGGAAGGCAAGCTAAGCGAGGTGGATGAGGGGGCAGGAGGGAGAGTTAGGTGCATTGGCGGCGCACAAAGCAGGCAGCTGGCGCTACGTGTCTGCAGCATGCCATGCCCGCCATACCACGCACCAGCATCTTGTAAGTTGCCAGCGAGCTGTTGGTCAGCTTGCGGCGCTGGCTGGTGTTGAAGGCGTAGCCCGCCTTGCCCTTGGCCATGGGGCTGCCCTCCCCCGCCTTCTGCTGCTGCTGCTTGCCATTTAAAGCAGAAGCGGGAGTGCGGGAGTTCAGAGGCCAAAGGAGCAGTGGAAGCAGCAGCGGCGGAAGGGAGTAGCGGCCCAAAAGGCTGCAGCAGCCCCTGTTTCACCCTGTGCGGCAGGCTGCGTACTCACCAGCAGCCAGGCATCAGCTGCAAGCGGGGGGGAGGAGGAGCATTAAGGTCACCATCTCATGACCGGTGGCAAGCAGGTGGTGCAAAGCGGCGCAACCCAACAACCCATCAGCCACATGATTGCGCAACCGGCTCACCATCGTCTGCCTCGTCCTCGTCCTCCTCCTACGGAACCAGGGGAAGTCAAGAGCATGGCCTGTTGTCACAGCAGGGTGAGGCAGTGCATTGCGCACAGAACAGCCCACCCTGCCCCCAGCCTGACCTCATCGTCCAAGCGCAGCTTGATTTCCTTGGAGGCCAGCTGAAGCACCACCGGGCGCGGCAGCACCTGTGCGCGTGGTGTGGCGGGCATACCGGCTGGTTGCAGCAATTGGGTGAGAGGGTTTGAGTGGCAGGGGAGGCAGACGGGCACCTCCCGTCTCGCGCTGCTGCCCCGCCTCCATCCCGCTCACCACAAACACGTTGAAGGTGCGCAGGCGCGACTTGTTGACCAGGTTGAGCAGGATGTACAGCACCAGGCAGCACATGGGCACAAAGCTGCGTGGGGTGGGGGAGGGCGATGCTTGGGTGGGTACTCACGTGGCAGGGGCCTCCCCTGGGGGGTGGCGGGATTTCGGCTCGCTGCGTCCACCAGGGGAGCAGGGTGGTCTTGCCCCCCCCGCCCCACTCACAAGGCTGCCTCTGTCACCATGAAGGCCACCATCACCTGGAGGAGGGGGGAGGGAAGCAGCCCTCAGCTGAAGGGGCTCTCAGTGTGACAGACAGGGGTGGCATGCCGGACAACACGATGCACAATGCACAGTGCAAGTCCCCGCAGGCTGCCCATCAGGCACCAGGCACTTGCCGCCACCCCTCGCACCATGGTCTGGCCCGTCAGCCCGATGTGGGCCCGGTCCTCTGCCATCGCCAGGTTGTCAGTCAGCGCATTGCTCAGGACCTGCTGGTTGTTGCGCATGAACTGGTACTCCTGCGCCAAGGGCGGGTGGTGGCAACGCAAGGAGTGGCTGGTGGGCGTGTGACCTTGAAACGCAGCCAGCGGGCGGCGATGCGCCCGGACAACTAGGGCACCAGGCAGACACATGGCACGCAGACCACGCTGTGCCCGTGGCAGCAGCCACACAATGCGCCCAGCCCTACCGCATAGTGGGCCAGCTGGCCGGCCATGTCGGGCTGAGGCACCGCCACCAGGCGAGCCGCGGTGGTGAAGCGGCGGGACAGGTCCCTGCAAAGCAACGAGGATTGCGGCCTTGCAGTACAAGCCTGCGTGCGCCACCAAGACGGTACCATCCCGGCAGCCACGCCAAGCATCACGATGAGGGCAGCATGATGGCTCACCAGAGGGACATGTTGACCGACCTGCAGACACATGGAGGCCATCAAGGCAGGGCGTGGGCGGTCAGAGCCTTTCAAAGCACAGGGCATACATCATTGATTCAACCCCACCGCATCCAGTCAATCAGGAGGTCTGACCAATTATGCGCGGCCCACTCACTTGGTGAATGGAACTCGGACCGGCCACACAAACAACGTGTCCAGCACAGGTGAGATGAAGAGCGTCTTGCGGGCGGGGACCTTGGGCGGCACCTGCGAGCAGATGGCACGAGGCGGCTGCTCATCGCCCCCGCCCACTTACTAAGCTAGTAAGCTAGTAAGCTAGTAGCTTAAACACCAGATGCGACTCTACACGGCTGCGGTCGCACGGCATTGTAGGGCACCCAGCTCCTTGCCTGCTTCTTGTCGGACTCGCCCAGGAAGACGTGCTTGATCCGCGTGTCCACGTCATCAGCCTGCATGGCAAGGGGAGCAAGGTGCAGCTCACAGCACTGGCCGCCAGATGGCCGCCTGGGAAGGGGAGCAAGCTGCAGCTCACAGCACTGGCCGCCGGATAGCAGCCTCCCAGCCTCCCAGCTTGCAGCCAGGCAGCCAGCAGCGGGCCAAAGTGGGCGTGCAG
This sequence comes from Chlorella sp. Dachan, assembly GCA_006782975.1. Classification (NCBI taxonomy): domain Eukaryota; kingdom Viridiplantae; phylum Chlorophyta; class Trebouxiophyceae; order Chlorellales; family Chlorellaceae; genus Chlorella; species Chlorella sp. Dachan. Next base: position 1,163,596 of record RRZL01000007.1, on the reverse strand, counting down.
CAGCAGCCACTCACCACCCGCAGGACAAAGGGTGTAAACTCCGCCGCCAGCTCGCGCGCCATCGTCTGGTCTGATAGCAGGTAGTGGGAGGGCAGCATGGCACGCATCAAGCCGGCCCACGCAGAATGGCAATACTGGCGGCAGCTGCAGGCCCCCGAAACAAGCGCCCACTCACTGTACGAGTAATAGCTGTACGGGTTGCTGGCGTCCTGCGCGCTCATCTTGATGCGCGAGCTAACTGCGCGGGAAGTGCAAGATTGCAGCGTCCGGTCAACTGTGGGCCGAGGGCCAGGCCAGCCACGCTGCTGCACAACCTGCTGCACAACCTGCTGCACAACCTGCTGCACAACCTGCTGCACAACCTGCTGCACAACCTGCTGCACAACCTGCTGCACAACCGCCAAAACCCATACATCTCGTGCTTGTTGAAATACGCAGCCACATCGAGCAACTCACACAGCAGCTTCTGGGTCATGGTGGCCGCCTCGCCGCTGTTGATGGTGTTGCGCAGGAAGCTGCGGTTTGGGGAGCGGATGAGCATTTAATCCCACTGCAGCTGCGTCGCTCCCCAGCACTGCCGCATGACAGCGGAGCAACGGTGGGCGCCCATTCACCCCACTCACGATGTGTAGGTCTGGACCTGTTTGTAGGTCACAGAGAACAGCGAGATGTGCAGCACGATGAGCGACAGGATCATGATGGCCGACCACCTGCAAAGCAAGGCATTAGCACCAGGCCAGGGGGAGGCCACGCTGAGTGCGTCAGGGCGCCGACGCCACGTGGCTGGAGCTGCACAGCTGGATCCCCAGCCCCTCCGAGAGTCTCGTTGCCCGTGGGGTGGCACATGGCTCACTTGTGCAGCGCATTGATCACCGCGCGAGCTTGTGGCGAGCTGAGCATGCGGTTCAGCTTCCTGCACAGCACTCAGAGGAGCAGGGGAGAGCCATGCATCTCCACCGCAAGACTGTGCGCCAGCTGCCAGGCTGCGCCCTCACATCCAGGACCTTGCACCACCCCCCACACCCCAAGGCCTGCCACCCACTTGAATCGCTTGGCGCGCTGGAAGTCGCCCGAGGCCTCGCCACCCTGCAGGAAGAATGCGGAAATGGCCAGAGCGCAGTTGGTTCAGCACTGGTGTAGGAGCAGCGTCACTCCAACGGTTGGAGATGGTAGCCACTGGCACCCGTGGTGGGAATGTGCCGGGCAGACCGCCATGCAGGATGCCCAAGCCATGCTGCCTCTCATCACACCTCGGAGCTGGCGCCCATGGAGCTCTGGCCGTCACCAATGCTGCTCGCCCCATCCTTCTCAGAGCCGGACGCTTGGCTGGCCGCTTTCACGGGGCCGGCCGCCGTCGCCTGGATCCTGTTGGTGCAAGGGGGTGGGCAGATGGAGGCTAACCTCAATGAGCATCCAGCCATGGCATTCAGCTGGCACCAGCTCACGGCACAGCACCATGCCCCACCCAGCATTGCCCGCAACCATTCAACCCATTCAACTCACTGCATGTCCGCAGGGTCCTCTTCCTCCTCGCTCTCGCTGCTGTCGTGGTGCACCGCGCCGCTGCTCTCCAGCACCTGCAACAGGTGCGGGCGCTGCTGTGCGGCGGGCTGCGCGGACGCCACCGTCACCCGCAGCGACCACCTGGGGAGGATGGATGGCAGGAGGGAGTGAGAGGCATGGCAGCATAGGCGTGCAGTGCAGTTGATGGGCAGCAGCAAGCAGTAGGTAGCCAGGCCAGTGTTGCAGCGCTGTGTACTGGTGCAACCTCCCCACCACCTGCCGCACCTGCTGCCATCGCCGTGGCGGTCAGCACCCTGCACCTGCACCGCGACGGTGCTGCCGTCTGCGTGCTGCACCTCCATGTTCTGCTTGTCGCTCACGCTGGCATCTGCCGTGTGCTTCAGCTGCGAGCGCTTGATGCCTGCGGAGAACAAGGGTTGCTGCTGTGAGTCGTGATGGGACGCCTGCGCCGCCCCAGCTCAACAACTCACAACTTACATCCACACAAATAACGCCACCAGAACGCAGGCTTCCCATGACCAGACGGCCTTGCCCACCCAAAAAGTCCTCGCAGCGCGCATCGTGAGCCAGGCGGTAGTCTGCGGCGGAGGATGGGGGGTGAAATGGCTAAGAACTTGGATGCCGGCACGAGGCACGCATTCCTGCCATCTGCCAATCCCCCACCACAATCCCCATGCCCCGCTCACCCTGGGGCTTGAGCAGCGCCAGCACAGACTTTGCTTTGGCGGCCTCGCGTGTCATGCCAAACAGGAGGCACGCCTCTGCATCCATGCTACGCACCTGCGGGGCAGCGGTGCAGGGGAGCAGAGGCGAGGCAGGTGGCAGCGAGCGGAGGAATGCACTGGCACTTGAACCCCCCAGACAAGCCACCCAGCGTCCCAGCATGGCAATGTCCAGCTCACTATCCTTCCGCAGCTCAACCCTCCAGCGCTTCACCTTGAGGGAGGCATCGATCTCCAGTGTGGCCTCCAGCAGCTCCTCGCGCCACACCTCCACCACCTGGCACCCGCCGTCTGCAGAGTCGAGGCAGGGCAGGGGCGGCCACATGTGTACAGGTTGCAAGTGCATGAGCTGAGTCATGTGGGGTGCCTGCTGGCAATCCCAAGGCCTGCCCAGTCAACCGTCAGCCCCAAGAGGCCTCACCCGCCACGTCGTTCTGCGTGAGGAAGCCCTCATCGATTTGTTCTGCCACGTCCACCTCTGTCTCGGCCAGTGGCAGCACCACCAGCCTGCAGCATGTGTGTTGGGCAGGCAATGGCGAAGAGGTTAGCATAAAATGGTTCAGCTCACCCCGAGCAGCCTGCACACAAGGGCCAGCGTCTTCAAATAAGCTCTGCCAACCGGTCCCTCGCACCCAGCACACCTGCAGGGCATGCTGCCGCCTGCGCCCAGCGCCATGCGTTCGCGCAACGACAGCACGTGCGCGTCAGGCTGCAGGATCACGCGGAAGCCGGGCTTGCTACCGCCGGCTGCATGAGTGGGAAGGTAGGGTGGGATGCACGCATGTCAGAGGTTATGGGAAACTGCCGGTGGCAGGCGCCCCTGTCGCCTGGGTAACTTGCAAGGTCAGCTGGCTCACCTGCAGCTGCGCTGGTGTGCGCCGACAGCTGGCGCAGCAGCTGGCCCTCCGAGGGCCAGTCATCCTGGAAGCCGGGTGGGAGCGCCAGGTCGGGCACCAGCTCCGACAGCATCTGTGGGCCAGGGTGACGAGCGGAAGCAAGCATGGTTCGATGGCATGTCAGCTAAAGGCAAGGCAAGGGCAGCCAGCTTGCCGGCGTTGGATTCACTACATGATGATGCTCACGCAGTGCCCCAGCCTGCCAAACAGCTCAACCCAGCAGCTGCACCCTCCCCTCACCTTCTTGTTCAGCGTGGCGGCGTCCTGGCCAAACACCTGGGCCAGCACGGCAGGGTCGGCCTTGAACGTCAGGATTCTGCCGTCCGAGCGCACCAGCAGCTGCAGCCGCTTGGCGCTGTCCAGCATGTCCTGCGAAGAAAGGTGAAGAGAGGCGAGGGACATCCCAGGTGGGCATAAGAAGGTCAGGAACACGTAAGCTTTCAGGGCAGAAGGCAACAGCCGCAAATGCAAACAGCAGGGCCGGGAGTAGCATGCACACCGCACCTTGACGTCGCCACCGCCCCACGCGTCGGCCGGCGGGATTGGCTGCTTGACGACTGCAAGTAAACAGCGAAGAACTCTTCGTTAACGAGGTGCCAGTCAGGACATGCTGCAGGCTGAAGATTGCACCGGCTGGGCTGGACCCTTGAGCCACCGCCCGGCTGCCCAGCCCGGCTGCCCACCTGAGGCGGTGAGCACGCGCATCCTGCCGACCTGGCATTGCTCAATGGTGAGCCGCACTGGCACCTCCCTGTTGTTGTGGCCGCTCAGCACCACCGTGCGGCCGGTGCGGCAGGACGAGGGCGCCTGCGGGCGGGCGTGGGCAGGATGAGACAGATGCAGAGGCAGGCTAGCTGAGGGCAGTGAACGAGGGTCTGGCGCAACACGTGACTGGCATACCTTCCCCGATCTGGCAGCATGCGGCCCTCTAACAGACCAGCAGCACCCACCACTGCGGTTGGGTCGCGGGCGTAGCCTTGCAGCCAGCGCGGCATCATCTTGGCCATGGGCCCCTTGATCAGCTCGGTCAGGGCTCGCTTCTTGGCCACCAGTGAGCCTGAGGAGGGTCAGGGCAGGTGGGCGGATGAGTGCTGTGACAAATTAATGTTGGTGAACAGCTGCATGCTGGCCGGCCAGGCAAGGTGGCAAGCACTAGCAGCCCCAACAAGAGGTGCATGCATGTGGACTTCTTAGGTGGGGGGCCGCCGCAGCGCTCCCCCCCGGACCAGCAACTCTGCTATTGTATCCGACCTCCCACCACCCGCACCCGTCTCCAGGCCCAGCATGGCCTCAAACGTGGCGTTGCAGTACACGATGCCTCCGGAGGGGTTGATGCTGACCTGCAGGGAGGCGTTGGGTGCAGGCAGGGCAGGAGCTGTTGCAGCTCCAGTCAGGCTGGGCGGCCCAACGCAGGGCACATGCGGCTCAATGGCAGGCGGCGCTGCTGGGCTGTTGGCTCTGCAGAGCAGGCTCCGCTCACCAGGCCAAGCTCCTCGATGCGCTCATCCAGCAGGAACTTGAGCATGCTGCGGCACAGGGCGGATCGAGGGGATGCGACAAGATGGGCGGTGTGGGACATTGCTGAAGCGGCGCAGCGCTGTTGCCACCCATTGCATTCCACACCTTTTCCAGCACACGCACGCCACAGCCACGGCGTGCAGCCACAGCCACAGCCATGCACGCCGCATCCACAGCCATGGACAGCAGCCACCGGCCCCCCGCTTCCCCTCACATGGTGCGCATGCTGGCGGTGCCGGTGAAGCTGGCCTCCCCCGACACCTCCACGCTGGCGCCGTACTTGTGCCGCACGTGCACGGTGAAGTTGCGCTGCGCCTTACCGATGTCCTCCGCCTTGTACTCCCACTGTGGGTGTGGGCGGGAAGGGGGCTTAGGGCGGTGGTCGGAAGTTCACTCTGGAAACGAGGTGCCCGGCAAGGCTTTCAGGTCCAATGCCAGCCACCGCAACACAGGTTCGGCCGGCCGTTCATCCTCTCACCTGCTTCAGCAGGTCTGCCACCGCCATGAACTGGGTGGTTAGGCTCTCGTCCCCGCCGATGCTGCCCACAAGCTGGCCTGCAGGCCGAGTGCAGGGTAAAGCACAGGTGGAGGAGGTGGGGGAACTGTGGATTGAGATTGCGAATACTGGTTGGCACAAAGTCAGCACTGGCGGCCATGCCTGGTCAACCAAACGCTCGCTCCCCTCCCCCTCCCCAGGCCGGGTGCCACCATCCATTTCGCACCGTGCAGGTCGGCCTGCAGCACGGGACAGAGAGCAATGCAGCAGCATTGTGATGAGAGTGAAGAAGTTGAGCAAGACAACAGCTTCCCGCACCGGGAGACACAGCGGTTGAGCAGGGCCCATGCGAAACCCTGTCCGTCTGCCCTGCTTCCCGCTCCATGCCCTCCCTCCCTGCCATGCCTCCCACCCTCCCAGGCGCCCTCCTGCGCTCACCATGGTCCAGCCAAACATGTCTGAGAAGCCTCTGTCCACGCCCACCACCTGGCCGGCGCTGCCCACCCAGACGCAGGCCTCGTGCACGTCCTGCTTCACAGGCCTCATGATGGCCTGCGGGCGGGCGGGGAGCGATGCCAAGGAACGCATGAACAGGCAGGCAGAAAGCATTGCAGGGCAGCTATGTGACGGCAAGGCAAGACATGCAGCGCTCCAGCAGTTGAAACAACCAGCGCATCTCTGTTGGTCGGGCGCAAGCCCCGCACACCAAGCCCAGCGCACCATGTAGGCCTTGGTGTCGCCCTGCAGCAAATCGGGAGGGATGCCACATTCAGCATGACAACGAGAGGCCAGGCTGTTGCAATCTGGAAGCATGCAATTCTTGTTCCCCCCCACCCTCCCACCCCCGTCAACTTGCCTGCTTCACCTCCTTGAGTGACAGGCTCAGCGGGAAGCTGTGCCCCTGCAGCATGGGAGGGAGTTGCAGCGGTAGGTTGGTGGTGCGCTGTCAAAGGTGCTGGAGACCAGCCAGCAGATGATGCCAGCAGAACAAGCAGGCACCCCACAAGCGCTTACCTCTCGGTGCAGCGCAGTCACGACGCGGGTGGTGTTCATGACGGTGCACTGCCCCGTCTTCTTGTAGCGCTGCAGGTACCTGCGGTAGGGCGGGGGCGGAAGGCAGCCATTTAAGGTGTAGGGCAACGTTTCAACCTGCAAGCAAAAGCAGTCAACAGCCACGCCCGCCACCTCACAACCCCACGGCTCCAAACCAACTCACTGGTTGTGGTGTGCCGCGGCGGGCGGGCCCATCAACATGTTTACATTCTTGCCCTGCATCTCGCTCTGGCTCCACCCAAACAGCTCCATCACCGGCTTGTTCTGCAGGTATTAAGTTGCGGGCAGTGCAGGGCCATGAATTGTCTGCACACGCGAGCAAGATGGCTGGTGGGAAGGCGCAAGCCATCTGCGCCTGCAGCTCCACCACCCAGGCAATCCAGCTGGCCAGCTGCCTCACCACAAACTGGATGATGCCCACGTCGTTGCTGCAGCATGGATGGCATGTGGTGGAGCCGGCACTCAAGCACGTCCAGTCAGCGACAACTCGACCCAACAGCCTCAGTGCATATGCTGTCATGCCTGCCTGTTGGTAAGGTTGAACATTGCCCAAGGACCACACAGTCGCTCCCCCTTGCCCCCACCTGACCACCACAGCATCCGCCGAGTCGTCCACCATCTGGTTCAGCGAGCGGTCGCCATCGCCGCCCTCCCTGCGCAGCAACAGGCAGCAGCGAGGTGTGGTGTTGAAAGGGAGGCGCCTGAGCAAAATGTGCAATGTTCGGCCGGCTGTGGGATGGCTGCAGGCTCGGCCGGCACGCATTGAGCGCCCCATCCCCACTGGCTTGCGCCCCCTAGCCAAGCTGGCGGCCACCCACCCGACTACAGAGGCGTCCTGAGCCATCTCCCGCGACTCCAGCTCCAGCCGGTCGGCCTCAGCATAGTAGCGCATTGCCCCCCATGGGTTGCTGCGCACGTCCTGCAGGGCGGGCGGGTGGGAGGTGGGGAGCAGAAGAGGAAGGGCAGGTGGAGGGGATGGGGCAGAGGTGAAGCCGAGCGGCAGCTCCTCAGAGGCACACCACAGTTTGTAGCATCCTCGTGCACGTGTTTACAAGGAGGTCACTGATCACCTCCAGGAAGCGGCCGTAGGCGCGCAGCAGCTTGGCGGAGGTCGAGTACTTGTCTGCAAGAGGGCAGGCGCGACAAGGTGGCAGTGCAGGAGGGGAGTCGAGCAGGCACAGGGCCTTGGGCCGACGGTGCAGCCAGGGCTGCGGCTGTTCTCCAGTTACATGCCCTGCTTAGTGCTTCCTATCGGACCAAGGCAGGGGGAGCTTTCGGGGCTCCAGGCCCTGCTTGTGCCTGCTAGCCTAGCGCTTAGCCCCGGCGGCAGCGGCCAAGCATGAACCAGCAGCGGCTCACCCAGCACTGTCTTGTAGGTCAGCTCTGCTCGGCGCTCAGCGGCGTCCATGCTGGAGAAGGCCTTGGTCAGATCTGCGGGCAGGAAGGGCACGGTAAGCAGATGGAGATACGACCGTTGCGGGAGTTGTTGGTTCACTAGCGACCGTGCAAGGTGGCAGAGACACAACCTGGCTTGCTGCTATCCTGCCCTGCACCCCGAAGCTCACCCTCGAACTTGACATCGCGGCGCACCAACTGCAGCACAGGAGCAGACCAGCGATCCGGGAGCCATGAGCCACGGCGCATGGCCAGAAAATGCTTCAGCAGGCCGGCACTGCTTCCGGCGCAGTGCACCATGCAGCCTGCTCCAGACCCCCCCCCCCCCGCCAACCGTGTGCGTGCCTGGCGCCAGAAGTTGCGGATGGCCTTGAGCGCGCCGGTGTGGCTCTCCACCACCGCTTTGTAACTGCGGTGGTGATGGGAGGAAGAGCAGGACGCGGAGGGCTGGAGGGCGGCAGGCAGCAAGGGGCGGCACAAAGCGCAAGGCAGTGCCGGGCAGCAGCCGCCGCACACTTCAAGCCTCACAGCTGTTCCCAGCTGCTCAAACCTGTTAGTGAACTCCACGTAGGACAGCAGGTCGTAGGAGCCGTCGGAGCCGCCCGTGCCCTGCCGCTGCTTCTGCAAGGGGTGGAAAGGGTGGCGGCGGGGCAGGTCGGCGGGAGCGCCGGCTCCGGCAGGTATGGCATGTGCAAGCAGACGCCAGAAGCAGCGAGCCAGGATGCAGGTACAACCTTCAACTGCGCCACGCGCCTGCTCGCGATCGCGCACAAACAGCATGAAGCGCTCGCCGATGCCGGGCTCCAGCTTGCGTGCCTGCTCCAGCATGCCCGAGGCGCGCTGTGGGGCAGGGGATTGTGGCGGGGGGCAGGGGTACGGTTAGATGCTCGACCAGGCAGAGCAGCGGCACCCTGTTCAAGCATGCCGAGGCTGTGCGCACGTGCTCGCGCATGCAGCCACCACCACACCACACATAGCCCAGCAATACACATCACCATGCCCGCCGCCGCCTGCTGCTCCCACCTGGTACTGCTTGCGGGCCTCGATGAGGAAGGAGGAGTACAGGATGTGCAGGTAGGGCGACTCGGGGAACTGTGGGGAAGGAAGGAAGGGAGCACCAAATGGGCACGGGGATGAGACGAGCCTGCAGCTACCTTTGGCTGGCTGTGCTCCCAAGTTGCTCCCGTGCCACCCCACCCACCACAGACACCAACACCTCGCACCTGCTCCAGCCCCGCCTGTATCACCGCCTCTGCCGTGTCGATCCACTCTTGCACCGGCTCGCCCCACTGGTCGGTGATGCGGCCGCAGCGCGCCACCACCTGCAAGGGTGGGCAGGAAGAGGGTGGTGTTTGAACTGTAGCACCTGGCAGGCAGGCACAGCCAGGTACACTGCCCACTGCCACTGCGTTGATGCCCAACCCCCATCAACCTGCCCATGCGCTGTGGCCACCCTCTGCCCGCCCCACTCGCCTCCACCTCCAGCTCATCGAAGAACTTGTGCACCACCTTGTGCTTGGTCACCAGGGAGGCGCGGTAGCGCAGCGCCACACGGTGCGCCCACCTGCGGGTTGACAAACGCGGGGCCTGGGAGTGCGGTGGATTGCAGACAGGTGTGAGACAGACACTCCGGCAGAAGTAGTTGAGGGGCATACCTGTGCCCAGGTGGCACAAGAAGTGTTGTCATCCATGCTCACACCCCGCCCATCACCTGTAGCGGTAGTAGAGCACGCCCCACGCCACCGCAATGCAGGGCAGGATGCCTGCAGGCACAAGGAGGGCGGGTGGGAACCTTGGATGTATCTCAGCTTGATTGAACGGCCTCGCTCAGCTTGGCTGGCATGCTTGGACTGCTGCCGTTGGCCACGCATGTGTTCCAACCCACCGCCGCTCCACCCACGTACCCAGCCAGAGCAGGTAGGTGTAGAGCGGGGAGGCGGGCTTGGTGCGGGGCTCGATCCAGGCGCCCAGGACGATGACCAGGGAGGCCCAGGTGAGGGACGTAAAGAAGCTGGCCTGCTCGGGATGATGGTGTGCGTGCCATGTCATGCAGGGGCAAGGCTGCAGGTGCGGCTGCCACAATGTACAGCCAGTCCAAGCCTTCCTGTCCTTCCTGTCGGCCCGCCGGTCACCCACCCACCTGCAGGCCGTTGACCCAGGGCGTCTGGAACGGCACGTAGCGGATGTAGTTGTACATCAGGTAGAAGCAGATGATGATGCACACCACGCCCTGCAGCCCAGGGGAGAGCAGAGGCAGCATCGACAGCAGCCCAGGGGGCATCGTTGGTGCGTCCCGCCAGTGGCTACTTGGAGTACATCTGCCACACTCCCAATGACCCCAGCCCGTCTGTCATGCCTGGAGCTTTGTGTACGAAGGGAACATCTCGTTGACCTGCGCGGAGGAGCAGGTCAGAGCAGGACCAAGCCGGTCGGTGAGCTGAGAATCGGACTGCTGCAGGTGCGCGCACAGGACGGCACGCTGAGCATCATGCCCGGCTATTGTGCCACCTGTGCCACATACCAGGGTGACGATGGAGATGAGGAAGAAGCGTTTGACGGCAGACCTGCGCCAGTAGCAGGGCGAGGCAAGTCACCGATGCAGATGCACGTCCACGAGCAGCACGCCGGGCCCTGGCGCAAGCGCAACACCCACCTGTGGTGCGCCTGGCCCGAAGGCTCCCGCTTCAGGGGGTTGAGCTCGCTGTTGGCCACAGACACGAAGAAGGCCATGCCTGCAGGGCGCAGGGAGCAGGGGTTGACGACTGGCAGTCGGGCTGCGAATGCAGGAGCGCGCTCAACGCTGACCTGCCAGCCGCTGGCCGCATGCAGCCAGCAACCCCAGCACTGCTGTTTCCCAAGCGGCAGCAGCGCGTCCACACAGCAACTCACCCATCGCCAGGCATGCCGCAAACACCGAGATGCACACCGCCGCCAGGTGCGGCATGGCAAAGCACTGGACATGCGGGAACTTCTGCAGTGGCGACAGGGGCGGGGGCCGAGAGCAGGGAGCAGGTTGGTCAGCGCGTTGCAAAGCCTGAGCAAGCCCGGCAGGCCAGCGCTGCGCTACGTCACACCTCCCTTCCTGCCCCGCTCGCCTCATTGGTCTTGGGGCCCGAGCGGTAGTAGGTGCAGTCCAGCGAGACAATGAAGATGCCCAGAGAGCCGATGTAGAACACCTGGGGGCAGCAACATGCATGGGCAGCAACATGCCTAGGCTGCTGTGTCGACCGCGGCTGCTTTGCCTGCAGTGCCTCAGCCGCCCAGTGCTTTGCTGCCAGCCAGCGAAGGGTCACCGCCGTCCATGATCTACTGGCCCAGCACCCACCTCGAAGAAGAAGGAGACGGCCACCTTGAGCACCTTGATGGGCCACAGCTGCAGGCAGGCAGTCAGGCGCAAGAGGGTGAGACGCAGCAGCAAGACATTGGCCTGGGCACCTCGCGACTGCCCAAACAGCCTGTTTGCCCGCCATCCAGTCCTTGCCGCACCCAGGGGAAGGAGCCCGTCTTGAAGCTGTGCCCCACAAAGGCGCACAGGACGAAGGAGGCCACCAGGATGACGGTGAGCGTGTAGAACACGGCCTGCGGCAGAGCAAAGCCCAAGGCGCCGGAATGGGCGCTGGCGCCGGAATGAGCGCCGCGCATGAGTGCAGCCTAGGCTGCTACAAGCTCTGTAGTGGCGCCTCGGGCGGCAGGAGGCAGCCAGCACTACTAGTACTTTAGTAACGCAGTGCAGACAACCCCAGCACCCAGCAAAGCGCAGGCACCTGATAGAAGGTGTAGCTGCCGTTGCCCAGGCCGGTGTTGGGCGGGAACACTGCAAGGAGCAGATCCTTGACGAGCGCAGCTTCAAGCAAGTTGCTAACTTTGTGCCGCAGCGGTGCGCCGCACTGCGCATCCATTCATGGCACACGCTGCTGCTCAAGCACACCAGCCGCTGCCTGCCCGCCACTCACTGTTGGTGAAGCAGATCCAGGAGAGCCACTTCCACTGCCACGCGCTGAAGTTCATGGTCCACATGAAGCTGCAGAGGGTGTTGGGTTCAGGTGAGCAGCTGCCTGATGGGAAGGCGGCACAGCAATCTGCTGGCCCGGCACTTGAGACACAGTGCTGCAGCCCCCCCGCCCAGTACGGCAGCAGCTCACTTGTTGCCGATGAAGAACACGGCCAGCTGCAGGTAGTCGATGATCTGCAGAGTCGCAGTGCCAGAAACAAAGGGCCCCTTTGTTCCGACCGGGTCGGATGCAGGAGGGCTGCTGGGGATGTGCGGCCACTTGTACGAGCGGGCGTGGGAGAAGCAGCGGCAGCGGTGGCGGCGGCGGCGGCCCACCATGGTGACGAGCACCCATCGCCAGCCCTCGCTGAACTTCTCCTTGGACAGCGTGTACAGCACGCCGAAGGTGGCCTCCTGCGCCCAGGCGTAGGGTTGGGGCGTGAACGCCCGGTGGCCGAGCAGGTGGAGGGGCAGCCACAGCCGCAGCAGCCCACCCAACCCTGGGGCACAGCAGAATCCAGGCAACAAGCACCCACCTGGAGGCTGCCCTGCAGGCTGCTGCCCGCGAGCTCCGCCGCCACATCCTCATTGCCGGTGCCTCCCTCCGGGGGCTGGCTGCCCTGGCTGTTGGCGCCTGCGGGCAGGTGATTGTGTTGAAGGGGCAGCTCAGCATTTTACTTGAAAAGGCTTATGGCGCTCACGTGCGTGGTCAGCGCCGCGCAGCCAGGCTGGCCCCTGGCCGCAGGGCGCAGCATGGCACTTACTGTTGCCGCTGAACTGGCTGCTGAAGCCGGTGCTGCCGCTGCCCGCGGAGCTATGGCTGTTGGTGCGCTGCATCTCGGCAGCGTGCCCGTCCGCCTGCAGCAGGGGAGTCAATCGGGCGCTGTCGGCGGCACGGCGGCACCAGCGGCGGCGGGAGCGCCGCCAACCCATCTGCGCCACATTTCAATCCCTCGCCTCCCAGCACGCCTCCGCCCGTGTCCTGGGCGGCAGCCCTGCGTCCCGATCGCCTAGAGCCTGTCGGTCTGGCGCCTGTCGGTCGCAGGCAGCAGGGCTCCGGCACCCGCACCTGCCCTCCGCTGAGCACCTACAGACCGCCGGGAAGGCGCTCAGAGGCCCGTCCGCGCGCAGCTGTTCGAACCTGCCGGTCGCCCGCTCCTCCCTCCAGTTTGCCGCTGAGCCGGCCCACAGGCGCACAGAGGCATATGCGCCACGTTTGGAGTGCCGCTGGGGGCACGGCGGCACCGCATTTCGCCGCTGCCGCCGCTGCGCCCGCTGCCGGCGGCCGTCCGTTGCGTGTCCCGCCCTGCCGAGACACTTGTGCCCCGGGCTGTTGAGATGGTGCGCTGGCTACGACAAGGCTTCATGTTTCTGGATGGGCGCTCCCGCTGAGCTCCCCCGCCGCCACCCCTTGCACCCCCTTGCAGAAGCAGCGGCAGGGCACGGGCGGCTCCGACGGCTCCCACGACCTGCTGTCCTACGTGGAGTTCACTAACAGGTTTGAGCAGCTGTGAGGCTTGAAGTGTGCGGCGGCTGCTGCCTGGCACTGCCTTGCGCTGTGTGCCGCCCCTTGCTGCCTGCCGCCCTCCAGCCCTCCGCGTCCTGCTCTTCCTCCCATCACCACCGCAGTTACAAAGCGGTGGTGGAGAGCCACACCGGCGCGCTCAAGGCCATCCGCAACTTCTGGCGCCAGGCACGCACGGCTGGCGGGGATGTCTGGAGCAGGCTGCATGGTGCACTGCGCGGGAAGCGGTGCCTGCCTGCTGGAGCAATTTCCGCTGCTCATGCCGCAGCCACTGCTCACGCTGCCTGCCCCGCCGTGCGCGGCAGCTGCCGCTCATGCTGCCTGCCCGACCACCGCTGCCACGTCCGCCTGCAAGCCCAGCTCCTGAACAGCCGCCTCTCGCATCTTGAACTTCTGGACGGGAGGACGGGAAACGCGGCAGAGCAGCAGCCGTTCATTCCTGGTGCACAGTGTGGGAGGGTTCCTCCCCACGTATAAGAGGATGGCACAGAGGCAGCCCAAGCAGGACAGGCGAGACTTGCTTCTGAGCCCGCTGTCCTGGCTGCTGCTGCCAGGATCGCGCATCGCCCCAGGCTTGCCTGCGGCTTGCCAGACGTGGTGGTTGGGAAGGAGCTCACAACCTGCAGGCACATGGAGCGGCGGGGGCAGGGTTACATGTCCGGAAGCGCGTGATGCGTGCCATGCATGCCCAGCGGTGGCAGCAAGGCCGTGATGCAACGTGCAGCCCCCCAGCGCCCGTGACTGAGGGCCACGCCCTGGCAACCGGCAACCCTGCAAGCCCCTCCCCCGCCCTCCCGCTGACCTTGACGTAGCGCGGGATCTTGTACCCCGCTATCCGGCCGCGGCACCACTGCCGCAGCTCCTCTGGATTGAAGGCGCTGCTGTGGCCCTCCCTAGATGCAACGGCAGGTGGCAGAAAGGAAAAAGAAGTAGCTGGAACCAGGTAAGGGAAGTAATTATGGATGGAGCCGGGCCATGGTGGCCGCCCCGCAGCATGCGCCATGCCGTGCGGCGCCGCTTGCAAGCGCTACCCTGCTGGGCAGTGCGGCCTCTGCCAACTTGGTTGAACCCAGGTCCTGGGGCAGCACATGAGGGCAGCGCTGCACTGGCGCCTGTGACATGCGCGCACCTGAGGCGAACCCAGGCGCACAGCTCCTCGCCCCACTTGGCGTCCGGCACACCAAACACCTGTGGGCCGGGAGCAAACAGGTGGTAACTTTGTTAACCCTATATGTGACAGCCCGGCTGTAATTGCTGTTATTTGCTGCCAAGCCATCCAGGGCACACCTCGGAGCCATTCAGGTATGCATGCTGCTGCTACACCAGCCGCGGCATTGCCTCAGGCATGCCGCCGGCGCAGCTGCCAATCCCAAGCTGCTCACCTGCACGTCTGCCACCGCTGGGTGGCGGTGCAGAAACTCCTCCACCTCTCGAGGGTACACATTCTCGCCGCCGCGAATGACCTGTGGGACAGGCGGCGGCAGCAGCACAGTTCAGCGGCGGCTGAGGTTGGGCGAGATGCCATCTCAACAGCAGCAGCGGCGGCAGTCGCCGGAGCATGCAGCAGACGGCTGCACCGGCTGCACCGCTGCCGTGGCACCAACAGCTCCCTGGAGCCTTCAGCAGCCTTCTTCAGCAGCCTGGGCCGATCCAGTCTAATTCCAATTCCGATTTCAATTCCATTGCAAGCTTCAGGAGCCTGCCGAGTAGCTGCCCCCTCACCATGTCCTTGATGCGCCCCACGATGGAGCAGTAGCCCTGGCCGTCCATGATTGCCAGGTCACCGGTGTGCATCCAGCGGCCCTGGCAGGCAGAGAGACATGCACAGCACTGTTCATGGCTAGTCGCAGACGCAACGCTGCTCCAAGACAGGCGAGTGGCCTGCAGCAGCAAACTGTCTTCTCGTGAGGGAGGGACCACTCGCCAGCTGGGCCCCAGCGTTGGGCCCTGCACCCACCTCGTCGATTGCTCCAGCGGTGGCTGCGTGGTCCCCCCAGTACCCCAACATCACGCTGTAGCCTCTCACACACAGCTCCCCAACCTGCAGCAGCAATGGGCTCAAGAGATTGCAACTGGCAGGTGATGCAGCATCTCGCGCTGTATACTTGCACCCACAGGTCCCCAACCTGCAGCAGCAATGCACCCCGACAGATCGCAAGTTGAGTTGGCAGGTGCTGCAGCATCGCGCTGTATCCTCGCACCCACAGCTCCCGTGTTGCCAGCACGTGGCAAAACAGAGCGGCAGCGGCAGTGTGCTGTCCTCCCACGCTTACAGCGCCCGCGCTGCGACAGCGTATGATGGCTGGGCAGCGAACCGAACCGCGGCAATGTTCCGGCCGAGCCGCGCCCACTGTGCGGCAGCAGAGCGCAAGCCGCTCTGGCCTGCTGGGCAGGCGCCTTGCACACCCACCCACCTGCCCGCGCGGCAACGTGCGCCCTGTGTGTGGGTCCACCACTCGACCCTCCAGGTGGGGATGAATCCGCCCCACAGTCGCCACCCGCCGCTCCTCCGAGTCTGCGCCGTGGAAGCAGCAGCAGCGATGGCATGGAACCCAGGTTCAGCAGCGCTCCTCGAGTTGGCGGCCCCAGCCGTATCAGGCAGCATACTACTGGCAAATGCTGCGGTGAGGTGCAGCCGCATGAGTTCCCTCTCAGGCGGGGTGCTGCGCAAAACGCAGCCCACCTTCTGTGCAGGTCTGGAAGGAGACGGGCGACGTCTCGGTCATGCCGTAGCAGATGGTCACGTCCCGCATGTGCATCTCTGCAGATCAGTGGAGCGGGTTCAGTGTAGGGTGGTGAGTGGGTTCAGTCGCAGCAGGTGGTCACGTCCCGCATGTGCATCTCTGCAGACCAATGTGATGCTCAGTGTAGGGTGGTGAGCGGGTTCAGGTTGTTGCGTCCCACATGTGCACCTTTGCATACCAATGAGTGCAAGTGGAACCGCGATGGAGTGGGGGGCCTGCTGGGGCCCCTCTGTGGGTGGCCCGGCCCGCCCCTCCACAGGTGGCGGCTGGGGTGGCATCCAACCCCTCCTGCCGACGTGAACAGGTGCACACACACACACACACACAGCCTCGGTGCTACCGCTGTACGCACCTGCCTGCACCTTGCGCATGACTGCCACGGGGCAGGGGCTGCCCGCCATGATGCCCGTCCGCAGGCTGGACAGGTCGTAGCGCTTGAAGCTGCACAGCAGGGCGGGCATGGCACCATTGATTGGAGGCCGCTTCGCGACCGGCCCGCCCCTCCCGGGAGGTAGCAGCAACCATCTGCCGGCTGGACAGGTTTCAGCGCTTGAAGGCGCACACGGGCACACTGGTTAGGAACTCTGGTTAGGTGCTTTGGTGCGGGGGCGCCGGGCGTGTGAGGACCGGGTCGGCCGATGCAGCAGCGGCAGGGTATACAGGAGCACAGAGCTGCCCGCAGCAATCCAACCGCTATCCTACAGTCGCAAATGCCGGGGCCAACCAGCATGCGTGCAAGCGTGCAAGCAAATGATCAAATGATGCACAGCACAGCACACACTACGCACTCTGGGTGCTCCAGTGCGGCCACAAACATGGTTGGCACGCCGTACAGGCTGGTGCAGCGCTCCTGCTCCACGGCCGCCAGCGTGGCTCCCGCGTCGAAACACTCTGTAGTTGGGAGGAGGCAGGGCGTGGCTCTCACAAGCCATTGAAAACTTACACCTCTGGGCAGCGACCCTCCATGAACCCCAGGCCAGCCTGAGCAAGCCCGAGTGCAGCAGCGTGGCAGTCCAAGCAGCACAGCAGGCCAGCCCCATGCTTGCACCTCCGGGGTAGACGGCGGTGGCGCCGTGCGCGCACGCCGCAAGGCTGCCCATCACGCTCCCGAAGCAGTGGAACAGTGGGACCGGGATGCACACCCTGCAGGTCAGAGTGAACTGGGGTTGCATGCAACCAGCTTTGCTTTGCTGCGGCCTTTGCTGCGGCGCTGCACGCTGGCCTACCCACGTGCAGCACACGCTGCACCCAGCCTTGCACCACGTCTGTGCTCCTCAACACCCGGGCTGCGCTCGAGCTGCACTTGGGTGGCCCACTTCCTGCCCTCCCCAGGTGCACCTGTCCACCTCGGTGTACTTGCAGCCCTGCCCCACAAACAGGGCGTTGTTCACAATGTTGCGGTGGCTCAGCGTGGCTGCCTTGGGGAAGCCGGTTGTGCCTGCACAAAGGGCGCCAGGAGGCGCAAGGGCCACAAAGTTGATGCGGTTACGCCTGTGGGGCCCTGCTTGTACGGCAGGACAGCCACCACAGCCACCACACCCTGCATCACACCGCCAGTCTAGTGAACTGGAAACTGGCAGGCTCCGCTGGCTACGACTCTGCTCCGCCCATCGCATGTCTATCGGAAACAAGTCGGCCACAGCACAAGACCAGCCGCGCAACGCACCGCTGGTGAACTGGATGTTGGCAGGCTCCCCTGGTCGCAGCTCGGCCTGCCGCAGCAGCAGCTCCCCCGCCAGCCGCCCGCCCTCGCCCATCCACCGCAAGTCATGCCAGTCCAGCCAGCCTGTGAAAAAGCAGTCAGGGCAGCCGCACAGCCGCGTGCTAAGACTGGAGAGCACCGGTACCGCAGACAGACGGCCTTCCAGCACACAACTTGAGAGCATCGGTACTGCAGATTGACGGCCTTCCAGTACACCACACCGCGCGGGCCCCAAGCCCAGCCGGCTGCACCCTGCCACAAGCCCACCTTCCGGTGCGTCTGGTCCCAGCACCACTGCGTGCCGAAGCTGTGGCAGCTCGTGCCTGGTGGCAGCGGGAGGAGGGAGGCGCGCTTGGCAGAGCGCTCACTCATGTGACGGTTGCCATCGACGATGACCTTGCCTCTCAACCTCTGCGTTCACTGGAGCATTCTCCCAAGCCGGCAGCGCTGACCAGCGGGCTGGCGGTTGTGCAGGCGACCACAGCATCCTCAGGTGACCACAGCATGCTCCCCCCTCCACCGCTGCCTGCCTGCCCTCCCGCTCACAAGATCCCCCCCAGCACATCCACAAACGAGGTCCCCCGCAGCTCCGGCGCAAGCACCAGGGTGGACACGCCGGCTCGCCGCAGCGCGTAGGACAGCTCTGGAGGCAGGGCAGGGTAGGGCTGGGAGATCAACTCGCTGTTGTTGGGTTGTTGGGCACCCATCAAACCAGGTTGGCGGCGACGCCTTGCTGCCGACCCAGGACAGCTTGCTCTGCACTGCCGACTAGACGGGTACCAACGGCACGCACACGCACCTGCTGCCTTGAGGGACGGGTTCAGGTTGACCAGCACCGCACCCACCCGCGCCGCCGCGTACTGCAGGACCACCCACTCCGAGCAGTTGGGGGCCCACACCCCCACTCGGTCCCGGCGCTGCGGCGGCAAGGGCAGGAGGGGGGTTGGGATGAGCACAGTGGATGCTTGCATCAGCAGCGGCAGTCCCAGGATTAGTCGAGCACCAGCGCCGCAGGATACCTCAAGCACCAATATTTGCAGCCCCCCCTTGCCTGCACTCCCAGCTGCAGCAGCCCGCGTGCCACTTCATCCGCCTGCCGCAGCAGCTCTCGGTAGGAGAGGCGCAGCCCCTGCTGCACGCTGACCACCGCCTCTTTGTCGGGGTACAGCAGGGCGGTGCGCTCTAGCAGAGTGCCTGCGACCGGGCACCCAGAGCGAAGTAGGCAAGCAGCGGGTGCAGTCGCGCAGGCAGAAGGTGAACAGAGCGCGCTGCCTGGATGCGGGGGCAGCGGCGGTGAGCGGCGGCGGCAGGCAACAACGGCAGTGCCAGGCCCATGGCGTGCCTATTGTGTGGTTCAAGATGCGCTGGTCGGTGCGCCCGCGCACATAGGACAGGCTGGTGTCCTCCCGGGGTATCAACAAGGCAGGCGCGACTGCAGCCGACAACAGGGGGAGGCTTGAGCTAGGGTTCTGGCCGCTCGGCGGCGGCAGGCGGCGGCAGGTGACGGCGGCGGCAACGGCGCGGCGGCAGGAGTTGGGCGGGGCGGGCACCTCTCGACAGGAATATGTCTTGCTGCTGTTGGGCGCTAGCAGCGCCGGCCGCTGCCGACAGCCCGGCCCCCCGAGCACCCAGGCCGCCGAGCGCAAGCGCCTGTCGGAGCTGCTGGCGCCGCATGGCGTGTCGGAGAGCACTTACAAACGCGATCAGCGTGCTGCAGCCTTTTTCCAAGCCAGGCGTCCCATGCTGACTGGGACGCCGGCGCCTCGCGTATGGCAGCGCTGCTCGCTCCAGTCGCCAGTTGGTTGCAAATCGTTTGGTTGCAAGCTCACAAACCAACATCAAAATCAATCGAAAGTACACATTAAATACCACCGCAATTTTAAAAGGAGAACATGATGAGGAAGGGGTCAAGCCAGGCTGCGGCTCATGTGGGCAGCAGCGGGTAGAGGGCAACTTCTTGAAGAAAGGTTTCCATGGCAACAAGGCCTTACTGTATGGGCGACATCTGGGAAACGCGATTATGTTTAATAAAGAGCCGATCTTGCGGCGATTTGAAGAGGTAAAAACGGCTGCGCTTCAGCATGTGCTGGCGGCAGGAACGAGTGGCACCCAGTCGGCGGGGCCGCAGACGAGCCGGGGGAGAGCTGCATGCAGGCCTGCTTCCTCTGGCCAGGTGCCTCACACCTTGTCCTCTCCAGTACCATCACCACTGGCGCTGCCGCTGCCCTTGCCAACCTCCTGCCCAGCAGCCGCCTCCCCGCTGTAAACAGGGTTCAGCCCACCAGCAAAGGAGACGGCGCGGCGGGACCCCGCAGCATCCGTGTGCCGCTTGCTGAGGCCCAGGGTGTGCACCATGGTGGCGCAGTGCCGCAGGGCTGCAGCCGGGTCGCGATAAACTTCCCCCTCAGAGTGCCAGGCTGGCACAATGGTCAGGGCGCGGGTCAGGCGGGAGCCGCCAGCGGCGGGCACGGCAGCGGCGCCTGCATCGCAGGGGGATGGGAGCACTGCTGGCGATAGCGGCCTACACGGATACATGGCAGGCGCACAGTCGCGCTGGAGGCAGTGGCCGTCTTCTGGACCAGCCTGAACCACACAACAGCCTGCATGGCTACCGCCACCGCTTGCACACCCACCCACCTGCAGCCGCCGCCGCTTTCTGCTGGCGCCCCTCCACGTGGATGGATGACATGAGGGAGCCAAAGTGCACGCGGTGCTGCTGGGGCAGGCCCGCCACAGGCGCCTCGTCCGTGCCGTGGCTGGCCAGCGCGCGCAGCACGCGGACAGACTGCAATGAGCGGTGAAGCAATGAGCGGTGAAGAAGCGATTCGTGGCGTGGCTAACCGTGCGTGCTGGACGCGGACAGACCGTGGCAGCTGCTGCACACAGTGAATGCATGCAGGCAGGGGCAGCCTGCGTCCCCGCCGGTCTGCGCAGATTGGTTGGTGGCTCGGAGCCCAGACCGACTCCGCTGCAGAGGCTGCCTCCCCTCAGCAGGCACAGCGCAGCACACCTGGTTGACCAGCACTACCCGGAGCTCGCGGGCAGTCATGTCCTCAATCAGAGCCTGCAACGGCAGGAGCGTTTCACAAGGTGCATATAATGCACTCTGCAGCTTGCAATTCCCACCTGCAATCTGGCAACTCTCGTGCAGAAACGGACCGCGCAACCAGTGTCAGCGGCAGCGCCGCCCAGCAGCAGCAGCAGCGGGAGTGGGCAGCTCGCCTTGAGCATTTGCACCGTGTCGGCGTCGACAAAGTTGGTTGCCGAAATGTCAAGCACCAGGAAAGCCAGGACCTCGCCGCGCGCTGCCGCCCGCTCCTCTGCCGCCACCACCTGCACATTGGGTGCCAGTGACAGTCGATGCAGACGCTGATTAGCAAGCCAAACCGCGTGCAGCGACAGAGGAACACGCTGCGGTTGGCATGACTGCACAACACCCCCACAGGGCGCGTCCTCAGACCACAGCATGGCGCAGCATGGCACAGCCACAGCGCACCTGCTTGTTGATCCAGGCCCGGAGGGGCACCGCATTTGCGAAGAAGATGCCCGAGCCAATGCGCAGCATGAGCACGCCCTCTGCCTCCTCAGCCTCGGGGAACAGCTGGGTGTCCCTGCAGGGAAGTGGGTAGGTACAGTGTAGTAGCGGAGGTGCGGCAGTGTAGGCAGCACGAGGCGCACGCTACAGATGTTTGCGCACAGCTGGTGGGTGATGCTGGCCGGCACTCGCCTGTAGCTGTCGGTGCCGGGGATGCGGCCCATGACGGCATGGGGAGGGTGGCTGGTGCGGTACACATGCACGCTCACGGCCAGCAGCACTGTGGTGCAACGGGGCAGGCCGGATTGAGGAAATCATTCCGGTGACACTGTGCGCCACACCAACAGCACGCTGCGTCACGATGCAAGCAAGCGGATGGTACGGCGCCAGGCTGCTGCGCACACACAGACCCTGTTGAAGACCCTGCTGCGCCCACCTCCAGCCAGCATGCCCCTGCAGGGCGGACGGGAGGGAGGGAGGGTGGGTGTGGGTTGGGACAGATGCTTCGTGTGATACCCCAAGGCGTGACAGCTGCTGGGCCGGGTGCTCAGCAGCACCGTACGTTCCGAGGACGCCTGCCATATTGACAGTGCATGCACAGCCGTGCAGCTTGGCCGGCATGCCATGCTTGCAACCATGCCGAGGCACGCACGCGCTGCCGCTGCTCACCAGTACACGCCGGCAAAGATGACCACGCAGAAGGTGACAATGTACAGCACAAAGTCAAACAGGGAGACCTGGCGGGAGCGGGGGTGCCCAGAAAGAGGCGCGAATGTGATGGGCCTGGCGGATGCAGGTAGTCAGCACCGGCAGCAGCGCACAGCACAGCCTACATGGTTGCGGCACGGGGAGGGACGGTCCGGCGCAAAGCAGGACATCCTCCCAGCAGGACAGTTTCCGCCCACCTTCCAGCAGTAGAGCGGCTCCATGGGGTTGAGCACACGGTACACAGCCGAAATCATGATGGCGCCTGCAAGTGGCAGTAAGCGACGTTGTGCTGTTCGTGGTTTGTGGTGGCGAGTCACTTTTTGTGGGCGGGTGTAAAGGCAGGCACCGGGCTGCAGGGAGGTGGAGGTCAGAGCTGCAGGCAGGCACCCCAAGCACGCTTGCTTGCCCAGCACAGCTGAATGCCAGCCAGCCTCACCCGCCAGGTTATCAGGCATGTTAGTGAAAATGCCCTGCAGCACAAACACAGGGATGGTAGCTGGGTCGGCAGTCTCGCAGTTCGCAACAAAAAGCCCTGAGTATGGCTTGCCTTGCCGCGCACCGCATGCAGGCGCCGTCCGCTGCGCTGCAGCGGCGGTGCAGCGGCGGCAGCACTGCGCTGGGACCTACCGTGAACCACAGCGTGACGATCAGCACAGCGACTGCCGTCACAAAGCTGGACAGGGCTGCAGCGGGGAGGCGGGCAGGGGCAGGGCGGTGAGATGCTGGCCAGCAGGGCCCACCACACCACTAGCACAGCTGGATGCCGTCACTGTAGTGCTTCACTTGGGAATCCTCCTCGACCTCACCCTGCCACTTGCTAATCAAGCTACAGGCACTTGCAGGTGCCTGCCTGGAGCACGTTCACCTCCACGGCAAAGCCTATCTGTATAGTCCACCCTGCCAAGTTGACTCACGTGTCTTTCCATTGGCCGAGTTGACCACAGCGGCACGAGAAATGGAGCCAGCGGTGGGGATGGTCGAGAAGGCGGCGGCAAAGAAGTTGCACAGGCCGATGGCTGCATTAGGCAGCAGGGTTGTTGTCACGGTGAGAAGCAATGGCTGTGCGCACAGCCGCATGCCGGCATGGAGCAACCAGGGCGGAGAGTCGCTGCCCCAGCCCTTCTAAGTGCAGTCCCTGCAGCCATGGTTTGGATCCACGATACAGACAACGCACCCCTTACAGTCCAGCACCGGCACCACAGCTGGCAGCTGCACCCGCCCCTTGTTTGAGTTGGGATGAAGCATCAAGCCAACTACTTCCAAGCAGTAGCGCATGCACACCCACCCCGCAGCTCCTTGTTCGAGTCGAGTGTGTACCCGTGCTCCTGAGCCAGCTTACGGCCCCTGCAGGCATCACCGGCAGACACAAACGGGCAGTGAACACACATTGCGCATTGGCGGCGAGCTGCTGACTGGTGGCACCGTGCGTTGCTATGCTACACATTGCTGCTGGGCACAGGGCATCCGTCCTGCATGGTCAACGTGGGCTGCCCCTGCCTCACATGCAAATGGTCTCAATCAGCATGACCATCATGGTCGTCACTGAAAGCAGGAGGGCAGGGTGGGTGGGTGGTCCGTAAGGGGAAGGCAGCAGGCATGCAGCCGCCGCCTGCAGCGCATGCAACACTGGGCCCGCAGCGGCACGACAGCCCGGATGCAGCACTCGCTCACCAACAGGCACCATGATGTCGCTGCCGTACGAGATGGGGCTCCACCAGCTGATGGTGCAGGGCGGGAAGCCTGCGCCGGCAGGGGCGGAGGCACATGCACAAGGCAGCCGTTACTTCCACACCCGCCTCCTCGCCCAATTCAGGATGACATTGTGTGACTGAAGGAACCCTCGAACACATTAGCAAAGCAGAAAGAACATCCGACGGGGAGTCCCCAAAAGTGAACACAATGCCGGCCTCGAGGAGCTCCCGGCACCGACCATCGACGAGCGTGTTGCGCTCCGTGGGCCGGCAGCACCCACCTTTCTTCACGCTGCCCAGCGGGTCGACCAGGGGCTCCTCTGGAGGGTTGTACAGCTTCCATATGTTCATCACCCTGTAAGTAACAGGTGACGCGTGGGAAGGGAATGGGTGAAGCGGCCGGCAGGGGAGCGGTGGGCTGAGGTCGTTCTGGCTGTAGGCCGAAACAACTCTGTGAGCTTTCACCCTGTCTGTCAACACAGAATGCTACAGTACAGTGTGTTTATCAAGAGCAAAGTAAAAGCAATGCCAGGCATGCGTGCAAGGCTTGCCAGTCCCGTTTGTGATGCTGCCCCGCCCCGCCCGCCCCGCGCACCCGATGCCCACAATCAGGCAGACCAGCGTGCCCACCGCCTTCAGCCACCAGAACTTGCTGCGTCAAGGGGAGTGTGCAAGGCATTAAACTAGCTTAGCTTTGTTAGTTTTGTTAGTCGTCAACGCCAGGTGGGTGTGGCACAGCAGTCGGCACAACGACACCCGGGGAGGAGGCGGCGCTGGTGCGGCAACGCCCGTACGCAAGCGACAGCAGGCAGCAGGCGGCCGCTGCCCTGCCGCCCACTCACTGCCACTTGATGCCGATCTCCTTGCAGATGATCAGGGCGATGGTGAAGCTCAGGCCCATCACCAGGTCCCGCCTGTGAGAGGGAGGGGAAGGAGAAAAGGAGGAGGAGAGGGTACAGGTGCACAAGACCGTGCACAGCGTGAGGTGCGTGCGAGGCACTATCGCTATGGGCAGAGGCGCCAGGGCGCCGTGGCATCAGATTCTGTGCAAAGCCTCAACCCCTAGGGCCTGCCAGCTGCGCACGTGCTGCACAGCCCTTCGCTCCGCCCCTCGCACACACAGGGCCTTGGGAGACGCTCATTGCCATGTTGCGGGTTTTGCAGTAATTGTTCTCAGGGCTGCAGCGCACCAGTTGAAGTCGCCCGCGTTTCGGGCGATCTGCTCTATAATGGACTGTATGGTTGAGGCATGCTCCGTCTCCATGCCGCAGAGGAACTTGATCTGTGGAGGCGGGAGCAGCCAAACGCCCAATCAGGCCTTGGCAGCAGGACACAGATCAACAGCCACAGAGCAGGCGCGCGCGCGCGGAGGTGTGCTTCGGGCGGGCATTGCACCGCTCCACACGCGGAGGGGATGTTTTCCGGGCGGGCATGCACCGCTCCGCACATGGGCCCCCAGTACGCCTCGGGCATACCTGGCTGGCAATGATGAGCAGGGCCGCGCCCGCAAGGTAGCCCGCCACAACGGAATAGCTGCGGTGGGGGAGTTGAGCAAGCTTTGATTAAGTTTG
This sequence comes from Chlorella sp. Dachan, assembly GCA_006782975.1. Lineage (NCBI taxonomy): Eukaryota > Viridiplantae > Chlorophyta > Trebouxiophyceae > Chlorellales > Chlorellaceae > Chlorella > Chlorella sp. Dachan. The sequence continues at coordinate 1,138,525 of RRZL01000007.1, read as the reverse complement.
CCGCCGTGGCCACAGGTACAGATTACCAAGAGATATGCATGCAATAGATCGGCTGCAAGAAAGCGGCTGCTGCTCCAGCGGTACGGCTCCGCAGGCCACACACTCACGACATGAGGTTGGTGAGGAATCCGAGGCGGAAGAAGCCCAGGCCAAACATGATAGCGCCGCACAGCAGCGCCACCTGCGTGTTTGGGCAGCGGGCAGGACGGCCACAGTCATGGGTCGTACGATGCCAGCAAGCCCACGACTAGCATCACAGGCAGTGATCGGACAGAGTACAGCACAGCTGCAGCCCCAAGCTGTGCAAACTGGCTGCCATCTGCGTCATGCTGTGATTGCAGCAGCCCCCGTGCGGCACCTGCCCCACCTGGATGATGGTGCGGTTGATCTGCGCCTGGGTCTCAGGGTCCTCGGGGTTGTTGGGGTCGTCCTGCGGGCAGGGGGGGTGGGCACCGGCAGCAGGCGCGCTGACCAGCCATCGGTGCGGCATCACTAGCGCCACGTCACGCTCTGTTTGTTTGTGCATGTGTGCAAAGCGCTGCCTCCAGCAATTGCAAGGCGGTGCGAGCTGCAGCCATGGCCCTGTTGCTCCACCATACACTCAAGCATGGCGCTGCTAGCAGCACATGTGAGGGCTGCTAGCCCCCTGTACAGCGGGATCACCTGCAGTGAGCCGTAGAGTCCGATGATGCCATCACCGAGGGTGAGGCACGTGATGGCAACCGCACCCACCGCCTGCAGACGGGCAGCAGCCAGGATGGGTTGGCTGGCGGCTGCCAGGTGTGAAGCCTCAGTTAGGCTGGTGCCACAGCAGGCACAGGCCCCAGCCAAACCATGCAGCAGGCAGCTGGGCAGGCGCAGCACCTCCTCTTCGAGTGGGCGATGCCCCCTCGGTTCCCCTGCCACACCAGCCTGGGATGGTACAGGAAGAGCAAGCAGCGCGACCCAGCGCAACACGCACCATCTGGCCGCAGCTGCCCCAGATGGCATAGGCAAAGGAGGGCAGGATGGAGGAGTAGAGCCCAAAGTTGCTGGGGGCGCCCGCCAGGCCCTGCGTGGGTTGAGAGTGGGATGCGTGACAGCAAGCACGGGCTGTGCAGCGGCACCGCAGTTTTAGGTGCGGGCGGGAGCCCCCCGGCATGCAGCAACAGAGTTCTGCCATCACAGATCAACTACGGGGCGCAAATGCGCAGCCACGCATGCGTGCGGCCCACCGACCCTGCCGACCCCTCGCTGCACCCACCGCGTTAGCAATGTTCTCAGGAATGGTCATTATGGCGGCAGCAATGCCAGCCAGGAAGTCAGCCTGCATGATTGCAGAAGGCGGTGAGCTGCATCAGCCAGTGCCACCCGCACTGGGGTGCATGCAGGCGCGTACGTTGTTGCTGCTAGCTGCGGCGGGCGGCTCGGCATGGGTGCATGCACGCTGCTCTCGATGCATGTTGCATTGGCTGGCCAGGTGGTGCACATGCTGCGTTTTCTCCACAAGCTGAGCAGCAGTTGCCCTCACAATAAGCCACTGGCGCCAGTTGTAGCCGCGGATCCAGGTCAGGCAGGGCAGGAAGGCCTCCAGCCAGCCGCGCCGCCCCCGCGGCAGGCCGCTCCTCACTTGCACCCATGCCTCGGAGCTGCATGCGCCGGGGGGACAGAGAGGCATTGATGGCAGCAGTGCATCAGAGCTAGCTAAAGGCGTCCAGCGACTCGGTTCATGCAGCAGCTCAAGGCCCCTGGTGAGTGGCGTCAGGACCGCTCAGCGGTTGGGCGAGCAATGCAGCGCACCACTTGCGCTTGATATCTTCTTTCCGCCCCGAGCTCTTTGCTTCCGGCAGCAGCTGCAGCGCGCCCCCGCTGTAGGCTCCATCCTGCGGAACAGGCATGGGGGGCTCCGGGCTCCTTATGCGCATAGTCGTCCTCCGGGGGTGCAGGGGTG
>RRZL01000007.1:1118490-1136589 GCA_006782975.1 Chlorella sp. Dachan | reverse complement strand
ACCCGTGGGTGCCCCCGGGTGCAGACCGGGTCATGTTTCGAAATCTGGTGCGTGCGACCAGGCGGTCCAGCTGCGGCGGCGGCGGCGGCGGCGGCGGTGGCGGCAGGAGCAAAGCAAGAGGGGGTGGCTGCCGGATGTGCCGCGGAGCTCCCGCAACAACAGCTGTGTAGCAGTCGCTAAGCGTCGCACGTGTCCCAACATGTGCAATATGTACGCAGGCTTGCAACCTGCGGGCCCCGGCAGGGGGCAGGGCTGAATGATATCACGGTAGCTGCAGGGCCACGAGCAGGCTGCCAAGCCCTCCGCGAGCGCTGCTCACCAGGTCGGGCACTTTCTCACTGCTTGCAAGCTCGCGGCCCGCCGCGTGGCGGTGGTGAAGCTCTGCCATGACTGGCGATGCCTAGAACCGCAGGTCACCGCGGCGGATGCTGGATAAGGGTCACAGCACCAGTCTATGCGGGCGGCAGGGCCGGCGCCGGAGGCGGCGGCCACCCCCACATGCAGCTGGGCCCGCTAAGCACTGAAACACGGCGCAACGTGACAGCACTCAGGCAGATTCAAGCGAGTGCGAGGAGCGTGGCCATTGCCCACCTGGGCGACATGTGCTGCTCGGGCTGCCCGTCACCGATGCACCGCGCCGCTGCCGGCTGCCGGCGGTCAGCGGATGGAGCGATCAATCCCCAAAAGCGAGTGGCCTGATGGCTGGCCTGCCACAGAAGGCTCTGATATTGTGCTGGCCATGGTTTGGATCCACAGTCTACCTGGAGGGGCACCGAGCAGCGGCAGCGCCGGGTGCACACCAGCGCCCGGCGCCGCGCGGCCCGGCCTGCAGTCAAGGGCACACCTGCCACCCCAGTGCAGCACCGAGCAAAGCAGGCGGCAGCCATGCCACACTGCTGCTGCGCGCCGCATCACGCTGCTCTGAAAACAACTTGCTTTGCAAAGCAATTGAGCTCGCTGCGACGGCATGCCTGCCGCTCTCCCCACCGCTGCCCACCAACAGGCGGGCCTGCTTGGCCTTCAGCAGCCAGTGCAGGCAATCTGGCAACCCTCTGGCCCAGCCCTGCCCGGGGCGGTGAGGTCGATGCACGGTCAGCGCTGTCCTACATTGGACGCTCCCAGAGGTGCAGCTCCTCTTCACCTCCTGCCCTGCATCTTGCCCTGTCTTTGCAGCCAGCCACAGCGGAGTGAGCCAGCACCAGGGGCCTGCAGCCAAGGCTTGGGTTCGCTGCCTCAGCTGCAACACTCGCCACCATGCGCGCCGCCCTCTGCTGCGCCCTCCTGGCCGTGCTGCTGGCCTGCACAGGCATCGATGCAGGCAAGCGAGGCTGGAGGGCGGCTGGCAGGCGCCTTGGAGGGCAGGGGCAGCTCACGCCGGGCGCCAGCCGCCGCCGCCTGTTGGCGCAGCGCCAGAGGCGCATCAACCTCTCCTGCACACCAACCTTCCTCGCCCCTTCCACGCTCCCCCTGCAGCCCGCGAGCTGAAGCAGGCGCGCGCGCCTGCAGCCGAGGTGGCCACCGCGCGCCGCCAGCCAACAACCACGGTGAGCAGCTGCCGCCGCCGTAGCGGCGGCGCTGGAATTTTCCCCTGCCCAATCCGCTTGCTGCTCCGCGCTCGCCCTGCCCTGCCTTGCTCCCCAGCCCGGCTTGCGTGAATACGTGCACTAAATGCCATCTCTCACACGCCTTGCACTTGCCCCGCTGCTTGGGCAGACCGCTGGTGCCCCCCGGCGCACCGCGCCCACCACCGAGGCTCGCCCCTCCCCCGCCCCTGCCCGGGTAGGCGCCCCGTGCTGCGCTCTGCTTGCACCAGCTGCCCTGCTCGTGGTGCATGCTGTGCCTTCCTCCGCCCTGCTCTTCTCCAAGGGGTTCTGCGTGGGTTTGCCTGCCTGCTCACATCCCGTTCACCCGCCTGCCGCTCCTGCCCGCGTCCCGGTGTAGGCTACCACCACAACCCGCCGAGCAGCGCCCGCTGCCGAGCGCACCACTGCTCGCACCCCCGCCACCACCACCACTACTGCCCGCCGCGCCGCCCCGGCGCCGGGTGCTGAGGTCCGCCGCCCCGCCACCNCCGCGCCGCCCCCGCACCCATCGCCGAGGCCGCCACCGCCGCCGCTGGCCGCCGCCTGCAGCAGGTGCGCCGGTTAAACAGCTCACTTGCGCAGTTACACTGGCAATTGTACAAGGCTTTGGGCGAGGTTGTGGGTGCCCCTTGGATGTGCGGCACGGTGCTTGCACCCGCCGGCTTACCCTCCGGCGGCCTGGCCCGCGTCGGATCCCAACAACTGGACCCCTCGCTCAGCTGCCTGGCCACCCGTCCCGCCTTCCGCCCTGTGCCTGCACTGCAGGAGAACGCTGGCGAGCTCGTGTTTGCCCCCGCCCTCGAGCGCGCCGCTTTTGTTCTGCCCGCTCAGACCGCCGGCCAGGCCTCACCTGGCTCAGGCACCACCACCACTGGCCGCCGCCTGTCGCAGGTGCATGGGACACGCACCGTTTGGCAACTCGAGGGGGCAGGGAGAATACCACCCCTGTTCCTACGTGCCGCACTCCGGCACCATCTTGCATCTGCGCTAACCCAAACTGACCAGTAACCCTTCCCCCTGCCTTCCCTCGCATCCCTGCAGACCACCAACATCATCGCCTCCGCCCCTGCCCTCGAGCTGGAGACTGTGCCCGCCCTGGTCACCACCCCCGCCCTGGTCACCACCCCCGCCCTTGGCACCGAGACTGGCACCACCGGCACTGGCATGGGCACCACCGGCACTGAGACTGGTGGCAGCGGCCGCCGCCTGCAGCAGGTGCGAGTGAAGAGCTCGTGAAAGCGTGCACCAGACATGCTGCGAGCCTGCTAAGGACCAGCCCCAGCTGCACAAGCAGCGTGAGGCGCCCCAGCACAAGCACGTAGTGCCAGTGGTGGATCCCTATGCCACCTGTCTGCTCCTCAAGGCGGCCTGTACCAACCCTAGCTGTTCCTCCCTCCCTGCCGCTGCTTCCCTCCCATCCCTGCAGACCACCAACATCATTGCCTTCGTCCCCGCCCCGGAGCTGGTCACTGTGCCGGCCCTGGTCACCACTCCCACCACCGCTCCCCTGACCACCGGCACTGAGACCACCCTGCCCACTGAGGCAGGCACCACTGGTGGCACCGGCCGCCGCCTGCAGCAGGCAAGTGTGAGCACAGGGCTTGACATGTCGGGTTACACGCCCGGGAGGGCTGCATGCACACCCGCCCGGCAGGGGGCTGCTTGCAGGTGGCAGGGCAGCAAGCGCGCCGCTGGGCAGCTGGCACTGAATTGCCCTTGTGGAACAGCCCCCAGGGCCAACCTGCGTTGCGAGGTATGTGCCCCACCTCACAACACCATCTGTGTAACAGCAATAATCACGTTAACTCACCACCTTCACTGCCTCCTTCAGGTTGAGCTCCCACTTGTGGCCAGCCCCACGGCAGAGGCAATGGTTGGTCGCCGCCTGCAGCAGGTGCGTGCGGATCTTGGGCGTATGAGGGCGCGTGCAGGCATGCCACCAGGGGCGCGGGCTGGAGGACCTTGCAAGCCAAACCGAGCGCTCTCGCCCACGGTGCTGCTCAATGGCGCAACAAGCATGCATGTATTGCCTGCCTGCCCCGCCGGCTTTGCAGGCGGAGGTGCCCATGGTGGCTGCCCCGATGGCCGAGGGGATGACGGGCCGCCGCCTGCAGCAGGTGCACTGGGCGGTCCGAAGCAGCACTGTACACTGCTGCCCGCCTGCCCACCCCTGTGCACACAAGGCGCCTGCCACCCATTGTGAAGGAACGCCGGCAACTGCCATGTCTCGCCTGTTGGATTTCCTGCCCTGACCACTGGTCAACCCCCACCACACCATATCCCTGCAGGCCGAGGTCGAGCTTCCCATGGTCGCCGCTCCAGCGGCCGAAGGCATGACGGGCCGCCGCCTGCAGCAGGTGCGCGGGGCGCTTGGAGGCAGCACTGCGCGCTGCTGCCTGCCTGCCCGCCCGTGAGGGAACACCGGCAACTGCCATGTCAGCAAAGCGTGTTGCAGGGCCTGCCCTGACTAACCCCCCCTAACTGTATCCCGGCAGGCCGAGGCCGAGGTTCCCATGGTCGCCGCGCCGGCGGCTGAGGGCATGATGGGCCGCCGCCTGCAACAGGTGCGCCATGATGTCGCGTAGTACTGTCTGATTGGGGCATGCGTGTAGTTTCAGCGTGCAGCATCATTTTCCCGGTGCAATCGGACCGCAAGCCAGCGCATGCACTGTGTTGCAACTCGCAAGCGCCCTCCTCCCGTTTCCCCACCCTCAATCTGCACATCAGGCTGAGCTGGCCATGGCCCCCGCACCCGAGATGATGCCATGAGGCACCGTGTCGATGAAAACTGCGTCAGCGCGACGCCATTTGCAACCTCTGTTGAAGCTCACAGTTGAGCCTCTGTGTTTCATTGCACCGCTACGCCCGTATGTGGCGTGTGCTCGTGCTGCGCTTGCCACTGTCCCCTTCCACGGTGTGGCTCTGTAGCGCCTGCCCCCGCACCATGCTTGCAATGCACACGCTGCCGCCTTCAAGCCTGCATTGTTCAGGGAATTCTCCCCCTGTTGTACATTCGTTTCAGAAGTTGAGCACCGCCGGTTGATTCATACGTAGCTGTAAGGTGGCCAGACACACAGGAGTCAAAGCGAGAAGGACGAGCGCCGGGCGGGGCAGCTGCCGGGCTCCTACTGCGCCGCGTGTTGCAGGCGGGTGGGGGACGCCTTGCCAGCCCGCCGGCCGGTAGGGCTGCGCGGGCGCTGCGCCTGCGGGAGGATTGAGTACTGAGCGGGCGGGTGGATGCGTCGGTGGGTGGTGTGCGCCAGCATGGCGGGGTGCGTGCCGGGTGAGCAAGCGGGCGGTGCCCGACAGCCGCACCTGCGCCAGCTCGTTGGTCGCCGCCGCCGCCTCCTGCTCCTCCTTGCGCGGGGTGCCCATCCACTCGGCCACCTGGATGGAAGGGCCGAGGAGGTCGTGGTGGCAGCTGAGTCTCCTGGGCGCCGCTGCGCCGGGGGAAGGAAGGTTGTGGCGAGCACCCACACTCTTTTGACTGCATGGTGGGTGCGCGCCTGGTGGCTCAGCTCCCCCTGGGCGGCCTTGTCGGTGGGCAGGAGGATGAGGTGGATGGGGTTGGCGGGCGAGAAGCTCTCCTGTGTGGGGGGATCCGCAAGTTCAAGCCTAGTTGGGGAGGGAGGCGACGAGGCAGGCCCGCAGCACGGCGGATGCGTCCCCGTTGCTCACCTGCAGCTGCACCTTGACCAGGCAGGTGTCTTCTGCGACGGTCTTGATGGGCGCCGGGGCGGCGCAGATGGTCACTGTGACGCTCTGGCCATCCTTTGCGGGCGTGAGGGTCACGCGGCAGGCGGTGGCGGGAGGGACGGCGGGAGGGACGGCGCAGGCAACGGCGCAGCAGCAGCCGCGGCTGGCCGGCTGTGTGGCGGTGTCGGGGGCGGGCGTGCCCTTCTTGGCGGAAGAGAAGCGGGCGCCCATCACGTCTGGCTCAGTTGAGGGGCGGTTGGGAGCGGGCTGCGAGGTTGCCTGCAGGCGGCTGTAACGAGTGTGGCTGTGCCGAGAATTGTCAATTTGCAGAGTGTGTCTGAGCTGCCACAAACGAGAGCGGAAGAAAAGCAGCATGGGGCCGGCCTTGCTCTGCGTCCCTCACCAAGCTTTGATCAAAGCGCACATCGTTCACACAATTTCCATCGATGAGGGCGGCGGTGGCCCAGCTCCCTCAGGCGGCCCAGCCCGCTCGCCACCGCTCCGCTGGGCACCCGCGGCTGCCCGTGGCGGCCCCTCACAGCGGGACAGCAACCCAGAAGTCAAGGTCGTGGCTTCAGGTGGGCCGATGGGTGGCCCACCACCGCCGCCACCGCCGCCGCCGCCGTCGCTGCCGCCGCCTGCCTTGCTCACTCACGTTCCACATCCCTTGGCAGGCCTGCTGGCGGCGACCGCGCTCGCAGAGTCTGGCAGTGCATGCTGCGTCACAGGATGCTTGGCAGCAGCAGCAGCAGCAGCAGCAGCAGCAGCAGCAGGCGCCGGCCAGCCCGCCGCTGCCGGGCGGTGCCGTGGGCCGCTTCCTAGCCGCCTTCAACAGCTCGCCCCGGTCGGTGGAGGGCATGCTGTCCTGCCTGGCACCTGATGTTGCCTACCACAACCTGGCCCTGGCGCCGGAACCGTTCCGCGGGCAGCAGGCGAGCGGGCGGGCGGCATGTGCGGGCAGGGAGGGCTGTGCAGGCAGACAGCTAAGTGCCGCACACATGTTGTGCACTGCTGCCTCTTGCCGCACCCCGTCTCCGTCAACCAAGGCCTGCCCGGTTGTGCTGCTGCCTGTCCCTGTTTCACAGGCGGTGCGCCAGGTACTGGCCTCCCTGGTTGCCTCTGCCCCACCCGACTGGCGGCTGGTTGTGGACGATGCCACTCCCACGCCACTCCCAACCAGCAGCAGCGGCGCCGCCACTGCCGCCGCCGTTGCAGTCGTGTTCCACTTTGAGGACGGCAGCAGCCAGGCCGTGCCGTTCACTCGTGGAGTGGCATTCTATCGCCTGGACCAGGTGGGTGGGTGCAGGGTGCATGTGGAGAGTATGGAAGCCGGGCCATGTGACTTGAGTGCAGCCGGGCGCAGCAGTACTGTGGCGATGCAAACACTCCATTCGACCATTCGGCGGTAACGCAGCTGACTAGCATGGTAGCATCCTTGCCCGCCGCCATTCTTGCAGGCGGGGCTCATAGCGCACATCACTGAGGCAGCAGAACAAGTTGTCAAGTTGCCACAGGCGGTGCTGCCGGTGGCTGGGGCCGCAGCGCCGCTGCTACAGGCGCTGCGTAGCAGCCCGCTAGGCAGCCTGGTGCCAGGAGGTGTTGCGGCAGGCATTGCAACACCAGCAGCAGCATCTGTGCCGGCCCAGCCGTCGCCGCAGGTGTTCTATGCTGCAGCGTCGCCCCAGCTGCAGGCCGGCAGCAGCTTTGGCAGCCCACCTGCTGGCCGGGCAGCTGCCAGCAGGGTTGGCACCACCGGCGGCACCACCGGCATGTCTGGAAGAGGCATGCCGGCTGCCGCGCCACCAGCAGCAACCAGCAGTAGCGCAGGTGGCGGTGGAAGCAGCAGCGGCAGCGACCCCGGCAAAATTGCTGGGCTTGCTGGCGTCTGGATCAAGGAGGCATCGGATGCGGCCAACTACAGCCGCGCCTGCGACCTGCTGCAGGCAAGCAGGGCCGGGGTGGGCATCTCACGGCATGCGGCTGTGAGTTGAGCCTCCTGCTGCACAACACGTGCCGATGGGTGCTGACCTCCTGTGGGTGCCGACCTCCTGTTGTCTGCCCCTTCCCTGCGCGCCTTCAGCTGAGCGGGCTGCAGAAGACTACGGCTATGCAGCTGATCGAGGGCGTGGAGATTGAGCAGCAGGGAAGCGAGGTGGCCATCCGCTTCTTGACTGGTGAGCCGCGAGGCTGGTCGCTACCGTCCAGCCTGGCTTCTGCGGCAGCCGAACTCCCCCAGGGGCGCAGCAGGATGGTGCTGTTGCTGCTGTGTGGGCGTGGCGCCTTCCTAGCATTGTACAGCCCCAACCTCGATGCCGTAATCCCGCCCTGCCTCCCACGCCGCCCACCTTTCTGCAGTTGTGCCCTTCTTCAAGGTCATTGAGCGCGTGCAGTTGGGCGGGAGCAGCAAAATGGCGCGACGAGACCTGCGGAGCGGGGACCAGCAAGCCACCGCCGCCGTGCAGCCCGACGGCAGCCTGCGGGTGGACATCAGCTGGAACGCGCCCAACGCAGGCAGTATCTGTGAGCAGTGGCGGCTGCTGGAGGGCGGCAGTGCCCTGGAGTGCAGCTCGACCGTGGCGGTTCAAGCGGGCAGCGTGACCACCCGCAGCTTGTATCGGCGCAGCAGCGACGGCTGGCGGCCGCGCTTCCAATGGAACCCGCTCTACAACCTGATGGGTGGCTCCAGCTGAGCTGCGTGGTCCATCACCTTGTAATTGGTGCAGCCCACAACTCGGTTGCCCGATGCCGCGGCATGCCGCTGTCACCGCTTGCGCTGCCGCCCCGATTAGGACTGCAGTCTGAAATGCCTGGGCTGACTCCAAGTTGACCATTGCCAAGCGCCGTCGATCCAGCGGCCGCAGAGGGCCCAGCGGCCCGTGAGCGGGGCGGGCCAAAGTCGGAGAGAGCGGGCTGGCGGGTGAAGCTCGCTTTCGATCACTTTGTTTGTCGGACTGGGCAGCAGTGGGCGCGGTCAGCGCCACACGCGGGCGGAGAGCGCCTGGGCGCCCCAGGCAAGCGCCGCGGCAACCTTTGTGCAGCCTATATGATCTCTGGTGCTCCAGAGAGTCGGCAAGCAGCCAGCGCCGCCGCCACTGCCGCCGCCGCCGCGCCGCCCACCGCCCACCGCCGCCTGCTGCCGCTCGCTCGCAGGCACCATGGCCGCGGCCGGCCCCGGCGGCAGCGCCGACAAGGCCAGCAAGGTGAAGAGCCTGCTGGCCAGCTACTACGACCTGGACGATGGCGAGGCCGAGACCAGCCCCTCGCTGTACGACACGCCACGGTGGGTGGGTGCTGCCCAGGCTGTTGCATGTTGCACGCAAAAGGGTTGTGTGGTGCTGGCATGCCACTCGGTTCTGGCTGCACCTGTCTCGTTGTTGACGCAATCCTGGGGCCTTGCTCTGCCCACACCGCATATGCAGCACGGCGCCGTCTCCGGGCGCGGCGCAGCGCTCGCTGGCGTCGTCCCTGGGCGGCGCGTCGGCGGCCGCCGATGTGGCGGCCCTTAATGCCTCATACTTTGACCCGGATGCCTACTTGAAGCGGGTGCTGAAGGAGACGCGGCTAGCGGAGCTGGCGGCGCTGCAGCGCGACATGTTGGGCGAAGTGGGCGGCCTGGACAGTGACATGCAGGTGGGGCGGCTGCCTGCTGCTCTGGGACATGAGCTTGCAGGCTGGCGGCTGCTCAAGGCAGGCTGGAGGCTGTGTGTTTGCAAGATTTCTTTAATAGATAACTGCAATTGTGTGCAGAATGCGACAATGTGACACCATCGAACCGGCAGCCCCGCCTGTCCGCCCACCTGGCCTCCCCTTCGCTGTCCGCCCACCTGGCCTCCCCTCCGCCGCAGACCTTGGTCTATGAGAACTACAACAAGTTCATTGCCGCCACCGACACCATCAAGCTGATGAGCGCCAGCATGGAGGGCATGGACGACCGCATGGCCAGCCTGCGCACGCTCATAGGTGTGGGGTGGGGTGTGGGGAGGGGTGTCTGTGTAGGTGTATGTTCAACGTCTGGCACGCCTAGTCCTGCACAGCTTTGCGCCTGCACAGGCGGCGGCTGCTGCACCGTGCTGATGATGCCATGCCGCCACTTCACCGCCACTGTTGCCGCAGACGGCGTGGTGGCCACCAGCGAGACGGTAAACGGCAAGCTGCAGCAGCGGCAGGAGGAGGTGGAGGAGCTGAATGCGGTGCGTGGGGGTGCGGGTAATTGGATGGGTGGTGGATGGTGCCGCGGCTTGCTCTGTCTGGGTTACTATGCATCTGGGTGTCGCATGCTGCCAGTCAAGCCTGCTGCCGCTCGGGTGCACGCACATTGTGTCGAAACTGGGCCTTCCGGGTGGCCTTGCTGTGCCATGCTACTGCAGGTGCGCGCGCTGCTGGCCAAGCTGCAGGCGGTGTTTGACCTGCCGCGCAAGCTGCGGGCCGCCATCGACCAGGGGGCCTTTGAGGTGGCGGCAGACTGCTACGCTGACGCTGCGCCGCTGCTGAAGAAGTATGGGCACAAGGTGGGTGCTGGGATGCTGGTGTGTGAATGCGGTGGCTGAGCAAGGCTGTCGTTCCAGCATGCTATCTTGGCCGGCACTGTTGCGCTGCTTGTCCTGGTAGCGAATGCTGGCTGCCGCTGCCGACCATCCCCCTGCAGGGCGCCTTCAAGCGCGTGGCGGCAGATGTGGAGGCATTGGGTCACGAGCTGGCGGCCCTGCTGCGCAAGCGCCTGCTGGCCGCGCCAGACCAGGCAGGTTCTGGGTGTTTGCCTGCCTGAAGCCCAAGGCAAGCGATCCAGGGTGAATGCTGAAATCAGGGCTTCAGTGGCTGGCACCTGACGCGCGGTCTTGCGTGCCGCTCACCGCGTCACGTGCTGCTGTCCCCCTGCAGGCGGCTGAGTGCATCGCCATGATTGCCAAGCTGGGGGAGCCCACAGAGAGCCTGCAGGTGGGCTGTTTGTTTGCTTGGGGGCTGCTGCTCGCACGCCGCGCAGTTGATCCCCCAACTGTGAGGTTCTGGGACCCGTCATGTTGGTGCACCAGGCAGCCCACTTGGCATGCCTATGATGGTACCCTATGCTGGTCGGCTGCCCTCCCCCTTGCCTGCCGCAGGAAGATTTCCTCGAATGCAAGCGCCAGCGGCTGGAGGGCCTGCTGGCCGCCGCCGGCCTCATGCTGAAGACGCTGGCGGTGGACCGCGGCCTGCTCAGCCCCGCAGGTGGGTGGGCGCCTTGTGCGGGTGGCCATGGTCGCGCCTGCTGTATTGGTGGCGGGACCAGCTCCTTGGCAATTGAGCTCTGGCGGATGCCACCGGCAGCCGTGGACGACAAGACCTCTGGTTGGTTTGGTGAGGACACTCGAGCACTGCATCCCTCTGGCCGCTACCCATGCCTACAGAGCTGGGCTCCCTGGACGAGGGCCTGCGCCGCCGCATGCTGGAGATGTTCCGGCCCGCAGGGGAGCCCGCCGCGCCGCTCAGCGGCAGCGCCGCCATCCTGGGTGGCGGCGGCGGCGGCCACGCGCCCCTGCCCAGCCTGCACGCCGTGATTGTGGAGCTGGATGGGCGCTTCATCACAGAGATCACGCACACAGCGGCGCTGTTTGCGGAGCTGTTCCCGCCCGGCGGCCGCAAGCGCCTGGTCAAGGTGCGGTGAAGCGGTTTTTGAAGGGAGGGCGGTGGATGGGGCGAGCGAGGAGGGAGTAGCAGAGGCAGGCGGCAGCATTGTCACAGCACAGCAGCGGCCGCATTGCCAAGCGCATGGCTGTGCAGCAGATGGGGCTGGCTGCCTGCGGTTCGAGCCCGACCCCTCCATCGCTGTCGCTGCTCCCGCGCTCCCTGCCCAGATGGTGCGCGAGTGCTTTGCACGCTACCTGAAGCTGACCCGGCGCGCGCTGTCCGACGCGTCCGCCATCGCCGCCGCCACCGCTGCCGGCATCACCACAGCCGGCGAGCTGGTGCAGTCGCTGGAGGACGCTCTTCGCGCCGCTGAGCTGGCTGCAGAGGAGGAGGCGCAGGGGTATGGCGGCGGCGCAGCGCCCTTGGCCCTGGAGGAGAGCATTGCCGCAGGCGCGCTTGCTGCCTCGTTTGTTGTGAAGGAGGGCATGCTGGCTCTCAGGACGGGTGGCGACTGCCCGCGGTGTGCAGATGTAGCAGCTTTGGCGGGGTAGCAGCGAATACAGTGGCGCCACAACTGATGGCTAGCCCAAGCGTTGAGGAATCTGCCCTGCTGCTCCGTGTGTCCTGCAGACTGGGGCACTGCAGGGCTGCTGCAGGGGCTGTACGTGGTGAAAACCGACCTGGTGAGGCCACACTGTGCAGTTGGGTGCCAATGCCGCGTGCAGTCGGTTGCCAAACCCGCGTGCAGTTGGGTGCCAATGGGCAGGCGTCCCATCGCTTGTTGCGCACTGCCTCGGCTTTTGCAGTGCCAGCAACTGCACACCTCGTGCTTGCGCAGGTGCGCCTGGACACGCTGCTGCCCGAGCTGTCGCCCCGTGACCGTGGCGCGGAGCTTGTGGAGCACACCGTGCGGCAGCACGTCTCGCTGTGCTTTGCCGCTCTGGAGCGCCGCCTGCTGGCCACGGCCGAGGCGCTGGCTGCTGCGCTAGCGGCCCCAGACTGCCGCCACAACGGAGCCGCCAAGCAACGGGCCATGGAGCAGGGGCTGGCGGCCCTGCAGGCGCTGCTGGTGCAGGGGGTGGAGCGCCTGCTGCGCAGGTGCGCCTGGGCGGATGCTTGCACGTCACGGCCCGGTAGTGCGTTGCAGTGCTCTGTGCCTGCTGTGGTGACGCAGCCTGCCTGCAGCTTGACGCCGCCACCGCCGCCCTGGCGGTTGCCTGCGCCTGCTGCTGCGTCCGCACTCCGTTTGTTGCTGATTGCGTCCACACGCTCTGGTTGCTGCTCCTGCAGCCTGAAGGAGTACGAGCGGCAGGCGTGGGTGCTGGCCGGCTGGCAGGAGGTGTTCGTTAACGCGGTGCATGGCCAGCTGCAAAACCTGTTCCTGTCGCTGTGCCAGCAGCTGCTGGCGGCGGCGGTGCTGGCGGCGCCGGCCGGCCTCGGCGCCGCTGTGGTCGGCAGCGCGCGCAGCACAGTAGAGTCGGCTGCGCCTTTTGCTGCGGTGCAGCGCCGCCGCACGCTGTCGCTACAGGAGCCCAGCACCGGCGTGCTGAGCGACAGCAGCAGCATGCACAGCAGCAGCAGTGGACCGTCATCAGGCGGCAGCGGCGGGGCAGATGCAGCGGCAGGGCCGCCTCCCCCGCTGCGCCTGCTGCTCTGCCACCTGTGCAAGTTTGCGGAGCGGGAAGCAGTGGGGCTGGCGCTTGTGCTGCTGCAGCAGCTATACCCTGAGCGGCTGCTGGCAAGCGGGGAGGAGCTACCGGCTTTCCAGCCAACAGAGCTAGGCCGGCAGCTGGGCGCCACGGCAGGGGCCCTGCTGCAGGGTTATGTGGACTCGCATGGGGCCAGCCTGGCAGCCGCTGCGGATGCCAGCACAGCCGCGACAGACTGGGCAGCAGCGCGCGAGCCGCGGGCGCCCCGCCCCGTGTGCGACACGTTCCTGGAGAAGGCGGCAGGTAGGGGGCTGATGTGTGCCTGGCTACGGCTGCAGTTTGTGGTCAGGGATGTGTGGGCGGAGGCCTTTGGTATGCTGCTTATGTGCACCATAAGGGCAGCGCGCATGCACGTGGTCTGACATTCTGTACCGCCGCTCCAACTCTAACACCTTGCAGAGATGGATGTGGAGGCCTCCTATCTGCTGGCCTCCCCCTCGGACCGCGGCAGCGGCGCCGCCAGCCGCATGTCGCATGCGCACTCCCGCGCGCCCAGCACCGCGTCTGCCGCCTCCTGGGACAGCTCAGCCCTGGGGTCCGCACAGCATCACGGCAGCAGCCGGGCGGGCGGAGCAGAGGCGGGCGGCCAGGGCGGCTTTGTGGAGGCGTCGGTGTCACGCATGCTGTCTGCCAGCCGCGACAGGTGGGGGGGGGGGGCTGGTAGCAAGGTGGGTGAGCTGGGCAGCTGGGCAGCGGGCAACTGCCCTCCTGATGCTCAGTCCTGCATGTTCCCTCGCATCGATCACTCCCTGCCTGGCCCACCCGTGCAGGGGTGGCTGGGGCGGCGGCGGTCTGGAGCTCTCTCGCCCCTCCATTGCGGCGGGCGTGCTGTCGGCGGGCCTGCGCGCCCTGGTGGACGGCCTGCGCCGCCAGACGCTGGGCAGGGGCGCTTTCCAGCAGATGCAGCTGGATGTGCACTACTTGCGCCCCGAGGTGCGCTGGGTCTGGCGTCTGACTCGTCAGCTTAGCGCACTCCCGGGCCTTTCCACGTGGTGGTGTGGCGAGAGCGCGGGCCCTGTGCTGGACAGCGGCACACCATGCACACACACCCTTCCACACACCCTCCCATCCCCTCCCCCACCTCCAACCCTGCGCAGCTCCAGCGCCTGGTGGCGGGGGCCCCCGCCGGCCCTGCGGCCGTGCAGCTGCTGGACGAGCTGATGGCTGTGGCCATGGAGCGCTGTACCGAGCCGCTGCTGGTGGACAGCTCGGTGCTGGACCGAGTGCTGGCGGCGGCCAAGCAGGCGGGCGGCGCTGGCGGCCAGCCCGCCATCTCGCTGCTCTAGATGGTGGTTTAGATGGCTCTTGTACATTTTGCTTGGCTTGAGCTTGCGTCCCCTGCGTAAAACATGCACCCGACGGCGCACGCAACCTGCACTGCGAAGCGGCGCTGGCGCACCCGCCGTGGGCGCTCGAGCCGGGCGCAGTCCAGTGCTCTCCCTCGCTGCCAGAGGCAATATGTTCGTGGTCTCGAGCAGTGCGAAGCGGAATCCGGAGTGCCGCGGCCCGGGTTGGGCCGCTTCCTCTGCGTAAGGACCCAAAGCGCCGCCAGCGTGGCCGGCCGCCGGCCCTCTCACAGCCCAGGCGCTGCGCCGATCGGACCAGTACCCATTCACACTCACTCTATACCTCCTGTCAATTGATTTCACCGCCCCATCGGCCTTGCGGGAGCACTCGCGGCGCTCACGATGAGGCGACTCTTGGCGCTCCTGGCCTGCCTGCTGCTCGCGGGCACGGCACTCGCCGCCCCGCGCCCCAAAACAGCCGCCGTGACCAAGAAGTGAGGCCGTCGGAGCATGTTTGGTTTTCGATGGCAGATTGCCTCCAGCGCGCGCCTCCGGGCCGCCGTTCTGCCCTGCAAGCTTCTCTTCGGAATGGCAGGGGTGGTAATTGAGGAGCGGTGGGCGCGCACCCTCGAGGCCGCCTTGCTCGGGCGGGGGGCGCCGGTCAGCGCCGCACACGCCTGCCTCCTCCCACCGTCGCTGCTGCCCAGCCTGGTTCACCCTTTCCACTTGCACGGAGCTGAATGTTGTCTGGACCGTAACGTGCTCCCACCGCAGAATTGTAGAGCCGCCGGCTCCCGCGCCCGCTCCAGTCGACGCACCGGAGGAGACTGCCAACGCTGACCTTGGCATCGCGTGCGAAGACTTGGAAGGCGGCAGGCCTGCCCAGAAGCCCTGTTGTGCCGAAAAGGTGGCCAACGGCACGGACGACATCTGGTGCCTGCAGAATTTCCCGTCGGTGAGTTGCAGTGCGGACTTGCAAGGGGGGAACAGTTGGGGCGCAAGCGCACGAGGCCGGCAGACATGCCATCTTGCCACAAGCTGTGTCGCCAGTCGGCCGCTTCCGGCCCTGTGCACCAACAAGCTTGTCTGGTGTGGCATGACCAAGCCCCTCTAACCCACATGCACCAAACCTGCCGCCTTGCCACCTCCCAAACTTGTTGCAGCTCTTCATGGAAGATTCGTCCAACACAGTCACGTGCCAGGACCCGGCTGGCGACGCTGCCAAGGAGACTGCCTGCTGCCAGGCCAAGATTGCGCGGCGCGAGGGCGACGCCTACTGCTCAACTAACGCTGCCTTTGCCCAGGTGCGCTGGGCGCGGTTGATGCGTTTGTGTGGGTTCACGAGACGCGGCGTGTGCTGGGTGGGCTGGTTTGTGCTGTGGGCAACCACAAACCACTTTCTGGGGTGGCAGCAGGCAGTCGCCGGGCGCGATACCCTTGCTCGTAATCGCCGGGCAGCAGTGCCGTGGCTCAACACCGGACCGACTGCCCCATCCTGCCGTACACCCACTCCCCCCCTTCCTTGCAGCTCTTCACCGATGCCATTGCGGAGCCCACCTTTGACGCCAACTGCACCGCCGTCTTTGCCGGCCTGAGGCGCGCCTGCTGCGAGCAGGACGCTGTGGGCGAGCAGGCCGACGCCGGCTGCAAGGCCGCCTTCCCTGAGGTGCGTACCTGCTGCTGGCTTGCCCTATTGCTTTGCAGGCGCAGCGGAGCAGGGCGCTTGGCCTTCGGACGGTGTGCAAGTGGGGTGAAGCGTGGCATAACATGGCCGGCGGGGCGCTGTGCTGCTGCCCTTCAGCCGCTGCCCCCTCCTCTCCTGCTCATGGCTGCACCCGCCTGTGCCATGTCTCCTGCCTTGCAGCTCTATGGCCTGCCTACCGTGGACCCTACCGTGCCTGTGGAGCCCTCTCCCCCTGTGAACAACACCCCCACCGAGCCGCCCAAGCAGCCGGAGCAGCCGCTGCCGTCCCCGTCGCCCAAGCAGCCACTGCCGTCCCCGTCGCCCAAGCAGCCGCAGCAGCCGCCCAAGCAGCCGGAGCAGCCGCAGCAGCCCACCAAGCCTGTTGCCAAAGACTGCTCGAAGCTGGGCTTGGCTGCCGCCTCCAGCTGGTGAGGGCTGCGGGGAGTTCTGGGGGTCCCACTATGATGGCCCGCAACTCGAACTGGGCAACCTCTATGATGCATCCCTACCCTAACAAGCAAGCTCAGTTGGTTTGGCCAGCACGGTAACACGCCTTGTCGCATCCCCGCTCCCCCTCCTGCAGCTGCCAGGGCATTGCCGAGGCGGGCAAGAACGACGCCTGGTGCCAGGACATGTTTGGCGAGGTGAGCACATCCGCCAGCTGTCTTTCCATCATTTGGTTGTTTTGCAACACTTCTCATGGTTTACCAAAAATGTCAGCCTCCCGCTGTTCTTCCCGAGCCAGCCGCCTGCTTTTCTGGCGCGTGTATGGCCAGGGCTGACCAGCTGGGGCTGGGAAGGAGGGCTGCTCGGCGCCACGGCGATGCGCAGCCGGGGAGGAGAGCAGACCCGCTTCCCGCCGCACTCGCCGCGCACAACCGGGTTACATGCCGCTAATTCAGTGCTCCCACCCTCTTCCCGTTTCCGACCCACAGTTCTGGGGCCAGCAGGACGCCCCCGATACCCCGGATGACAACACTCCCGATGTGAACCTTCCCGATGAGGGGGCCGATTGGAGCGACCCCAACAACTGCGCAACCATGGCGGGAATCCAGTCCAAGAAGTGCTGGTGCGTGGACTGGACAGGCTGGGAGGCGCCATGTGTTTTCTCGCCAGTCCGGGGGTGCCGGCCGGGAAGCCGCTGCGGCACTATGCGCGGGTGCCCGCTCAGAGCGCGCTGGTCTGCCCGCCACGGTTTCTGGTCTGCCCGCCAGTCGGCTCACGGAACCTTGGCCCGCCCGCCCTGTCTGTCTGTGCAGCCAGAAGAAGGCCAAGGCCGAGGAAGATGACGCCTTCTGCAAGGCCACTTACCCCGAGGTGAGGCGGGGCCCGGCCAGCAGTCGCATGCCCTGCTGCCCGCCCTTGTTACACCACACCAGCTGTGCCACAGCTCACAGCCTTTGCACCTGCCTGCTGCCCTGCCAGCAACCCTCGCCCGCAACGACCCCTGCTGTGCCACAACCAACCGTCTGCCCTGCCCACCTGCCGCAGCTGTTTGTGACGGAGGAGGAGAGCTGCTTCGGCGTGAAGGGCGACAACAAGCAGAAGAAGTGCTGCGACGACAAGGAGGAGCGCGGCGTGTGGGACTGGTTCTGCAGCAAGGTGGGGCAGGTGGCCCGGGCCGCCGCAGCGCGCAGCGCAGCAGCGGGCGCAGCAGCAGGCGCAGCAGCAGGCGCAGCAGGCGTAGCAGGCACAGCAGCAGTGGTCCTCCTGGAATGCATAGGCTGAGGTCTGCCCGTGCAGCCCAGCACATGCTGTGCCGTGCTCAGCGGCTCTCCGCTGCGCAGCCCTGCCTCCACGCTTGCCCACACCCTTGTCTCAACACTCCGCCCCGCCTCGTCCTCCCTCCCCTCCCCATCCACTCTCCAACCAGATGGCCAAGGGCGACGCCAGCTGCGAGGCGGCGGGCGGTGCCGACGCCCAGAACCGCTGCTGCGCAAACAAGATTGTGGAGAAGACGGTTCAGGACGACGAGTTCTGCGGCAAGGTTAGGCACTGTTACATTTGATCTGCTGCGCCATTGATTGGCTGCACCAGTCTGCAGCCAGCGGGTGTCGTCGGAACATCCCATTAGAGAGACCCTTCTGGCAAACCGCCACTCCCAACCCTGCCCAGGCGGTGTACTCCTCCTTGGTCCTCCCATCATCGGTCTGCATGCGCTGCTCCAAGCGCTGCTTCCACCCCCCCGCCCCCCTGCCACAGCTGATTGCCGCCACCTCGTGCGCCAACAGCGGCAACGTGACCGCCCAGCAGTCGTGCTGCGAGACCAAGCAGCAGCTCAACATCATGGACGGCTACTGCGAGACGGTGGGTCTAGGGTGACAGGTCCTGGGCACCCCAACATGGGCCGCATGTGGCATGCTGCAACGCTGCTAGCCTGTGATTACTGCGCTTGGCCCATCAAACCTGGGAAGGTTTGTTGGCTGGTCTGCTGCGCCACAGCACGCAGCATGCCCCACCAGCGTGCCCATTATTGTGCCGCATCCGCGCTGTCTCACTGGCTGCCTGCCCACCCCCTGCCCCACCGCCTCCCGCAG
>RRZL01000007.1:1061909-1103655 GCA_006782975.1 Chlorella sp. Dachan | reverse complement strand
GGTCCATGCGCCGCACCGACGCCACACACCCTCCGTCCTGGCTGCCGCAGCTAAACTCTGCTCACTGGTGGCCTGCGCTGGCCCTGCCCAACACACGGTGCTGCAGGTGGAAGCCGTCGGATGCACCCTACGGCGGCTACCTGGCGGTGACGGTGCCGCGCGGCGACAAGTCGGTGGATGCGGTGCGCGCGCTGCTGGGGGAAGCCTTCCACGGCCTGGGGCTGACGCTGGTGCACGACGTTGCCGAGCGCTCCCTCGAGGCACGCGCCGTGTACGCCAACCAGCTGGCGTGGCGGCAGAGCGGTGGCCTGGTGTCCAAGGTGGGCTGAGTCAGGGCAGGGTGCACCGCTGATCGGGAGGTGGGGCGGCTCATCTGCCTGACGCACGCTGCGGTGGTGTCCTGCGGCATGGGCTGCTTGCTTGTGTACAGCCCCACAGGGCGCAGACATCTGCATGGCCTGTGCGCAGCATGTCCTGCTGCCACCTGCCCGGCCCGCTGTCCATTGCATCCATGCCCCGCTGGTTCACTCACATCTGTTCACCCCCTTGTCTCCTCCCCCTGCAGTACCACTGGGTGGGGTACTTTTTGGAGCACGGCGGTGCCCTGGCTCGCTCCCAGCTGGTCAAGGCCTTCATCCTGAGGCAGGTGACGGCGCGTGGCGCCCAGGCGGCCAGCACCCACCTGCGAGACAACCCCGACGCCGGCTGGGAGGCGGCCAAGGCGGCAGCGCTGGATGCGCAGCAGCAGCACCGCGAGGACGTGCGCAAGCAGCGGGCAGCCGCTGGAGGCGGCGGCAAGGGCAAGCAGCAGCAGGGTGCTGGCAGCGCTCGGGCTGCTGCGGCCGCTGGCCGCAGCCGGGCAGCAGCGCCAGGGCGCGGCAGCCGCGCGGCTGCTGTCCAGGGGCCGCAGCCAGACGAGGAGGGGGGGGAGGAGGATGAAGAGGAGGAGGAGGATGAAGACTTTGAGGGCGGCAGAGGTGGGCCTTGGCGTGGGTCAAGTGTGGGCTTCGGGTCAAGTTTGTTTGAGCACTGCCGGCAGGTACCTGGAGCTTCCCCCCTGCTTCTCTGCTTCCCCGGCTTGCCTTGATCCTCGCCCCCTCCACCTCTGCCCCTGATTAAGCAGGGTGTTTGTGTGTTGCTGCCTCTTTGCCAAACCGTGCCCCATGCCCCGTGCCCAGCTTCCTTTCCAGCCGCTGCAGAGCTGGAGGCTGGGGCACCTGCGGCTGCAGCGGTGCGGGTCACGTGGAGCAGCCCCTTTGACTGGGAGCCACACCGCCAGCCGCTGGAGCGCTGGCTGGGGCCTGGCAAGCTCGCCGCGCCGCTCAACGGTGCGCTTTGTGGGCGGGACGTGTGCAAGTGCAGAGCCCAGGAGAGCGTGCAGAAGTCGACCTGCAGTGCAGCTGGTGCCCATCGCGCTGACTCCTGTGCAACCTGTGCGTCGCCCTCGGTTGCCCCTTGCCTCGCGCAGAATAGATTACACACTCCCTCCCATGCACCCATGTTTGTCACAGAGTCGTTCTTCGCCGACGCCACCTGGGACGCCGAGCAGTCGCTTGACCTGTTTGCGCTGCTGGCCGACGGGCACCTGTTTGGCGACCTCAGCGGCTTCAGCTACACAGCGCACGGCGGCGACGTCGGCTTTGTGGCCCTCCTGGCAGCCTCGCCCAACGGCTTCTCGCCGGGCAGGTGCGTTCTGGCGCAGCGTGGCGCTGCCAGTGCTGTTTGGGGCTGGGTGGTTGCCGATGATGTGTGCCGCTTTGATCCAAGCGGGGGCTGTTGCCCCTGTGCACTTTGGCGAAGTGTGGTGCTGCATGGGTTGGCGGGCGTTGGATGTTGATGGGGTCCGATGATGGCTGCAGGACGGTGCCGCGCTGGGCATCCGCTGCCGCTGCCGCGCCCGTGCGTCTTGCCCGCTTAGGTGATCTCTCGATGCCTGCCCTTCCCGTGTTTGTGCAGCCCGGGCAGCCGCTTTGACTTCACCTCCCGCATCTACCGCCCCAAGGCGGGCGACCGCCTGCCGGCGCAGTACTTTGACCTCACCTGGACCGTGCGCAGCAAGCGAATGGCCCAGGACCTCAACGAGCTGATGCCTGCGGGCGCGCGCATGGACGCCTTCACGGTGCAGCACGAGGACAAAATCTGGTGAGGTGCTGGGGGGCGACGGGCCTGGGGCTGGCGGCAATCACGCATTGCGGTTCACATGCTGTGCCCATACGGCTGATCCAATGGAGCATGCAAACTGACCGCACAGCTTCACTGATTCGTGTGATCATTGTCTGCCCTCCTTTTGGCAGGCGGCGGGTGGACAGGACCGCGACGCACGGCGCAGCTGTGTGGGGCGGCCTTGGCGCCGACGGCCACTGCGGCATGACCTCCCCCTCCAAGCGGCACGACGACCCGCCGCCGCAGGTCCGTGGTGCATGGGGGTCATTTCTGATCCTGCATGTCCGCCATCATGCTGGTGTGCCCTTCCGCTTGCAGTGTTGCAGCCAGGGTTGCCTGCCTGCCTGCCTGACGCCTGATCTGTCGCGCTGCCGCTGCCTGCAGTGTATGCCTGCTCACTCTGCCCCGCCGAGCGGCCGGTCTGTCTTGATTGATGTTGGCTCCTGTGCATCTCTTGCTCAGTACCCTGCACTCTGACACGCCTCCCTTGCAGCACGAGGGTGCTGACGAGGGGGCGCTGCCTGCCCTTGCGCACACCCCGCTGGTGGGCTTCACCAGCGGCAACTTCTTCGAGTGCCGCCTGTTCTCTCGCTGCGTGCACAAGCTGCACAAGCTGGGCGGCCACCGCTGCGGTGACCAGGCCCTCAAGGAGCCCTACACCGTGTACACGGGCACAGGCGGCGCCAAGTACCGTGTGGAGTGGATGGGCTCCTTTGTGGTACTTGCGCTGCTCAAGGGGTGCGCCTTGCAGCTGCATCGTGGGTTGGCTGGTTGGCATGGATGGTTGGGTGGCTGCACTTGCGTTGCGCGGAGCGGCCGTGCGGCGTGTGGCAGCTGTGCAGGAAACAAGTGGACGCATGATGAGCAGTGCTGATCAGTTGTGCACGAAGCCCAACATGGCCCATGCTGGCTTGTGGTTCGCTGCAGCAAGAGGGCATGGCAGCACAGCACACTGCTCATTTGCTCCCACACCTACCCTGCTCCCGTCTGCAGGGAGGCGCTGCAGGCGGCTGCCTGGCCGCGTGGCATGCGGGCGCTGGTGACGGGGAGCGGGCCGCAGGCTGCCGCCTACGGCCTCTACGGCGCCGGCTTCCGCCTGCTGCCAGACCGCAAGATCTGGTTCTTCGAGTACTGCCTGGCAGTGGGCATCATCCCACCGCTGGAGGTGAGCGCGCGGGCAGCGGTCGGCACACGTCCTGTGGCAGGCTGCTTCGGACGCTGCGTTTGGGTGGCTTGCGCGCCGCCCCACATGCTGCTCTTCCCAGCTTTCCCATTCGTGCAAGGCAGCGCTCTGCCCAGGTTGCCGCTCAATTCAGCATGCATCTCTCAGTGCTCTGCCCTGGCCCACACTGTCGCAGCGGCTGCAGGACCGAGCGCCGTCAGCTTGAATGTCTGTCATCCTGCCTCGTAAACTGACACCTGGCCTGGGCGCCCATCATTGCCGCTCAATGTGCCTTGCCGCCTCTCACCCCACCCCAAAATCTGGCCGCCCCACCCCGACCTGCAGGGCTGGGGCGTGCAGGTGGTCACGGTGGCGCTCTCCAAGGCGGCCAACCCCGCCTGGTACGAGCGCAACATGGCCGACGTGACCAAGCGCAAGGAGGGGCAGAAGCCCAAGGATGAGGCCTTCCATCTGCAGGTCGTGCGCGACCCCGCCACCGGCGAGCAGTACGTGTCGCAGGTGGACGCCCGCCGCTTTTGCGGCTACGCGTCCAACGGCGACATCAAGCCCTCGATGGCCACGTGAGCCGCTGGGGCGCGGGCTTGCCTG
Source organism: Chlorella sp. Dachan (assembly GCA_006782975.1). NCBI lineage: Eukaryota > Viridiplantae > Chlorophyta > Trebouxiophyceae > Chlorellales > Chlorellaceae > Chlorella > Chlorella sp. Dachan. The sequence goes on along the minus strand of RRZL01000007.1, from coordinate 1,099,721 downwards.
GGCTGGGGTTACCAAGCACACGGGCCGCATTTTCAGCCGCTGGTTTGTGCTTGGGAGAGTGCGATACAGGATGCCGCGCATGACTGACGCTCAAACAACCCTCCTCAAGGCACATGAGTTGCTGGCCCCGCATCCTTATTGCAGGCGGGGTGACTTCGTCACATGGCAGTCCGACCCCCTGCGGTACCTGCAGCTCAACCAGGCGGCCAACGTGGCCAGCTACCTGGGCGAGGGCACCGCAGGCCGCACCAAGGACGCTGTTGGTGGGTGGTGCTGGGCAGGTTGGCTGCTGCAGATGGCCTGGGCGTGCAGGCAGCAGCGCTTGCCGCCAAACAGGGTGCTGCCTGTCTGCCGCTGCTGCCGAGTGCCAGGGAAACTAGGATTGCAGGGAAATGCACGAGCACAAAGCACGCGATTGTCTTTACGCAGCATGCGCCCTTGCCTCTGCCCGACCCAGCTGCACCCGTGCCCTCTGCTGTTTTGCAGGCAAGTTTGTGCCCTACCTGCCCCTCAAGCTGGTCGTGTACCGCCTGCTGAACAACGCGTTCCCCTGGGACATCCGTGAGCGATGCTGGCATGCATTTACTGCACGTTTGCTATGCGGTCGCATCGCATACGGCGCCTGTGCCAGCTGGCTGCGCCAGCTGGCTGAACCGTTCGTTGCGTCTGTTGAGCCTGCTGTCCCCCTCCCCGCCTCCCCGCCTCCCGCCAACCCGCAGGACGGTCGTCAACAGCCCCAACCCCATCCGGCTGCTGCACAGCCTGTTTTGCGGCTACCGGCTGGAAGCTGACGTCAAGGTGGGCGGCTGCCAGCCGCCCGCGCCTCGCACATGCCTTGCCTGCCGCACCGCCCTGCTGGCCCTCCTGAGCTTACAACCAGCGGCGCGCTGCTACCCTCCATGCCATGCAGCTGCACGTGCTGCGGCTGATGGACACACAGGAGTCGGCGGTGCGCTACTGCCTGGACGGCGGCGAGCGTGACCTGGAGCTGCTTGGCCTGCGCTTCCGCCACCTGGGTGCAGTGGCCAAGGCGCTGCAGCTGGCCTCCCAGGTCCCCTGCCCGGCGGTTGCGCTGGTGGGTGCTCGGGCTTACAGTTTGGAGTGTTCTGGGGTGGGGTGCGCTGGGCCACACGCGCAACACCTGTCCAAGCATTCAAGCGGCCACCCCGTGTGTGCAGCTCCCACCCAATTGTTTGATGTGCATCCTTGCAGGCTGGCGGAGCGGCAGAGTGGCAGGCCGCGCGTGCCGAGGTGCTGGACGGCCGCCAGCTGCCGGGCAGCGTGTGGGCATTTGACGCTGAGGAGCTGGAGGTGCGGCCTGGTTGACCTCGCCAGCGCGTTGCATGCAACGGTGCAGCGGTTGTTGCACCGGCATTCTGCAGGCACTTGCCTTCTGCCATCCTGTTCAGTCAGCCTCCTCCCCATTGCACCGTACAGCTGGCGGCCGGGCTGCCGCCGCACCTGCAGTCGCTGTGGGAGGCGGTGGTACTGGACATGCTGGGCTGTGAGCGGCCCCGCTGCTATGCGCTCAGCCTGGTGGTGGGGCGGCCTGATGTACAGCCCACCGTGAGTGGCGGTGACAGTCTCGAGAGCTTGAGTGTGCATGCGCCTGCTCCAGGCACGGCAGGCAACCTGCAAGACTGTTGCTACACTTCCGGAAGATCACGTGCAGCACAGCCGCGCTCTGCAGGAGGCGGCCGCTGCTAAGGACACCCAGTACATGGCGGCGTGGGTGCTGGCCAGGCAAGCATGGTGCTGCCCCTGAGCTGCACTGCGCTGTGTACGCACTGCCCTGTACTGCAGTCGCTGCCCGGGTGTGGCTTGGCGCCCTTGCTTTGCGTGCCCGCCCGTCACCCATAGCGTGCCTACCCCGCCTCCCTGCAGGCGCACCGACCTGCTGCTGGCCAGCGAGGCTGCCGCAGACGGGCTGGCCAGCAGCAGGTCAGGGCGTGCAGCGCTTGCCTCCGTGTGCCAGCAGTGCCGCGACTGGCTGCTGCCCGATGACACGGCAGTCACCTTCGAGTCGGCGGGCGGCCTGGAGCACCCCGCCATCGACCCCTCCCAGATCTGCCCTGTGCCGTCTGAGGTGAGGAGCCGTGCCACCGGGGTGGCGGCACAGCGGTTGCAGAAGAGTCATCCGAACAATGGCTGGCCGCTGTGAGGAGAATGGCCCCTGCCGCCCACAGTCCTCCCCACCGCGACGACTGCACGCCCTCTCTGCCTCCTGCACCGCCCCACCCACAGGCTGATGCCCACGCCACCTGGCGGGCCACCGTGAGCAAGCAGTGGGTGCAGTCCGCGCTGCGCACCGGCGGCGGCAGCCTGGCGGACGTCGACAAGACGTACAAGGCGGACCTGAAGGTCTCCAAGGCAGCCAAGCAGGCGGCGGCAGCGGCGGCAGCGGCGGCGGGGCCGCGCCAGCAAGCAGCGCTCTGCAACGCGGTGGAGGGCGGCCTGGCGCACCTGTTGGCGCTGCACGGCGTCGCCAGCCCTGCCAGGCATGCCCGCCAATTCACTGGCCTGCTCCGCACCCACTACGGCCACGTGTCGCAGCACGGCCGCGTGCCAGAGCGGGCGCTGCTGGTGAGAAACCGAACGGGCGGTGCATGCGCTGGGCAGGGAGGTGATGCCTCATTCCCACGCTTCCCTTGGTTGTCGCTCGTCGCTGCCTGTGTACCCGCCGCCTGTCACATGCTCCCCCTCATCCTCCCTCCCTCTCCCATAGGATGCGTTCGCGCCGCCAGGCCTGCCGCGCGAGGCGGCCCAGGCGGCACTGGAAGCGGTGCCTCCCACGCAGCTGGACGAGCAGCTGGCTCTGGCAACCCGCCAGGTGGGAGGCACGCATGGCCTCTGAATGCACTGCGCCGGTGCAGGGTTGTTTGTTTGAATGCACTGTGCTGGCGCAGGGCTGGTTGCTTGCTTGCTTGCTTGCTTGCGGGAAGGACGCCTTTGCTGTTGCTCTTGCGCTGCTGACCGCTGCTGCCCATCTTCACTTCGCTGTTGCAGCCGGCGGGCGGCGCTGCATGGGCGGCTGCGTCGGACGGCCAGGTGCAAGCAGCAGTGGAGACAGCCAGCTCAGTGCCAGCCGCTGCAGCTGCCGCAGCTGCCCTGCCAGGGCAGCAGCAAGAGGCAGGGGGGCAGGGCAGCCGTGAGCAGCGTGGGCAGCAGGCTGGGTGTGCGCGGTCGGCCCAGCCAGCGCACCAAGTGCCGCAGCCAGCCCGATGTGAGCAGCAAGCCCAGCAGCAGCCGGCACAGCGGCAGCAGCCGGCACAGCGGGCCCAGCAGCAGCCACCACAGCGGCAGCAGCCGGCACAGCAGCAGCCAGCACAGCGGCAGCCGGCACGCCCTCTGCCCGCGGCTAGCTTGGGGCGGAGCAGTGCGCGCCGCAGCGGGCCTGTTGGCAGCGAGGAGCAGCGGGGTGACGCGGCATCTGGTGACGAGAATGAGGAAGAGAAGCCGCCCTCCAAGCGGCAGTGCTCTGGGCCGGCCAGCGGCGGCAGCAGCGGTGCCACAGACCGCCCCGTGCTGCAGCCAGCCGCGCGGCAGGCACGCTTTGCTGCAGCACAGACCTTCCACATGCCACGCATGGCGGCGGCGGGCGGCGGCGGCAGTAGCGACAGCAGCGGTGTCGGGGGCGGCAGCGACAAGGCTGGCGCCAAGGGGCGGATGCTAGGACTGCCGCGCCCCCGTTAGTGGAGACGCCTATTCAGCTGGCCATGTGTGCAGTTCTGCCTTGAAACTTGTGTGAGCAAGCAGGTGTAACAGTTCGGGTGTTCAGAAGATCTGGTGCTCACGGCCATCGGCACCAGCAGGGTTGAGTGTGCTGGCGGAGCAGCAGTGGCTGTGCTGCAGACGATGCAGTAATTCAGTGCATTAAACCGATCCGCTGATGGCAACCCTTGGGCCTTGCACCTGCGCTGGCCTGCTGCGTGCCGCGCAGGCAGCGGCATGGGGGGAGCCTTGACCGTCCGCTCGCATTCCTGGCCCAGGACAGCTTCTCCTGCGCGTTTCACGCGCTGAGGCGCCATGGGGCGCAAGGAAATCACCGGTCGAGCGGCGGTGACCGTCGCGGGCGAGGTTTCTGCTGTGGTCAAGGGGGACATCGAGATCTGTGGCCCCGAAACCACGGTGTATGTCCTTCGATACAGCACCAGCACCGAGGAGAGCGCGCGCCGGGTGGAGCGAGTGCTGGCCGGCGCCCTGCAGCGAGCGGACTTCTCCTCCCTGCGCTCCGACGCCTGGGCGCATCTTCACGAGGCAGCCTACGGGCTTGGGTGAGCACAGCGCGCGGTGCCGTGAGGTTGACAGCCCCTCGCCCAGCCCGCCGCATCACTGCAAGGCCTGTTGGGCAGCAGCGCTCACCGGTGCCCAGCCTGCTGCTGCCCACCCCGTCGGGACCGCTTGCTGCTTGCCTATGCCTGGGCACGGCCAGGCTGTGTGCTGCTGTGATGGTTGGACAGGGCTCTGCCAGTCTGCGCAGCGGGGCAGAGGCCGGCGCGCACCCCGCCTGCCCCGCATCCCTGCTCTACCTGCCACGTCCCTTCTGCCGGCAGCTGGCTCTGCTCTGTTCACCCCCCTCTGCTCGCACCCTGTGCTCACTCCTAGCCCCTGTCCCACACACCCTTGTTCGTGACAGGTGGAAGCCGTCTGACGCGCCGTGGGGCGGCTACGTGGTGATTCCAGTGCCTCGCCGGGGCCGCAGCGTCGACGACGTGCGCGAGGCCCTGGCCAGGCTGATGCATGGCGTCTGCCTGCAGGTAACACACCACATACTCGACACCTTCCTGGACAATCGCAGCGTGTACTGCGACCCAAACGCACGCCAGCGGAGCGGTGGCCTGGCTGCCAAGGTGGGGCCCCTGCGAGCAGGCGGCAGCCGCTGGCCATGAATCCAGCCTGTTGGGCAGTACACGGCCGAACCCCAGCTGCTGCTTGTAGCCCGCAAGTTTGCTTAGCCGGGGCTCGTCAGTCAGCAGGAACTGCGTGCCTGCCTCTGGCTGGCCACTAGCACGCCTCAGCTGCTTCCCCTCCCCAAACCCACACCGAACCCGCTCACCCGGAGGACCTTGCTGCCCATCACTATCATGCAGGTTCACTTCGTGGGCTACTTCTTTGAGCACGGCGGCGCCGTACAGCGTGCTGAGCTCGTCAAGGCTTTCATCCTGAAGCAAGTGGGTGTGCGGGGAGCTGCCGCTGCCAACAGCCTCCTGGGGGGCAACCCCGGCGCTGCCTGGTCAGATGTGCTGGCTCTGGCACTCAAGCAGCAGGAGGAGCACCGGCAGGCAGTGAGAGCTGCTCGCGAGCAGCAGCTGGGGACACAACCGGAAGGCGAACCGTCAGAATTGCAGGAGGCGCCACCAGCCGGGGCGGAATCAGAGGAGCAGTCAGAATCGGAGGAGGAGTCGGAACCCGAGGAGCTAGAGATGCCAGGCCTGCTGTCAGATCCCGAGGACGATTTTGAGGATGAGGTGGAGGATGAGGACGAGCAGGACGACTTTCCAGGTGGGTTTCACACGACTGTTTAAAGTGCACCCACTCGCCGCTCCCCTAGTCCGCCGTGCTTGTGTGCTCCTTGTTCATTGGCGTGGGCAGCATGCCTTCTGGCTGATGCATCATGTGAAACCCGGAGTTTCCCCCCACGCGTGGCTTCCCGTAGAGGAGCTGGCCCAAGAAGAAGACCAGCCTGCCTCCTGGAGCAACAGCACCGCCCTTGACTGGCAGCTGTTTGAGCACAAGATTGAGACCTGGCTTGGTCCCGGCACGCTCACACGCCGGTTGAATGGTGCGTGCTGCGGAGTGGAACTGGATGCATCCATATGGTTGCTTGAAACGAGCCAGGTGTCGCCTTGATTCCTTGCCGCTTGTGTCCCTTGGCCACCCTTTGTCACGCGACGGCAGCACCTTGCTGACGCGCTCCAGCGCTTGGAACCATTCTTCTGTCCACTTGGTGATACACCCGCCCGCCCTTGCAGAGGCATTCTTCGATGAGACCACCTGGAGTTACAAGCAGTCCTTCATGCTGGGCGCGGTGCTCACCGATGGCAACATTTCACGTGACCTGAGCGGCTTCAGCTACTCCGCGCACTGCTGTGACGTGGGCTACATCGCAAACCTGTGTGCAATGATAGACGGCTTTGCAGCCGGCAGGTGCGAATGGGGGATCAGTCCTCCCTAGTGGCGTTGAGGCGGGTGCCCTGGGGACACGAGTTCACACGCATCAGTTTGAGGATTGTTCTCCTGGTCACACGCACCGCTGCCTTGCAGCCCCGGCGGCAAGACTGTCTACAGATCGCGCCTCCACCTGCCCAAGGGGGGCNATGCATTTTAGCCCCTCGGGGGCCCCTCCCCCTTGTCCCCGATGCATTTTAGCCCCCCGGGGGCCCCCTGGTCATCAGTGTTGTTGCCTGGGGGGCGCCTTGCTGCCTGCGGTGCGGCTGCTGTGCTTGGCCCGCCACCTGTTATGCCGCCGGCCGTGCCCATGCCGCTGCTGAGCATGCCCCTGCCCATCGCCGCCCCCACATGCAGCTGTTGGCGCCGCACCCAAGCTGCGGCCACTGCGGGCAGGTCTCAGCTCGGCTGGTTGCACAGCTGGTGCTGCATATCCAGGCCTACCATGCCCTGCCTCCATTTGCTCCGCCCATCCGCCCGTCCCATCCATGCTTGGCCTCCTGGCTGCATTTGCCCGACCGAGCATTACGCTCGCCGCTGCCGCTGCCTGCCGCCCGCCCACGAAGTGCATCCCCCACCCAGATGTTCGCTCCTGCAGCTGATCTGAATTCATTTGTTTCAAGTTGACACACACACGTATCGTGAACCGCGTCCGGCAATCGAAGCAGAGGCCTTGCAACGGGTCCACAGTGCGCCCGCAATACCGTTCCAGCTCGCGATCCGAGCCAAGCACAGCCAATCCAGTTTGTTCAGCAGCTGATGGCGCCGCCCGAGGAGCAGGAGGGCCCCTTGGCGGCGGCGCGGCGTGCCTGGCAGGCGTTCCGGGGCGCCGATCCCCCATATGAGCAGCAGGCAAGGCGATGATGCGGTGGGCAAGTTGCCCGCGCAGCCTGCTGCCGAGCTGCGTTGCCGCCGCCGCCGCCGCCTCGCGCTCTTTAGCCGCCACGACGCTTCTGCTGCGCTGATGCCTGCTGATGCACCGTTCATTCCAAAACACGCAGTTACCTGCTGCTCTCAAGCCAGAGGCCGGCTGGCCTGCAGTGCAGCGGCTGTGGCGGCACCTGCTGGGCGGCAGACAGATATCGGGAGAGCAGGTGGGCCCCTGGGCCGAAGCCCTCCTGGGCAGCGGGGTCGTGTAACACTGTCGCAATCGCCAGCCATCGCCAGCTGTTGCCTTGGTTGGTGCCCCACGCACACGACACATCTGCCGCACTGTCTGCTAACTGTTTCCGCGCAGCCTCCCGAGATCCCTGGCGAGATTGCCGAGGGGTGGAAGGCGGTGCTGGGCGCCCTGGCCGTTGGGGCGCTCTTCGGCGGGGGGGAGCAGTGGCAGCAGGAGCAGAAGCGGGCGGTGACAGGTGAGTGGCCGGGTGGATTGGCAGCTCATTAAGTCGTCATGAGCTGGCGGATGCTGCCCCAACCCACCGCTCCACCCCTGCCACTCCATCCTCGCCACCATGCCACGCCCGCCACTCCACCCTTCCCACCGCTCCACCCCTGCCACTCCACCCTTCCCACCGCTCCACACCACCCAACTCCATCCTTCCCTCCACACCCCCCACAGCGGTGCTGATGCCGCGGCGGCTGAGCCTCCGCGAGCTGACCCCCAAAGTGGCCGTCCTGCTGCGGCTGTCGGACTCTGCGCTGCGCTACGGGCTGGCCTGGGGAGGCGCTGTCGCACTGGGGCTTGGCGTGCACGGCCTGTGCGTGGTGTATCGTGGCTCACGCATGTGGGGTGTGGACGGCGCGGCTGCCGCAGCGGCGGTGACCGCGGTCGGCACAGGTGGGTGTGCCTGCTGCTGCCGCTGGTGGGTCGTCTCCCTTCGGAGCCACTGGACGCGTAGCGTTGCGCACAACCGCTGCTGGCGATGGCTGACACAAACTGCCTCGGCTCATGCCTGCCACCCATGCCGCAAGGACTGCTCGAATCTGGTCTGCTCCACACCTGCTCTCCCCTCGATTTCCTGCCCCCTCCCACCCCTCTCGCAGTGCACTACCTGTCGCACACCACCCGCACGTGGCCGCTGCCCCCGCCGGTGGCAAGCCAACTGAAGAGATACGCCCTGTTCAACTTCGTTAGCTACCTGGTGCTGGACGAGGCGTTTGGAGTGATGGACTGGGAGGAGCGGCGCAAAGCAGAGGCGGCGGCCAAGGAGGCGGCTGAAGGTGGGAAAACGAGGGGGGTGGGTGGTTTGAGTGCGGCGGCCGGCACTGCATCTGCAGCTGCTTGCTGAGCAAATTGCATGTATTGGGCGACTGCAGTGTTGCATACTGGGATGCACACACACCCTGTGCGGTTGCACCTTTGAGCAGGAGCGAGCCTCATTTGCAAGCAACTCCCCCCACCGCCCCGCAGCGGCTGCCCCCCTGCACACAAACACCTGCTGCTCAACTGCCTCCTGTGTTCTGCCGCGCAGAAGTGGACAAGCAGCGGCGGGCAGAAGCGCTGGCGGCGCAGCGCCAGCGTGATGTGGCGGCAGAGCTGCTCGCCCAGCTGGAAGCAGCGCAGCGGGGGCAAGCCAGGAGTGGAGCAGCAGCGGCGGCACAGATAGATGAGCTGCGGCGGCGGCAGCAGCCGGGGTGACTGCTTTGCAGGGATGTGAGGCAGCAGCAGCAGTGCGCTGCGTTGGCAACCTGTAATGCAGCGGCAGCTTGCAGTATGGTTGAAATGCTGGATGGGGGCGGGTCGCAGCTTTGCAGCCATGCACGCCCAACCGTCGCAACCGCAGCGAGGGGGGTCGTGAGGCTTGACGCTCCAGAAGCAGGCAGCGAGTCAATGAGTCGTTGTTGGAACCTCCCTGCATCACATTGCACACTCAAGCAGCCCAGCTGTCACAGGCGTCGGTGCACAGCGGCGTGCCATGTGCGCAGCTGCCGGGCAGCTGGCGCCACCTGGTGGGGTTCATCAAAGCCGGTCTCCTCTCTGCTTGCATTGTATCCTGTCTCTCACAGCTGCTTCAGCCTCCTGAGCAAGCAGCTCACAACCCCATCAGCATGGCGACCGTCGAGGCAGGCAGCTCGGGCTTCCACGGTGAGGCAGCGGGGCGGCCCAGCGTGCTCTTCGAAGGCTGCGGGGGTTCGGCAGCTAGCAGCAGCGCAGCAGAGGTTGCCAAGGGGCGGGCTGAGGCAGCCGCAGTGGAGTGCGGGCGGCGGCAGCAGCGGCGCCGCGCCCTCGCTTTCTGGCGGCACCGTTGAGTCAGCCCCGCCGCACGGCCGCTCACCCCTCCACTTCCCCCCTCCCTGCCCTCCCCTGCAGGTGCCGGCGTGCCCGACAGCGGCAGCCGTGGCGGCAGCCGGCGGGCCAGCTTGGACCAGGACGGCAGCATGGACATTTCGCTGCTGCGCCTCGCCTCCAGCGCTTCTGCCGACCTGCGCTACCGGCGGGCGGAGAGCCTGCTGCCCTGCGGCCTGACGCAAGATGAACTGAACGAGCTGGTGGGGCGCTTCACCGGCGCAGCCGCCCATGCTGCTCCTGCCAAGGCGGCAGGCGCTGGGCGCAAGGGCAGCGGGGCGGCGCCGGCAGCAGCAGAAATGGGGGGCGGGGGTCGGGTGGGCAGCGGCGGGCCCGCGGGAGGCGAGCCAGCCGGCGGCGACAAGCAGGCGCACAGCTGAGAGGACGCTGCTGCGACTTAGCAGGCCGCTTGTTACCGCTCTCGTTGTATCTGCGCAATTCGCCCCTGGCCTGCTGTCTGGCCTGCGCCTTGAATAACCCCCGATCTGCCTCGGCACTCTTCTTCACTCCTCATTTGTGTGCTGCCTTGCTCGCGACCTGCAAAAAGTTCTGAGTGAGTGAGAAATTGGAGAGCACCAGGGCAAGAGCGCAGGCGAGATTGCACAATCACGATGCGCACGGTAGCGGTGCCGCCGCCAGCGGCAGTGCCTGGCCAGCTTGGATCTGGGGCTAGCCGTTCTCGAGTGCTGCACAGTTGCAGTTCTAGCTAGCCTGCTGGCTCCCCATCGGGGCTGAGCTTCCGCCAAACCCCGCTCCAAGCAGCTGCCCGCGCAGTTGCTCGCTCCCTCGGGCGCCCAAAACGAAACGCATGCCTCGCCAGCCAGCCAGCCCCCAAGGCCGGCCAGCGCCCGCCCTGGCCACCCTGCTCGCCGCCGCCGCGTTGGCGGCAGCGCTGCTGGCAGCGGCGCCGGCGCCAGCCGCCGCACAGCAGCATCCGGAAAGCTTCTATTTCGAAAACATCTGGAGCAAGGGGCCCTTTCCGGGCTTTCTGTCTGCTTACCTGGAGCAGCACCCAGAGGTGCAAGTGGACATCCACAATGCGTGAGGCGATCTTGGGTGCCGACTTGGGGCCTGCTGCTGAGCTTCGGCAGTGCCTGCACCGACAGGCGCTTGGATCGTGCCTGAAGGGGATGCAGGGGCGGAGGGTTTGCGGCCTGGTGACGCACACCTGACCTGTGCAATAAGAAAGTATCGGGGCCGTGCAGGCTGGCTGGCATGCCGGCAGGCACACGGTGACGGCGACGGTGCCAACCCGTGCAGTCAGTGCCACGCCGCATCGACGCCCCTGCCCCGCCCTGCAGCACGGATCTTGCCCTGTTAATGGACAGGCTGGGCATTGTGGTGGTGGAGCCAGATGCAAACCTGCCCAATGTCAACTGGCCGGAGGCAAGCGGCAGCTGTGCTAGGGGTGGCTACGTGCTGCTGAGATGTGCTGTGCGCAGGTTGCCTGCCACCGCACCCTGCTGTCTGCAACCCACGCCCGCCCGCCTACCTTCCCTGCCCCAACCAGGGCACTGAGGCGGCCCTGCAGCCCGTGTTTAACCACCCGTACGGCATCATTGGCGGCCAGGTGAGGCAACTTCCAGCGGAAGGATGAAGGGTGCCTCCCAGACTTCCCTGCGGCTGCCACCGCCCTCCCTGCTGCCAAGCCGCACGCGGTTGCCTAACGCAGCTTTTCGAAATTATGCGAGCCTTTGAGGGTCGGCAAGCGGACATCATGCCCCAGGGCCGGCCTGCAGGAGGCGCCGCTCGCCCGCCACTCTGAGTGGCTCGCCCCTACCCACCACCCCTGCTCTTGCTGCTTGCCCTTCCTCGCAGCCAGCCCCACAGGGGCGGTACCGCTACATGGTGTCCCTGCGCGTGCCCGCTAGCCTGGGTGGGGAACACTTCTGCGGCGGCTCACTGATCGGTGCGTACCTGTGCTGGGTTCTCAGGATTTAAGCAGGGTCGAGTGGCAGCGCAAGCTCCGCATGACTCATCTGCTATCGGATAGCCTGGTTGTTGGCCGGTCTTGGCGATGACCGCCTCTGACTGATCGCCTCCCCTTGCTGCATGCAGCACCAGATGTGGTGTTGACGGCTGCACACTGGTGAGTGGCAGGCAGGCATTCGGATTGCAAAGTCTCGGTGCTACTTGTGCCGCTGCTGCCACTGAGCGGCCCGACCTTGCGCTGCTGCGCCCATACCCTTTCATCGTGTGCTGTAACTTCAGCAGCCGATGGCTGCGAACCTCCTGCCTCCTGCAGCTTCTATGACGAGAACACCGGCCAGCTGCTGAATGCCCTGCGCAACCCGACTGTTGCGGTGGGCAGGCAAGCCGTCTTGGAATTGGGCGTGCTTGGTCTAAGTTGTTGCGCCTGCATGCCGGGTTGGCCCGCCATTGATATGCACCACTGCTGCTGCTGTGCTCCGCCTCATATGCAAGCACTCCTTGGCTGCGCATGCCATGAAATGATATCAACACCCACCCAATTTTTGCAGATACTACCGCCAGAACGACACAGACGGCTCCTTTGAGCTGCCCACAGGTACACTGTGCTTGCACGGCAGTTGTTGCTTGAAGCAAGATGGGGTAAGGGTACTGGAATGCGGCAAGGCGCGCATACGCACCGTTGAAGCGCCCGGCAACTGCACCGCTGCTACGTGGTCATGTGGCGCTGCTGCAGCCGAGCAAACCCTCCGCACCTTACCGTGTACAGTCGCCACGGTGCTGCATCCTGACTTCAAATACGGTCGCAACTTCACAGCTGATGTGGCACTGCTGCACCTGTCCCGCCCCGTGCCCTTCCCCACCGTCAAACTGGAGACAGGCTCAAGCAACGCCCTGGCACCGGGTGAGCGCTGGGGAGGGGGGCCGGTGAGAGCTGGCTCAGTGGGGAGGCACTGCCCTGAGGCAATGCTGCATACTGCCTGCGGCCTGTTTAACACCAGGATGCGTGGGCTCGGCAGTGCATATTGCGCATCGCTTCTTGAACAGCCAATGCACCTCTGTGCTGCCAGCTGCGTGCACACCCTCCCTAGGGTGCTCCCCGCAGGCTTCAATGCCACCATCCTGGGATGGGGCCTCGTCACGGTGCAGCTGGCTCAGGCGCTGCAGCAGGTGGGCTTTGCCGCCCCGCTGCTGACCAGCACAAGGGGTGCGCTGTGTGTAGCCATGCAGCTGTGTTCGACAGCAGTGTCTATCCTCACTGGGATAACTCAGACTCTCACACTCTGTGCCAAGAGTCCTGACTGCCGGTCCACCACTCGACCAGGGCACAGTGCCAATCGTGAATCAAGAGCAGTGCACTCGCACCCCCGCCTATCTGAACGTTGGTGAGTGGCGGCGGCAGCAGCTGCAGCTGCATTTGGCGTGAGCCAGGCGACAGAAGAGCTAACAGCTGCAGCAGCAGAAGTGCTGCTTTTGCATCTGCGCAGTCCCATACAGTGGACCCTGCCTGCCCCCCCCCCTGCACCCAGGCGCCGCCATCACACCTGCCATGATCTGCGCCGGACAGCAGCCCTTCCCGCCCACCCAGGTCTGGCCGGCCATACAGCCGGTGGACAGCTGCCAGGGCGACTCCGGGGGTGAGCCAAAGAAGAAGGGATGCCATTTATCACGGCCTGTGACCAGGCGGCAGAAGGTAGACACTGAGCATGGGGAAGGCTGAGCAACCACGGCCATTGTCTGGCTTCCTCCTGCCCCTGACCAAACCACCGCCTCGTCTCAGTTTCATCCTGACCCTCCCATGCAGGCCCCCTGCTGGCGCTGGGCGACTCAGAGGCGGAGGATGTGCAGCACGGCATCATCTCATTCGGCATCGGCTGCGCCCAGCCGGGCGTGCCAGGTGCGCAGGTAGCGGGCGCAGCAACATGCATGCTTGCTTGCAAGCTGCAGGTGGCAGGGAGGTCAGGCAGTGCCCGTCTGCTGTTGCCACTCTACCTGCCCTGCCCAGCAGTTCAATCCAGCCGTTGCCATTCCAGCACTTATGTTTGCTCTGCCCAACCCGCAGGCGTGTACACCCGCATCGCCTCAGTCGCCCCCTTCATTGAGAGCACCATGGCACAGTTCCGAGCTGCTGGGCCCACTGCTGCGCCAGCCTCGGAAGCCGGTGCACCCGCGCCCACCGCCAACGGCAGCAGCATGGAGGGAGCGCAGACGGCACGCAGCTCTGCGACTGACGCGCTGCAGGGGTGATCCATGAGGTGCATGCCTGGCTGCTGCCTGTTTTGTTGCCCTGCATGCTGCCCCGCTGTGTTGGGACTGCCATGCCTCCTGAGTACGACCATTGCTTGTAACGAAGGCTTGGCGCATTTGCGCGGTTGACATGGTTGAGGAGGCCACCGCAGGTTGCAGCACACCAGGCCCATGCGGCGGCGGCCCTCACAGGTGCCCTCCCTGCCGCTCCAGCCGCCTCTCTCACTGATGCCTGAAGCAGTGGGCAGCGGCTGAGGCAGCATGGAGGTCCCAGACGAGCTGCACGCCCTCCTGTCTGGCGGGGCGGGGCCTCCGCAGTTCTTCTGCGCCGGCCCCCTGCCGTCCAAGGCTGCCACAGCGCTCAGGCTGGAGGTGGCGGGCGTGGGCCCGGTGCGCCTGCCCCTGGACGCCGCCGGGGCGGCGGCGCTCTCGCCGTCGGCTGGCGGGCCGGCTGCCCTGGCCCCATTCGGGCGCGGCGAGGAAACAGTGACTGATGAGAGCGTGCGCCGCACGTGGCAGCTGGAGCCGTCTCAGTTCACACTGGGTGGCGAGGGTGAGCGCCTTGGGTTTGCGCGGTTGCAGGCTTGGGGTTTCTCGGGCTGCGTAGCAGGCGCCGGCATGACATGAGCAGCACAAGCCTTCGAGTGCGGCGCTCAAATGCCTGGCGTGCCGCCTTCCTCATGCCCGCAGGCTGGGATGCCGTGGTGCAGGAGGCAGTGGAGGAGGCAAAGGAAGGGCTGGGCATTTCAGAAGATGCAGGCAAGCTTTGCTCCTGCTGGCGGCTGGGTGGCCATGATGGGCGGGCATGCCTGCTCAGCGCCATACCATTCAAGCTGCCTGCTGCCGCCATGCCGACGTGGCGGCATGCTTCTCTCAGAAGGAAATCGGCTGTTGCCAAGCAGCGGTGGAAGCGCAGCTGTACACGTGTTCACGCCGCTAGTGACTCGTCCTGATCCACTTGCATGCCTCAACTTTCCTTAAGCAGAGGTGGAGGCGCAGCTGTACATGCCTTCATGCCGTCACTGTCTCATGCCGATCTGCTTTCGTGCCTCCCTCCCTTCCATCCCGCAGAGGTGGAGGCGCAGCTGTGCATGCCTTCATCTGCTACCGTTTCGTCGTGATCTCACTTGCATGCCTCCCTTCCATCCGGCAGAGGTGGAGGCGCAGCTGTACAAGCTGCTGATCTACGAGCCAGGCTCATTCTTCAAGGCAAGCTCACCTACATTGAGGCGGCAGGCTGGGCACATAACATGGCAGCGACGCATGGCATGGTATGGCGGCATGGCATGGCGGCATGGCATGGCGGCAGGGCATGGCATGGCATGACATAGCCGGCTGCATGCCATGGCATGGCATGGCATGGCGGCGTGGCAGAGCATCGCATGGCATGCCGCTGCTGCTTCAGCTTGCGTGAGCTATCTGCTGCTTAGCATGATGTGCTACGCCATGCCATGCCATGCCATGCCATGCCATGCCTTCAAGGCAAGTTGCCATGATGGCGGTGAAGCAACTGAGTGTCTCCCATCCCGTGCGCACAAGATGAGGCCGCCACTGGCCTGCTAACCCCGCTTGCCCATCTGCCTCCACACCCCACCTCCGCCCGCAGCCGCACCGTGACAGCGAGAAGGTGGACGGCATGTTTGCCACCCTGTCCATCCTGCTGCCCTCGGTGTACGAGGTGTGCAGGGTGGGGTGGCGCTGCGCTAGCACAAGTGTTGCGGGTTGGGTTGTGGCTTGCATGCCGTATGTGTGGATCAACATCTCCGGACCTCATGCTGCGCTGCAAACAGCACGGCATGCATGCCGCCGTCTCTGGGCTGTCATGCATGGAAGCAATGCTTCTGGAAGCGTGCATGCCCTGGCCAACGCTACATGCCTCCCCACAGTGCCATGCCCGCTGTGGCGATGCTCGCGACAGGCGCATGCCGCCGCAGCTGCTATCACCCTCACGCGGCCCTGGCGCCACCTCTGGCTGCCCCCTCGCAGGGAGGGGAGCTGCGCATCTCGCACAACCAGTGGCGAGCCGAGCTGGACCTGGCGAAGCAGAGCGCCTCGGGAGCCTGCTTTACCGCCTTCTATGCCGGTGCGCGATCTTGGGGTTGGTGGGACATGGTTAGGAATGGTGGGACATGGTTGTGCTTAGTGGGACATGGCTGGGATTGGTGGGGCATGGCTCTTGACATGCTGGTTCACGGCAGGCAGGGCTCAGGCAACTCGACAACCCATCCAGCGGCTGCCTGCCAGTAAACCCACCTTGTTCACGAGCACCTCCCTAACCCGCCCACCCTCCTCCACCAGACTGCGAGCACGAGGTGCTACCGCTGCGCAGCGGCCATCGAGTGGTGCTCACCTACAACCTAGTGTGGGCGGGGGAGGGCCCACCGCCGGCGCCCCCCGTACTGGAAGGTGCGCTTGGCAGGCAGGCAGCGCTGGAAACCGGGAGGGCAGAGGCAGCTGCGTTGGCGCAGCTGGTCATTAGGTGGCGGCAATTATTGTCGCGACGTCTCGCTGGGTGCGCACGCGCAGCAGTTCGGTATGGAAATGGCGGAGCGGTGGGGGCTGGCCACTGCGCAAGGCACACAAGCCCTCCCTGTCATTTCCGTGGCGTCCACACCATGCAGAAGCAGTGGAGCGACTCGTTGAGTTGGCGGCAGAGTGGGAGGAGGACGAGCAGGCCCCCGAGCGCGCCTGCTTCCTCTTCCAGCACAGGCGAGCACTGCTAGTGCGCCCACCCTTCTCCGGTTGCTTTGGTTGTTACCGGTTGCATGGGCTGGTGACAGCCTTGAAGGCGGTGCCGCTGCCGCTGCATGCACAGTCACACGTAGACGTGCCCTGCCTTGCCAATGCTCTCGTTGCATGTGCCACATGGAGCTGCGCCGCATGAACCAGGTCAGCACTCGGGCCTGCATTTGACAGCGCGCGGTGCCCTGTTGCTATGGTGCACATATGCTGCTCCCCGCAGGTACACGGAAGCATCGCTGCGGCAGCACGGCATCGCGGCGCTAAAGGGCAGGGACCGCGAGGCTGCACAGGTGGGGTGGCTGGCGGATGGGGTAGATGTGTGCTGCTGACTCGTCCCTTGGTAAGGCAGGCTGTTCTGCCAGGCTGCCCAGCAGGCGGGGACTGAGCGCAGACCACCGTTTACGTGCGTGCCGGTGCCTGCTGCTTGCCTGGACTCAAGAAGCCAGGCCTCGGAAGCCAGGCCTGCCAACAAACCTCGCCGTCCTGTGCAATCCAGATGCTGCTGGCGGCATGCGAGGGCGGCGCTGAGCTGGACGCACACCTGGCCAAGGTAGGCCAGCTGCCCTGCTCAGCGTGGGGCGTGCCAGTTGGCGGCTGGCTGGCTCCATTGTTTTGTACTGCAGCTGCAGGCAGGCCAGCCCGGCTTGGCAGGCAGTACACACAGCCCGGCTTGGCAGTACGCTCTTCAACCTGTGGCCAACCCGTCCGCTCCATGCAGGTTGACTTAAGTGAATGAATTCATGCTGGTGGAGCAAGGTGTGCCTGCGTGCAGTTGTGCTTCCGTTCGGATGGACTAGCCAGGCCAGCCTAGGCCGCTCCCTGGACAGTCATGGGGCCTGCCACAGTCGTTGCCATCCCACCTGCCACCTGCACAGACCACACTGCTGTAACAGCAACCATGCCTGCCACTCGGTCACTCTCCCATGCAGGGGAGGAGATGTTTTACATGCCGCCCGAGGAAGCATGTGGGGGCCGCTGGACCAACGTTCGGGTGAGGGGGAGCCTGCTGACCCTGCTGACCCTGCTAGGCCTGCTGGGCCTGCTGACCCTGCTGGGGTAGCTGGGGCTGGCGGAGGAGGCGATGGGGCGAACCCGTCCTAGTCCCGGTACCGCAATGCAAGCCACGCCTCCACGCCGACCACGAGTCTCGCTGCACGCAACGTTCTCAGGGGTGTGCCGCCCCCTCCCCTCAGCGGTGGTCCCAGCACCCGAAACAATCCGGCAGCTATCACCGTGGTGCCCCTGCTTAGGTCCATCCATTCACTGCCTCCCTCCACCCCTGCAGGCTTCCAAGTTCTGCCCCCTGGCTGGCCCGCACCCCGCCTTCAGCAGCCTGCCCCTGGACCCCCAAAGGGAGGAGCTGCTGGCGGGCGACGCCCAGCTGGACTTTGTCAGCCTGCAAGCAGGTGCGGGTGGACAGTGGCCTTCTGTATTCTGCTGTGCGTGACTGGGCTTGCCGGCGTGCAAACTGGAGCGGGTGCATGGGAGCGCGTTAATGCTGGTGGTGTTGCGCAGCCAGCAGCCGTGTGTTAGTTTGGGTCAGATGCAGAAATGGCTGCTGCCGCAGCAGCGGCTGCAGTTGCCAAGGCAACCGGCCCTTCTAATGCAGACCTGGTGGCTGTCTGCTGCTCCCACCCTCTGCTGCAGACCAGCAGAAGGAAGTCTTCACAGGTGTGCACTTGGTGGCAGGGTGTGGGAGCTGTGGAGGCCTCCTAGGAGGATGGGTTGCGCCAGATGTTGGCGGGCACAGCATGAGCCGGCGCCAACATGTAAAGGATTGCTGCAGCACGCTCTGGCCGCCGAACACCTGCTGGCCGTTGCTTCCGCCCACCAGGCAACGAGGCCAACGAACGCGTGAGGTGAGCGGTGGCGGGCTGCATTCCTGCTGCCTCATTTCGCGGTCAACTTGTGCCTGCCCATGGAGTTGTCCAACCATGCAGCCCCGGGTGGGCCACCAAAAGCGGCCTCCCGCCTGCCAAGCTTCCCTCCCTCCCCTCCTCTGCTGTTTTCCCCGGCCCAGGTGGTACTACCGAGCGGGCCTGGTCTTCTGGCCAGCCTCCAAGCGGCTGGCCACCACCGTGCGAGCCGACCCGGCCCGCCAGGCGCTGCGCCTGCACGGCATGCTGGTGAGTCGCAGCGACATGAATGAATCAAGCAACTGGCATGGGTCAACCTGCGCTGCAGCAGGGTGGCGCAGATGTTGCAGTGTTAAAATCGAAGCATAGCTGCATGTGTTGAACTTGTGCACATGGAAGCACGGGAAGGGCCTTGCATGCGAGAAGCAGGCACGCATGCTGCTGCTTGATGACAAGTCGTGTCTGCCTCTCGCCTCTTCGCTCCAGCCCACCAGTGCCGGCGTGCCGGCGCCGCTGACCGAGCAGGCCGCAGCGGCGGCCGCTAAATTGAAGAAGCGGTTCCCTGAGGGGCAGCCAGAGGGGCAGGCGGCAGCCGGCGGCACGCCGGCAGCAGGGGGCACGGCGGCAGGGCAGGCGGGCGGCGGCGACGCAGCTGGTGGGGATGCGGCGGCAGGGCCCGAGGGCGGTGCTGGCGGCAGTGGAGGCGGGCTGGGGGACATCGACAGTGATGAGGAGCACTTGTATGACGAGGATTTTGCCTGCCCATCCGACCTGGCCGTGCGCCAGCAGCGGCAGGAGGGCTGGGAGGCACGGGGTCAGTGGGGGCCCGAGCCGGAGGCCACCCCGGCTGAACTGGCAGCCGAGCTGCTGCGCTACCTCGCCAGCCCAGGCGGGTGGATGTCGCTGGGAATCATTGAACCCAATGCGCATGACGTGCAGTGGGTTCAAGGAGGCGCGAGAAGCATGTTGGACGGATGCACTCAGCTGGCCGTATGCTTGCTGCACAGCTCTGGCCGCTTGCCCGGCCTAGCATGCGCACGCCTTGCAACCAGCTTCCTGGCAGTGCCAGGTACTTGCAAAAGAGACTGAGCCTGCCTCTGCCTAAATGGCCTGCAGGCTTTCCGTCCAACCTCGAGGACAACCGCCGCATCACTCACATCCTGCTGGCCGCCGCCTGCCAGCTGGGCGACAGCAGCCTGGCCCGCTCTGTGGTCGACCGAATCCAAGGTACTGCTGGCTTGTTTGATAGGTACTTGGTGGGTGAATTTATCAGCGGCACTTAAGACAGTGCCGGCAACCTTTGGTGGGCGTGTGTTGACACCTGTGGCGCTCCACTGCCCACGCCTGCCACCTTGCACCCCTCAATGCGCAGCCACTCAGGGCAAACAGCTGGTTGCGTCGGCTGCACTGGCGTGGGCCTTCTTTGGCTGGCCGCCCAGCTGGCAGGCCTACTGGGAGGCTCAGCTGAAGTCATTCAAAAGCAATGGTCCGGGCCTCTTTGCGGCCTGTGTGGATGCCGGTGCGCTGGGCGGAGTGGAGTGTTGGAGCATGACAAGTTGCCTTAACAAGGCTGGCGCTGGCTGGTCTGCCTGCTGCCGCTGCATCCGATGTGCGTCTCCCGTGCTTCAGACTTGCGTGCTGCCTTGAATCTGCCCATGCAGCGCTCAATCACACCTCGGCAGATGCTGCCGCCGCGGGCAAGCATGCGCTCACTGCGCTGGCGCTGGCGCTGGCTCGAGTGCAGATCGGCAAGGCAAGTGTTCGGTGGCAGTCTTGGAATGGCGCTACCTTTGCTCGTGTCCTCTTGTGCGGTCTGTCGGTACCCCATCCAGCATGTCAGCTTTCTCCGTGGTTGCAACCCTCACATCTCAGGCACACACTCCGCCTTGCACCACGTGTCCTCCCTTTGCAGGAAGGCGTTACCTACCACCAAATGGGTGCCCTGCTGCAGGCAGCGATCCGTGCCGCCAACTGGGCCCACACAGCAGGTGGGGCACACACTGCTGCTTGCCGCAGGTGGTTGGAGTGCGCGGGCAGCGAGCGCCAACCCATCTGCCCGCTGCGCATTGCCTGCCATTCCACTGTTCCAGAGCCTGCCTTGCCTGCCGGCACTTGCTTGCCGACATGCAAGTTGCACAGCATCCTCGCAAGTTGCCCAGCACTGGCGTGCACGTGTCTCGTTTGTGCTGCCGCCACTGCAGGCTCCCAGCTGGCTCTGGAGGCCACCGCCGCCACGCTGGTGCGCCAGGTTCGGCAGCAGGAGCGCAAGGAGGCCTACCACTTCACGCACTTGGCTGACAACTGCGAGACGATTGCACAGGGCATTGGTCTGCCCATCCTGGCGGGTGAGGTGATGGGCAGAGCAGCTGCTGCCTCGCTGGCTGGCGAGTGCACTGAGGGTGCTCCAGAATTTTTCGGGGGGTCCATGCAACCTGCCTGAGCGTGCTTGGTCCTGTATGGCATGTCTGCAACACATGCAGATCCCAATGTTACAGCTCGCGCAGCATCGTCTGCACCAGCGCTACTCAGTGCCACGCGACCCTCTGCCCGCCCCCTTTCCGCTGCCGGCAGACAGCCCCACCTTCCGCTGCCGCCTGCCTGGCTGAGGCAGCGGCTGCCCTGGGGCCCCCGCCAGGTGCGCTCATGTTCCGCCTGGTTCTTGCGCGAGCCAGGTTGCTGCCTGCGCTCTGTGTTCGTGCCAGCTGGGAGCTTCACAGTCAGCAAGCACCAACTGCCTCCTGCCTCCCTGCCCCCTGCCCTCTTGCGCTGCCCGCGCAGACGAACCAGTGGACTGGGCCAAGCCAGACATCAAAGTGGCGTGCAAGGAGGAGCCGCTGTGTGAGCAGTGCCGCGCGATCAAGGTGCGGTGGGCCAGGGCCGGATGGATGGGTGGGTGGGCAGGGCAGGTGAGTGGTAGGTGGATGCCGTCGGATGCTGGGAGTCTGCCGCCCCTGCCCAGTGGGCGGTTGGGCGGGTGGCGCACCAAGGCATGTTACTCCGGTAAAAGACAAGTAGCTGCGTCTCAAGTGCTGATCACTGTCCGTCATGAACAACAGGTGGCTCGGGGTGCCTGCGTGCATTGCCACTGGAGCATTGCCCGGAGCCCGAGGCGCGGGAGTGCCCCGACCAGTGCAACAGCTATCGCAACGGGAACCTGATTGATGGAGACCTAACGACGTGCCCCTTTCCCTGCCACAGGTCGGCACCGCTCAGCTGCAGCAGGTCAGCTCCAGACGCCGCATCTGTCTCCTTTTCCCATGCCACAGGAGTTGTGCCTGGACCCCGAGGCGCGGGAGTGTGCCCTGACCCAGCCGGCAGACTCCCTGAGCTACGACCCCCAGACCAACCTGTCCAAGTGGTCTAGGCGGTGAGCCAGTGGCAGGCGCAGTAGCACTTTTGGCAACGTTCCGACCGGTTGGGGTTGTCGGGCGGTGGGATTGGGCCCTAAGCAAGCACGTGGCGCGTTGCACCCTGCCCTGCCTTCCACCGCTACTCTTGCGCCCCTGCCGGCGACCCTGCCAAGCTCCCCCGCCTACTTTAACTTCAATGCACCAGGTGGATGGAAGACGTGACGATCGACCGCCAGCGGCCCGATGAGCGCCCGCTGCCCCCTGGCGCCACCAAGACCTTCCGCCTGACCAAGAAGCACAGCAGCCACACCAAAGCAGTCAAGGCATGAGAGGAGCTGGCTGCGGCGCGCGGGAAACTGGCGGGCCTGTGGGCGGAGCTGCTGCTGCTGCGCCTGGGGGGCCAAACCGCCGCCAGCCAGCGCGGCGGGTGAGGGCCGACAGAGTGCGGTGGGCAGGCGGCAGGGCTGAAGGGCAGAGGGGCTGGAGGCAGCAATGCCAGCCACTGTAGTTTGCAGTCAACAACCATCGCTTTGCACATTGTAGCGAACCCCTCAGGAACCAATTGAGAAGCGCTTCTGAGCACGGCGTTGCATGTAACAACCTTTGTGTGGCTCTACAACGCAGCTGGTTGTTGCAAGAGGCAGTGCAAGGTGAACACTGGTGGAGCATGCATTGCCAAAGAGTGGCAGCGGCGGCGGTCGTGACGGAGGCATGGGCACAGTGCCGGTGGCAGCGGAGGTGTGCTGCTCTGCCCAGTCCTGTGACTTGGAGGACTGTGCTGCCGCCGTTGTAATTACCGAGTGCTGCACATGGTGGCACATGTGCTGTACAGCGCCAGGTGCGGATGCAAAGCTGCCGTGCCCCCATCTTGCTCTGCGCTGGCTGACGGCGCTACTGCGCTTTTACAAATCCCAAAAGAATAGTCAACACATCCCCTGAAGAAGAGGCAGGAAAATTACGTGGTTCTGGGCATGGTAGGAAGGGTGGTGGTAATGGGCGAGTGGTTTGGCAGGTGGTGCAGGCTCTGGCTGTAAATTGCTGGGGGGTGGTGGGCGAGATATCAATGGACGTTGGGCTCAAGTGGAGTGCATTCAGACTGGGCAGTGCCAGCCCTTCATCCATATGATTTCCCTACGAATGAATCTCGTTGTGTGAAGTTGCGATAAGGCTCGCCGCCACCACACGTGGCGCAGCCGAGGCGGTCATTCAAGACCGGAAGGTCCAGGCACCAGTTGGCCAAGCCATGGCTTGCCACGGCGCCCGCTGAGCTCAGCCGCTGAACACCCACTTGAGGGCCTCCCCTTCGTACTCCACCTGCAGCACATCAAAAGAGGGGGGCTGGTCAGCTGAGCTTCAAAAGATGAGGGCTGGGCAACTGGGCACAGCCGCCGTCCGCCCGCACAGCATTTGTAGATGGAGCAAACCACCGTCGCTGCCATGCACAGCGGCATGGGCGCAGGCCCGGCCCCGCCCACCCCCCTCCCAGCCTGCTTGCCTCGAGGTTGTTCCAGAAGCTGACCAGGCCGGGGTTGGCTTGCATCAGGGACACACCCAGCACCACGGCATCGCCGAAGAACTGCGTATCCTTGTAGTTGCTGCCAGCATCGCTGGTGGTCAGGAAGTACTCGATGGACTTGTACTTGGTGTCGCATGTGCCATATCCGCTGCCACCAAGCTCTGAGAACGCCCCGGCATTGCCGCACACCCAGACCACGCCCTCCTTGCCGAACTGAACATTCACCCAGGTCTTCAAGGGGACGACCTTGTAAGCTGCATTGTAGGCAGGCTCCTGTGGCAACGAGAGGGTACGACAGCCAGCGAGTTTTGCGGTTGCATGCAGGGACAAGTTGGGCCAGGCTGCACAGGCATGCCTCTGTGTAACAAACGGCGGTAGGGTCAAGCAGGCAGCCAACTTAAGGGAGTCCTCGCTCACCCAGATCAAGTTGGCTTGCTTGTTCAGGCTTGGAGAGTAGAGACGGATGCGCATGGCAATTGCTGCGGAGTCGCCGCCGCTCTTGAAGAAGTCGTAGTGGAAGCGATTCGTGGACGACAGCAGCATGGTCTTGGCCAGGACCTGAGAGGGCAAATGGGCAGCAGGCCCTCAGTGCTGTTGGTCAGGCAAGGCCACCGGTCGTGACGCAACCGGCATGGGCCGGACTGGGCAGCTCAGGTGCATGCTACAGGTGTAAGCTTTTAAAGTAAACAGACTAGTTGCATGCTGCCTCACCCCATTGAACATGCCCGCGGGCGCGGGGGTGGGGCGGGGGAAGGTGCCGCTCAGCGACTCGGGCGGCCACATCACGTATGGCTCCGCAAAGCCGTAAGTCACGGTATCGGGGGTTTTGGAGACGAGCTTCACAGCATGCGTGATGCCGCCGGGCGGGTTGACAGCCACTGCGGTATTGCCGTCCAGGCCGGCCTCGGTTGCCAGGTCAGCAATGGTGATAGAGGAGCCGTCGCCCAGGCTGCGGACGAACCACTGCACAGCAGCGGTGCCGGAGGGGGTGCACAAGGGGTGGGCACGTCGCCAGCAAGCGGGGCAGCGGCACTGCTGCCCGTGGTGTGCGGCTCAAGCGGACGGCTGCCAGCCGAAGCCACACGCACAGCGGGGGTGCAACAACGCAGGTGGGTTGCATGGAGCAACGCACACTGCCATTCACCTGGCGGTACGGGAAAGGCGGGGCTTGATAGTTCACTTGCGGGAGGATCGAGGTCACGGTGCATGTGCCGGTCGCGTCACACATGCACGTGCCACCCTGGCAGCTGTTGCCAGCCGCGCACGGGCTGTCGCATGCGCCGCAGTTGTTCACATCCGATTGCAGGTCGGTGCACAGCTGGGCGCTGCACTTATCGTAGTTGGCGTTGCACGTGTCGCACGCACACCCGGAAGCGTAGCTCTGGCAGTTGGCCACGCCCTGCAGCGGGGCAGGGCATTGCCACGTGGCGTCATGTGTGCTCATGGGATCCGAAAAGCAGGGAGTTTGAGGGGAGAGCGTCAGGGGCCTCTGGCTGCTGAGCCGGCAGGGCAGCCGCCAACCTGGCGCCTGTTGCATGCACTCACAGCGCAGGTGGTGTACTGGAAGGCAGGGTCGGAGGGCTGTGAGGATCCCTGCTCGTTCCGTGCCGTGGCAGTGAAGAGGTAGGCCTTGCTACGAATGTAGGTTGAGGGCAGGGTGAAGCGGCGCTGCAGTGGGCGCAGGGGCAGGGGCGGGGCAGGTGGGCAGCAGTTGGGCAGGCGAGTCGTCAGAAGCTGGGCAGGCACCCTCCAACCATGCCTCAGGAAACTCGCTTGCCCGGGCTGCTCCTCCATGTCGCATGAGTGTTTGTTTGTCTTGCATGCAGGGGCCCGTGATACGCAGCTGAAGCCAGCCCCCAGCCTCTGCTGTCCACTCACCACCCCAGAGCCTTGCACCTCGCCAGCGGCCGTGATTTCCACCCGGCCGGTCGTGGTGTCACCCACAGGGTTGTCGGCCGGGAGCCCAACCACCTTGTAGTCAAGGATCGCTGTGTGACAGACAACGGAGCGGGAGAGGGTATCGGGTGAGTTGACATATGTGCACCGGTGGGTGTTCCGGCCAGGCACAGCGCAGCTCCTGGCAGGCATTGGGTTTGCAGGTGATGGGCATGGCGGCCCTGCGGCGGCGTGCTGGCGCCCTGGCCGGCGCCCCCAGCACTGCTGGCAGCTGCCGAGCCTCACCCCGGCCGCCGTTAGAGGAGGGAGGTTGCACATCCACCAGCAGCTCGAGGTTCGCACCGTTGTCCACCGCGGTGATGGTGGGGCGGCCAGGCCTGGACGGGGAGAGGGATCGGCTCGCTGGGTGCCGCGGTCAGTGACCGACACTGCCGTCACCACATGCTGTGCTGAGAGCACAGCATGCTGCTAACAGCGGCGGTGCAGCGCTGTGCCGCTGGGCTGGGCAGCTGGGGGCAGCTAGCCTGGGTGGCATGCAAGTGCAGCAACAGACCAGGGCATGCACGTGCTTACACAGTCGGGGCGGCGCAAGACCCGTCGGCTTTGCAGACTGAGCTTGAGGAGGGGCAGAAGCTGCACAAGGGAGGGTTGCAGTGCACGTGTGTGTGACACGGAAAGCATGATTGTCGCGTGGCCGTCTGGAATGCTTTTCAATGGCAGGCGCATATCGCAGGGCAGCGGTGCATTGGCGCCTTGGCCGCTGCCCTTCCGACAACGCAGCCCACCAGTTGGTGTTGCAGTTTTCAACGGCCTGAGCCAGCCCGCCGCACAGGCTCTGCGGGGGCAGGACGCGGTTATACACTTGAGCTGAGCAGCTCAGGCACAGGCTCGGGTGCAACCTTGCATGCACGCGCCGCTGCCCGCATGCAAGCGTCCAACAGGCACCCTCCAGCAGCCAAGGTGCAGGTTTGTACGGGCACTACTCACCACGCAGGTGCCGGCCGGCGCGCTGGGCGCCCAGGGGGCGGGCGGGCTGTCGACCTCCAGGCAGTTGGGGCGGAAGTCAGCCGAGGTCTGGGGGCAGCTGCAGGTTGGGGCGCCGCCGCCCTGCGCGCTGCGGTCCCGGCACTCCCCGGCGCCCGGGGCGCAAATGGCGGGCGGCTCGGGCACCGGCTCGTTCTCCACGGGCGTGATGTTTTCCACGCTGACGCTGCCGCCGTTGGTGTCCCACACAGTCGCTGCCTGAGCTGGGTCCTGGAGCGTGCCGGTCGAAAAGGTCTCCAGCGCTGCGGCACCGACCGCAGGGTTCTCGCGATAATCGATGGAGCCTGCGCGTGGATGGAGGCCCCACTTGGCGTCACGGCGTGAACTAGCATTGCGTGCCATCTGAGCCATGCGGAGGTGGGGGCAGCTGAAGCATAGGGCAGCCAGCATGGGCCTGCAACAACCGCCTGCAACAACCGCCTGCAACAACCGCCTGCAACAAGGCGGGCACTCATTGGGAGGTGACCTCCACAGCTGACATCCTAAAATCAAATCTCACTGGTGGACCCAAAACAAAATCACTGGTGGACCAAAACACAATGCTCACTGGTGGAGGTGATTGCCACACCGTCGGCATTGAGGCGGCGGCGCCCGGCGGCGGCGGGGTCCACCGACTGGATCACTACACGGATGATCTCTTGCGGTAGGCCAGACGATGCGGCAATGGCCCTGCGGCAGCGTTGGGGAGGCACGTCACATGTGCATACACGTAGTGGGTGGCGACCAGCACCGTTGGGGGAATGGGTGCCACACTGCTGGCGGTTGGCAGGGCAGCAAGCCTGCCTGGGCAAGCAATTCCGAGGCTGCACCTCCCATTACCGAGGCTGCGCCTTCCCCCTCACCGCCGGGTGTCTTCAATGAACTGCAGGCGCTGAGGCTCCAGGAACGTGGCCACCGTCCAGCCAGAGAAGGTGACGGTAAATGTGATCTGCGCAGCCGGGGCAGTGGGCAGAGTCAGTGGGGTGCATGCAGGTGGATGGCTGTGCGAGTGTCACCCGGGGCTGCGGGGGCGCGGTGCAGTCAGTGTGGTGCATGGTAGGTAATTTGAAGCAGGCAGGCATGTACAAACAGGCACCCTGGTGCCGGGGCATGCTTAGGCACCCTGGCGCCGGGTCCAGTGCCAACGGTGCGCCGCCTCACGCTTGGCACGGTGCGGGTGGGGATGCACTGGCCGTCTTCGGCGCAGAAGGGCGTGGCGCTGGGGCACTGGCAGCCCGAGGTCTTGCAGGACTGGCCGGTGCCGCACACGTCCTGCGAAGGTGTACAAAAACAACAAACAAAGGCAGCCGGTCAGTCAGTCACTGACAGCAGGCCCAGCGCGCACAGCAGCACAGCAGGAGCGGCACACGCTGCTTCCCTGGGATGTGGCGCTGACCATGCAGCGGCTGTTGGGCGGGTAATGTTGGGCGGGTAATCGGGGGAGGCGGAGGGGCTGCTGCTGCGGAGCTCACCGGCGAGGGTGAGGGCGACGGCGAGGGGGACGGGGACGGGGAGGGCGGCCGGCGCGCCTCCTCAATCAGCTTGAAGAAAGCCGCCGTTTCTGCGGGCACCGCGTGCCAGGGGGATTGGCATGGGGTGAGCGGGGCGGGATGGCAGTGGTGCGGCAGGTTGACCAGCCACCTGGGTGGCGGCTGGTCAAAGTCCATAGCTGCACCGATTGCGCCGCGGCGCGGAAGCGCAGCCTGCCCTGCCGCGGCCCCTGTTCCTTCCCTGTCCTGCTTTGGGCGAGGCCTGGCGGAGGCCCTCCCCTGGGCTCGTGGGCATGCCCCGCAGTGAGAGTTCCTTGCTGATCAGGGGCTGCGTGGAGTAATCCGCGCCGCCCCGGTCCCGCACGGCCCGCCTCCCAGGCACCCCCACTCACTCCAGGCCAGCGCCATGGTGGATGCCACAGGGTGCTTCGTGAACAGCATGGTGAGCGGGGAGTCTGTTGCGTTGGCGGCGCCGGTCCAGCCCACAAAGTTGGCGGCGGCGGCGCCCTGGTCGGTCTGGAGCGCCGCCGCGCGGGCCTTGGCGGAGTGCACCTGCGCAGCCGGCAGGCGGCGGATGTGATTGCAGCAGTTAGCTGCATGCGCCGGCCGCCTTGGAAGCCCGGCGGCAGGACCGAGGGTGCGTCCTGAAACTCTCGGGAGGCAAAGCACGAGTCCGTACGCCCTCTGTCGCTGTCCAAACCGCGCAACGCACCTCTGCTCGCGCTCCAAGCAGCCCGATCGTGCAGAGGAGCAGCGCTGCTCGAGCAACGCGCGCCATCGTGCCTGCGCGCCCTGCAGAGCTCGCGTGGAGGCGTGCCACCGTGCCAGCAGCACCAATGGATCACGGGAAAGCAATAAAGCTAACGGAAACGAGCAGTCAACCTGCGCATCACGAGGTCAACGTTTGGGCTGCCGCCACGGCTGCCGCCGCATTATGTAAATCACGGCATGGGGCACCCCCCCTGGGGCGTGGTGGATCTGCTGCTGCTGGCAGCTCGAACGGCTGCCGGCCAGCTTTAGCGCGGCGGATGAAGGCCAACAGCATGCGGTGGGCAGAGGCCGGGGAGGGGCGAAAGGCGGCCAGCCAAGCTTTTGTACATGCAGCATCGCTTTTGTACACATGCCGCATCGCTATGTCCAAAGCGGCTCATGTTGCAAACATCTGGGCAGCTTTACAGTGCGGCTGGTTGTTGCAAAGGGCAGCGGAGGGTGAAAACATGATAGCTGGCTTGCCAGCGCGTGGGTCAGAATGCCTGCACAGCAGCAGGCGCCGGCAACCGCCAGCGGCAGGCAGCAGGGCAGGCGTGCCAGCGGTAAATGCAACTGAGGTAAAACTGGTGGAGGGCAGGGCTGCATGTTCTTGGTGGGTATATATCGGCTCATGGCAGGTGGGCAGGCACCGCCGGTGCCATGCAGGTTGTGCGCAGCTAAGCCGCGCTCAGCTTCGGGCGGGTGAAGCCCAGCTTGCTGGCCCGGCTGCCACAGCGTGGCGGCTGCTGGCCACACAGCGGTGCACTGCATGCTGCTGGTTTGAGCTGCCGGCCGCAATGCAACGCCTCAGCCGCTCAGCTGCGCGAGCTGCCCATGGCGGGCAAGCGTGCACCAAATGTTGCCCCGCTCAGCGGCTCGGCTGCATCTCAAGTCCTTCAGCTGCTGCTCAGCTCTGCGTGAGCTGCAGGCCGTGGGGCACCGGGCCGTAATCTAGGATGACCTCCCTGCAGCGGCAGCAGGGCAGGCGGCAACATCGGGGCAGGCAGGATGACTTGCATACGATTTGGGCTTGTCGGGACCACAGCCTACAATGGCCTGCCTGTGGCAAGCGCACTTGGAACGAACGCAAATCCACCACTTGTCCAGTGGCATGCAACAGGCGGCAGAAGCACGTCACGTCCATACAGAGGGAAACCACAGCAAGGGGCTGGCCTCTTGAGCTGAAACACTGAAAGGATGTGGCAGCCCAGCAGACCACGTAGGCAAAGAAGCGCAGACAACGCACCTGTGGGTGGACCACACCAGGCGGATGGCCTCGGGAGTGCCGATGCCTGCGGCGCGCGGGTCGCCTGCGGGCCCAAACCTGCGCACAAGGGGAGCGCACAGGACCAGCGGGTGATGCAGAGGACGGCAGAGTGGAAGGGAGCAAACGGCTGTAGCGGCTCAACATGCCAGTGTCGCAGAGGCAGGCATGGCAGAGGGGGCACAGCAAGGCATGACCCAAAGTACTGCCCCAACTGCGTTGCAGATCGGCGGTGCACGCACCAGTGGTTCTGCGGGGCGCCTGCACACGGGTACGCAGGCAGGGGCTAAGGTGAGTGTCCAGAAGCAGCAGGCTTCCCTGATTGCGGCAAATTCACAGCAGCAGCGCAGCTCAAACCATGCGGCAGCAACTCGCTACAGCCGCTTGCGCATCTGCAAAATTCAGCCAGCCATCTCGCACCTGTGGTGCGCGCACGGATGCCCGCATACGTAGTGCCGTTGACTGTGCTGCCCAGAATGTGCTGCACAAAGCGCACGTCGTTGGACACCACTGCACGGAAGGAGGATTAAGCTTGCGAGATTCAGAGGGCCAGCTCAGGCACAAATCCCCGCCCAAGCCGCACAGCCACAGAGCTGCAACTCAATACCAGCATGCTCACACCTGCTCACACCCCACAACTGCTGCTCAAAGTAGCAGGGCCCTGCGCACACCCGCTGCAGTGAGGTGTGCCTCCATACGCTCACAGGCCTCCAGCACGTGCGGCACGTCATGGTCGCCGTACTGCGTCACCACCTGCAAATAAATTACGTCAAATAGGCACCAAACAAGTTTGGTGTCTTATTGCCCAGCTGCAGACAGTACACAGTATGCAGCTGGGCCAGGTCGGCTGGCTAGCCGGCTGGCTGCACATGCTCATAACGCTGCAGTTATTGCACCAGCAGAAGCCGGCATGCAACTCGCTGCCAACGATTGGCGGAACAACAACAGCAGCAGCAACCACAAGGGCAGCAGCAGCAACAAACCTGGAACGGCCCAAAGATCTCAGTGGTGGCCACGTGAAAGTTGTCAGGCTTCAGCAGCTCGCTGCACGGGAAGGGGGCGTGTGCATATGTTGCCAAAAGGTAGCATGCTTGCAAAGCCAACCAACCACGGAACCAGCAAGCAGTTGTCGGGTTTCAACAGCTCGCAGCAGAATGCAGAGGGATACCCAGGCTTGCGTGCATTCGGCAGCAAGCTCCCCGCTGCGCAGTTGAACACATCGCAGCGGTTGGCTTACATCAGCAGCAAGCAGGCTAGCCTGCAGCGAGCTGAAGTGCCATCACACAGCCCCCCACTCGGCGTCTCACTTGAGCGGCACAAACACGGCGGTGGGCTCGACCGCTGGCTTTCTTTCCACCCAAGTACAGCCCTCCCCACAAATCAGCAAGTGCCAAGTGCCCAAGCCTCACTTGAGCGGCACAAACACGGCGGTGGGCTCGATGGCGCCATACCGCTCAGGGATGCTGTGCCCCTGCAGCGGCTGGCCGCCGAACATGAGCCGCGCGCCTGCGAGGGTTGTGTTGATAGGCAGGCAGGCTTGCAGGTCAGCCACATGGGGCAGCAGCACACTGGGGCAACCGGACTGTGTTTATTGCCAGCGCAGCTGCGGTGTGCCTCCCCCTCCCTGTCCAACCGGCCCGATGGCTCGTTGTGCCCAAACCCTCGGCCCACACAGTATCTATCTGCAGCAGGCGCTCCATGTGCGTCGGCATCGTACCCCTCACCCTTCCAACCAGCAGGCGCTCCATGTGCGTCGGCATCGTACCCCTCACCCTTCCAACCAGCACCCGCTCTCCACTCAACAGCTGCAGCAAGCTCAGCGCACCGGGTATCTGCAGCAGGCGCTCCGCGTGCTTCAGCATCGTCTCGGTCGTCACGCTCAGCACCGGCCCCACCGTCAGGTTGTCCAGCCTGCGGCTGGCTGCCCGCTGCGCCAGCGCCTTCTCCAGGCCTGCAGTTTGTGGGCCACCCGGGGGCCTGTCATCTTATTGTCCAATTCAGACAGGTGTAAAGCCAGCCAGCCAGCCAGCCAGCCAGCCAGCCAGCCAGGGCCAAGCCTGAAATCAACCTGTGCCGAACCCGCAGCCAGGCCATTCGGCTTGCGGCTGCCACAGCTGCACCACTTGGCCTAGACAGGTGTAACCTACCCGCCTCCGCCCAGTTGTCGTGCATGAAGACGATTGACTGCGCGCTGCACTTCTGGCCGGTGCACGCGTACGCGTCTTGGTCGCACTGCAAGCGTGGGCAACGCGACATGCCAGGCTGATGTCAGCAGAATGTGGGCAAGCTGCGGCACCTCTGGCCGCGGCACGCGTATGCGCCTTGGTCGCACTGCAAGAGTGCGGGGGATGCAGAGTGCAGGGGCGTAGAATCTAGGTTCAGGCCACATACTCAAGCTCGCGCTCCCTGCCCCGTGCGCAGGTTCCGGGCTGGAAAGGCAACGCATGTAATGAAGCAGCTGCGCGCACCTGCCAGGCCACATAGTCAAGCTCGTGCTCCCCGCCCCACGCGCAGGTTCAGGGCAACCGGCTGGAAAGGCCAACACATGAGGCAGCTGCGCGCGCCTGCCAGGCCACATAGTCGAACTCGTGCACGTCGGGCCCCAGGATCTTCCAGTCAAAGCCCGCGTCCTCCAGGAATAGCTGCAGCGGGGTCACACACACACTTCATGTGGCGTCATCACACAGCACGGCGGAGCTCAGGCAGGCAGGCAGGCACACTGCCGCTGTGCTGGGTGCATGGCAGCAGACCGCTCACCCTGCCGTGGAAGTCCTTGGCCAGCTTCTCCGCCACGCGCTTGCTGCCCGTGAACAGCGTGCTGCGCGGCTGGCCTGCACAGCAGCGGGCGGGACGGGGCTCCCGCAGCAATGGTCAGCAGTGAGCAAGGTGAAAAGGGGCTAGCGGCAGACCGGGAACAGCGTGCTGCGGGGCTGGCCTGCAGGGGTGCAGGGCAGGGGAGGGGCAGCAGTACCCGTCAGAGATGGGAGCCGCCGCACAGGCACACACAGCTGTCTGCGGCAAGCACGTGGGCGGCCTGGGCGGGTCGGGCTGCACCCGCAAGCAGCCATCTTAAGAAAAATGATGCCCAACGTTCACCATGGAAAAATTGATGCCCAACGTGCACCATGGGCCATAATCTCATTGAACAGTTCCTCCCACCCAGTTGCAGATGGCTTCTTCCGGCAAACCCAAGCACCAACAGATCCGACCAGCTGATGCATTGCAGACACCAAAAACCCTAACCCTGCTCTGTCAGAGCGGCATTCCACAGGCCAGCCCACCTTGCGCCATGATTTCGTTCACAGTGGCTCCCCGCCCGTTGCAGATGTCCACTTCTGTGAGCGACATGCCGCAGTGGTGCAGCAGGCGCACAAACTCCTCCAGCACGAAGCACACCCTGCCGGGGCCATTCGGACGAATCGTACCACATGTGGACAAATCGTAGCACATGGTGCAAAATGGCGCGTGCAAAACTCACACTCTGAGGCGGTGTGTGGCAAGTTGGGGCAAACGCAACCGTGCAGCAGCGCACACAGTCAGCAGCTTGCAAAGCCGCAGCGAGGTGCCAGCTGCACTAAACCCAACGCACGGAGGCGGAGCGCAGGGCTTGCTGCATCCTCGTAACGCTGCATCACACCACTCCACTGGCAAGCAGGCGCACTCACTTGTGGTCGGAGTGCACCAGCGGCTTGTTGCCCATGTAGAGCGCACCCATCATCTGCAGCAGCACACACTGACCAGCTTAGCGGCCAGCAGACGGCTTGCAGCAAACACGCTGTGTGCCGTGCCAGCGCACTAGCCGCCGCGTTTCTGCCATCGTGGGCAGTGCAAGTGCGATGGCAGCCCG
Source organism: Chlorella sp. Dachan (assembly GCA_006782975.1). Taxonomy (NCBI): domain Eukaryota; kingdom Viridiplantae; phylum Chlorophyta; class Trebouxiophyceae; order Chlorellales; family Chlorellaceae; genus Chlorella; species Chlorella sp. Dachan. The sequence continues at coordinate 1,066,411 of RRZL01000007.1, read as the reverse complement.
CAACACAGCCGCTTCCTTGCACTTGCCTGGAGCACGAGTCTTTGCGGTGCAAGAGTGAAGGGCACGAAGGGCACAATCAACGCCACTGAGCTGCAGTGCAGAACAATGCCGTACGCCGAGCAACCAATGAGCCAACAACCAACGAGCTAACCAAGCCCACCTGGAGGACCGGGATTTCCAGCGGGAAGTTGAAGGGGGTGATCAATGCCACTGGGCCGTAGGGCCAGCGGTAGCCGTGGCTGGCCTGACCCGTGTGGTCGCCTGGGTTGGAGAAGCCGCGTGCAAGGAAGCGGACCTGCAGCACACAGCAATGTAAATATGCGTAATGTTACGGCTTGGCATGGGGAATCGGCTCGGCAGCCGTGGCGGCCCTCCCGACTGTTGCACCAGTACTCAGCACTGCTGATGCCAGGCTAACTAGTTGGTTGTAGGCGCAACCTTTAGTTGGTTGTAGGCGCAACCTTTAGTTGGTTGTAGGCGCAACCTTTAGTTGGTTGTAGGCGCAACCTTTAGTTGGTTGTAAGCGCAACCTTTAGTTGGTTGTAAGCGCAACCAGCTACCGCCACTCAACCTCCGGGCAAGGTCAAGCCCGGCCCGCCTGGCCCCTGCTGAGTCTGCCCAGGAGCCAGCTTGCCGCCAATGGGTCAAGCCCAGAGCTAACCATCATGCAAAAGCCAGTAACACATGTTCAGCCGCACCTGGCCCCGCCGCATGTCTCCAGAAGTTTGCTTGGTGTTAAAAGCGCATAATGCAGCACAGCGCTGGTAGCTCTCCTACTTGCAACCACACACAACACTGCACAGCGCTGTAAGGTCAGCTTGCAACAGCACCTGGTCGCCGCTAAAGTTCTCCAGGAACTTGCTTGGTGCTAACGATTCATGATGCAGCACAGTGCTGTAAGCTCAACTTGCAACCGCAAAGGTCAACTTGCAGCCGCACCTGGTCCCCACTGAAGTTCTCCAGAAACTTGCGCGTCACCCGCACCTCCCCCGCAGCCTGCACCAGGACAGTCACAGGGCATGGCAGGGGGCAGCCAAGCATCACCGGCCAGCACTGGCGCTGCGCGGGGACGCGCTAAAAGGCCGCAGTCGTCACACATGGCAGCTCGTCTGTGCACGGCAGCAGACGCGAGGCACACACAGATTCCCACTGCAGCCGGCCCCAAAGGACCAGCTCGAGCTGCCATCCACCCACCTGTGCGTAGCTCTTAGGGCAGGCGCGCTGGATGAGCCGCGCAAAGTGCTCCTCGATCTGCCGACGGAGGAGAAGCGCAATGCCCTCAGTCGCTGGCAAGCGCAGCAAGGTGATCCAGTTGACACTGGTGGCAGGGCCTGGTGGGAATGCACCGCCGTTTCAACGCGTCGCCAACTGCCCAAGCTGCCCAAGCAGCCCCAAACGCGCTTGCGCAGGAGCAGCGGGGCGTGCGGCCAGGCGCCAGCAGGCCGACACGCTTGCGGAAGCTGCAGCAGCTGTAGCAACGCTCGCAGTGCCCACAATGCTCTCACCTCGGGTCGACGCATCTCTGCGGCGGCACGTGCGGTGATGTCCCCCCACATCACGTATCTGCAGCGGCAGACAGCACGGCAGGCACCAGCCACGACTGGTTGGCTGTTGCACTGCGCGCTTTGGGCAGCACATGCAGGCATGCACGCAGCAACATGGGTTGCTGTCGACGGCCATGCACGCTCTCGGCGACACGAGTTGATGGGCACCCACCCCTCCAGGTTCTCAAAGGGGCTGTGCATGCGGCTCTTGAGGTGCTGATGGTGACCAGACACAGCACAAGCGCAAGCGCGCAAGTGGCAGACGGGCAACCGCGTGTGCAGATGGGCATCCGGCATGGGCGCACCGCTCGGGGTTTTTGAAGGGGTTGTGCATGCCGCTCTTGGGGGTGGACCGCATGGACGCAACAAACGGCTCCACCTCGTACAGCTGCGTGTCGGGCACCTGCAACATGGGGGGCAAAGGGTAACCATCGTGGTCGGCATGCATGCCGGTGCGCTCCACCTTGTACAGCTGCGTGTCAGGCACCTGCAAAACCAAAAAAGTGGGGGAGGGAAGGCCACCACCGTGGTTGGCATGCATGACGGTGCGAGCCAGCAGACGGCTGCACCTCGTACAGCTGCGTGTCTGGCACCTGCAGAGTGGGGGCAAAGAGCAGCCGGAGTGGGGGGCAAAGAGCAACCACCGTGGTTGGCATGCATGACAGTGTGAGCCAACAAAACGGCTCCACCTCGTGCAGCAAGCCTGCGCGTCGGGCACCTGCAGAACAGATCATGGTGCCATCGTCAAGCAGGCAGTTCAGAGGGGTGGCACTCGCTGGGGTTGAATGTGATCCGCAGCACTGTGCCTGCAGCTGGACCAGTGGCCATGCATGCGAGCGACTGCTGGGAGCTTCGATTCGGTTGGGGCGTAACCCAAGCAGCAGTCCCCATCCAGGCGGCTGCCCAGGCGCTGGTGCACACAATGCGCTGGTGCACACAAGGTGCCAGCCTCCTGTGCCAGATGGGGCGGAGGCGGCGCGCAGTGGCACATTGGCTACCCTTGGGAGCACTTGCGTGGAGGAAGGGCTCGCCGTTGAGCGGGTCTGGGATCACCATGTCCTTCTCAGCCTGCACCCACTCGCCGTACACTGCGGTGTGTGGATGCTTTGGGGTGCGAGGGCAGAGTGACGGGGGCATCGGCGGCACTGGAGCACGCGGCGGCGGCAGCACAGGAGCATGCGGCAGGCAGGCGGCGGCGGCGGGGCTCACCAAGGTTGCTGACCGTCGCGGGCTTGGTTCCCGACATCTCGGTGGGGTTGAATTTTGCCCAGCTGGCCACTCCGCGCGCCAGGGCGGGAAGCAGCCGCGCCCCCGCCTCCCGGCGGAGGCCTACCAGGGCCGCGTGCTGCAGCATGGCGGCGGCCCGCAACCAGCAGTGTCTGCCAGGTGATCAGCAGGCGCCTGGGCGAGAGGGCTCGGTCTCGGGCTGGTCGGCGGCCCAAAGCCCTGGCTCTGCGTTGGTCAGCCCTCCTGGGTGGATTTGCTTCGTGATCGGAAGTGCGCGGCAGGTGGCGATCGGCCTGGGATGGGAGTTGCGGGGCTAAGATGCCAGCTGCCGCCTGTCCGCCGCCGGCCACCTGGTCGTGAAATCGAGCACGACAGCAAGTCGGGGAGTCAGACACACCCACCTGTGCTAAATGGTTCCCAGTGCCCTGTGGCGCTGTGCTGACTGCAAAGTGTTCCAGCAGCTACATGGTCTAGCAACCCTGCAGTGCATGGTGCACGCCGCACGCGCTGAGCAGCAATCGGCCCTGCCGAGGGCCACCTCCTGAGGCAGGTTGAACCCATGGCAGGCCTGCTTCAAGGCGGCTGGTGCCTTGACTACCTGTAGCGGTGGTTGGTGACGCGGATCATCCGGACCTCGAGCATGGAGTGCATGCAGGGCCTGTTGGTGCAGGGACGAGCGGCGTTGGACACGTCAGACTGCGGCGCAACGCCGGCCGTCTTTCTCGCCCTGCCGGGACTGCCCGAGCAGGAACAGAGGCGCAGGCTTCCTGCTGATCAGTCGAGGTTGCCCCCACGAGTAAGCAGTGTGGCAGCAAGCCCTATGCACGAACAGGGTACTCATGTGCCCGCAACCCTGCCCCGCTGGCGGCGGCCCTGCAGGGACAGGCACCGCTGGCTGCATGTGCCGGCTGAATTGATGTCTACTCGTCACTCGCATTTCAACGCGACACGCACGCTGACTGTCAGTGCTTCCAGCTGTGGACGGCCCGCGAGCGCCATCCGAGGACGGCACCCATCGGCTTGCAGCTCACTGAAACAGCGGAGGGTAAGACTGGTGAGCAGATAAGACCCGCCGCTCGCTGTGGCTCGCTCCCAGGAGCCGCGCTCGGGGAGAGGCACACACCTCGCTGCCCCTGCGCCCCGCCCGGCCCGCTTGCAGGGACCCTGAACAATGCCACCGCACGTCTAGCTCGGCGGTGAGCCGCCATCAGGGCCCCAGGCGCCCAGCAGCCCCATGCCGGCGCCGCCACCGGCACCAGCTTCCGCCGCCGGCGAACTGACCCCTGCCACGCCCGCGGGCATTGAGGCTGCTGGCGCAGCCGCAACCAGCAATGGCGCTGGGCACATCCGCCTGCGCATGCCGGCCGGCCGCCAGGGCAGCAGCGGTGCCAGCTGCGGCGGCCAGCACGGCACTGGCGGCGGCAGCGCCTGCGGTGGCAAGCCCGGCAGCGACGGGTGGAGCACAGCAGCAGAGACAGCAGCAGAGGACGAGGCGGGGCGGGAGGCCTATTTTGTGGAGTGGCAAATGGCGCGGCTGTGGCGCCGGCCAGAGGGTCTGTTGATCCTCTGGCTGCTCACAGCGTTGCTTGTGGGCATCATTGCTGGCGCCGCCACTGGAGGTACGGCCGCCTGCTGCCCTCGAGCTCCTATGTGCCCTGCTTGATCTGCTGCTGGCAAGGCAATGGTGCGGCAATGGTAGTTTGGCGACTGCAGCGGTGGGTTTGCCAACGT
>RRZL01000007.1:1035731-1060427 GCA_006782975.1 Chlorella sp. Dachan | reverse complement strand
CCGCGACCCAAGCCGCCGCCGCCGCCGCGACCCAAGCCGCCGCCGCCGCCGGCAGCTCGCAGATGTGAGTCCGAGCTGCTTGGCTGGTAGTACAAATGCATGCCAGCAGTGCGCCGTCATCTGCTGCGGTTTGCCTCCTCACTCTGCAGCGCACCCACGCCCCTGCCATTGCGCGCCTGTTGCTCCTCTGCAGCTGCCTGGTCGCCAGCATTCGTGCCCCAACAAGACGACCCCTTTGGCACAGTGGCGTTCAACCAGTCCTGCCCCTGCGGAGCCATCACAGCTTGGCGCCTGTGGCAGTCCCCCGGTGCGTGCCTCTGGGCTTGGTATCCGGGGGCGCCAACTTCCAGCTGCATGCAGGCCGCACAACCGTAGGGGGCTGTGGAGCAGGCACGCGGGGCGCATGTGGCGCCTTGCTGCCATTTGCAGAGCTACACAGACCATGCGTGCTATGCTGGCTAGACCCAGCTGCTGACTGAGCGATGCTTGCTTGCTGCCTCGTTCCTGCGCAGGCGGGTACATTCTGGAGCAGGACGGCTTGCAGGAGAATGATCCCGTCACAGCGATCCGGGCAGTCTGCTCCAACGGCGTAGTGCTGGGGGTGAGCGACCCGCCTCGCGCTGCCCTGCCCTGCCCTGCCCTGCCCTGCCCTGCCCTGCGTTGACTGCGCCCCTGCTGTTTTGCCGCGTCCGCCCCGCTGGGAAGCGCTGCTCAAGGGCGCGTTGTGTGTGAAGGCTTCCCAGCTGCTGGCATGGCCCGGCCCCCAGCTGGGACGGCGGATGCAAGCAGCAGCGCCTCGTCGCAAGCCAAGGCGCGACCCACGCCAACACAAACCCATGCCGCTGCTGCGTCCTGTCCGCTTTGCAACAGGCGGTTCCCATTACACCTGGCGACACGGCGCTGCCACAAGTCGCCAACGGCGGGCTGTTTGCCGGGCAGGGCCTCTCAACCCTGTCCAACCTGCTTGGCCAGGGCGGGCGCATCATTGACTTCCTTGCACGTGAGTTGAACTGGGCTGCACTGCGATTGATCCTGCCTCCATTGATTGAGGCGTGAACTGATCCACACATGCAATGCAAGCTGCATGCAATCCGTTCCCTGATGGCCGCGCATGCAGCAGGGCGTTTGGATTTTTCGCCGGCTGCGACACCCCGCTTCCCGGCCTGCTGCCCCATTTCCCCCTGCCGACTTGAGCCTGACTTAAGCCTGTCGCTAATCCTGCCTACCTCCTTCACTACCTGCAGCGCCTCCCATCGATGGCAGCGAGCCCCTGTATGCCGGCGGCACGTTTTCCTTCCGTTGCCCCCAAGCCGGTGAGAATCGAGGTTGCCGTGCCGCCAGCCAGGGCGCTGCCCATGGCCTATGAGGAGGGCTAGAAACGTTGTTCGTTTTGAAAGGGGTGCTGATTCGTCCAACGAGCTGTGGTGGTTGTCCCAATCGCACACTTCAAGTGCAACGGCCTGTCGGACCATCACTCTGGAACCCCTGCACCGCCTCCCATCCCCTCATCCACTGACCCCCCTCGCAATCCGCTGCCGCAGGCTGGGTCATTGCCGGGTTTGCATTGGAGACGTTTGCTGTCCCAGGCGGCACCCCTGTGGTGCAGCGCCTGTCCAACATTCGGGTGAGCGGGACAGAGGGGCTGTCATCTTTCTCTCTTTTCTGTTTTTTTTTAATACAGCAGGGGCCGTGTGCATGGCCTGCACCTTGAAATCGCGTCTGCTGCCAAACCGCTCTGGCGGCAGGCAGCCCCCGCCGCGACACGCTGCTGTCAAGTGCTTTTGGTTGGGGGGAGTCCATGCTGGGCATTTGACCGAATGCTGCACTCTGCTGCCCCCGCAGATACAATGCGCCGAGCCCCGGCCATGCTGACATGGCGCTAGGAGCCCTCCGGACTGGCCTTGCACACGTATTGGTGCAATCAGCATGCCTGATGGAGCTCACCCCTGCCTGCTTGCATAGCTGCTTCCCAGCTTGTGCTCTGACCCTGTTTTCCGCCACTCGCTTCCTAGTACTTGATGCCTCTACCTCTTAACATGGGCAACCCGATAGCCCTGCCTGATACACAGCCGCGCTTTATATTAGCTCGTCAAGCCGCGCTGCTGCTGGCTTGTGATGGCCGCAATACCCTTGCCGAATAGAAACCATTTCAATCCCTCGATGTGACATCAGTTTACAGCATGCGGGTGGTGGTACAGAAGGGCTCACAAAATAAGCAAAGCAGGTAGAAAAAAAGTCGTGGCAAAGCTGCCGGCGTATACCCTACAAAAGGGCGGCAAGAAGAGCTGGAACAGGAGGCACGTGGGACAGCGGTGGCACACGAGCAGGCACGTTGCGAAGCTGCTGCCTCGGCGACAGGAGGTGGGAGTTGGATGAGTGGCTAGGGCGCAGCCAAACCATCAGCGATCAGTGGCTCTTCGCGACAAGACCAGCAGTAGCCGAGGCGGGCGCTCAGCCGGCCGGTCCACTGGCCAGTCAGCCCAGCCGGTTGCATCAACCACCAGCGCCTATCATCACCAGCGCCCGTCGCTTACATCACCACCAGCGGCGGCGGGCCGGCGGGGCAGTAGCCGAGGCGGGCGCAGAGGTAGTCGGGCTGGAGGTAGGAGATGAGCATGTTGAAGACGAGGGGGCCGTACAGCGTCACGTACGCCTCGCACTGGTCCTTGAAGTCCTGCAAACAAGGGGTGGGGGTCGGGCGGCAGGGAAGGGCAACCAGGGTGGGCAGATGAGGTAGAAGAGATGGGCATGCTGAGGGCCAGGGGGCCGTCAAGGTTGCCCACGCGTTGCAATGGTCCTTGAGGTCCTGGCAGACCAGAGGAGTGACAGTCAGGTTTGGATGCGCCAGGGGGCTGCTAGGGCACAGCGGGGCACCCCATGCCCCGTCGACCGCATGTCATCCCCAAGCCCGGGCATCAACAACTGCTCCAATCTGCTCCAAGCTGCCCCTGTGCTTCAGGTTACAGACCCCTACAATGCCGTCGTTTTGGCAGCAGCTTGCCTGGAAGACGCTGCAGCCCTGCTTGGCATAGTCCAGCAGCTCGGCCTGGGTCTTGGGATCCTGCAGAATGCAGGAGCAGCGCAGCAGGGTGGGTGACGATTTGAGTGGCGCGGCAGCCACAGCCCGACCGGCCGGCCTGGCATGCAGTTCGCCCTCCATTCCTCCTGCTGCAGGTTGCCTCGGTCCGAGTACCAGGGCGTCAACCAACCCACAAGTCCATAACTAGATTACCAGCCGGGACCCTTGCCTGCAGGATGGCGGCTGCCTCCATCACAATCGTCTTGCATGACTGGCACTGATCGCGCAGCGGCGCGGCTGCGCCCACAGCGTGCGCAGCAGGCGTGCCGGTGGCCAGCGCGCTCAGCGTGGAGCGCAGCGTGCGCAGCGCCTCGGGGGCGGGGCGGCTGCAGCAGGGGTTCGGGCGAGGGGAAGCGGCGAACCAGGCTCACACAGGACGCAATTCCATCGACAGCCGGTGTGCACACACAACTGGCTTCAATCCCAAGCGCTGCCGCCCCCTCGCGCAGCGCCAGCACCTGCAGCCTAACCTGCCCTGCTGCTGCGCGCAGAAGTCAAAGACGGCACATACGCCCTGCGCGTCCACGTCATGCAGCAGGCCGTCCAGCGCGGCAAACAGCTGCGTCACATCCTGGTCGCACTTGGACTGCGGGGTAACGGGCGGAGGATTGAACCTGGGTGTTCAGACTTCAAGACAATGGGATGGCAAGGTAAGGCGGCAAACATGGGGGTGGAAACAGCTGGGTGACGTCCTGGCCGCACTTGGACTGCAGGCGAGGGAGAGGGAAACGCCATCCAAGTGAATGAATCGACCGGGGTTGCAGCATGCCACGCTGCAGCACGGACAACATCCAGCCCCGGACATCAGCAGCGCTCTTGCCTGCCCTCATGCGGCAGGTTGTTGCATGCTCGACAGCTGAGGCCCCAAAACGCGGCAGGATACCCACAAATCACACAAGCTTAGCACCCAAATCTGGCCCACCTTGCCCTCAGGTGGCAGGTTGCTGGCGGCGCAGGCTGCCCGCATGATGCCTTCCACTTGTGCCCGAGCCTCCTTGTCCTGCGGTGGAGCGTAGCGTGATGGAAGGCTAGATCGGCTTGCAAATGCGGTCAACCGCTGGCAGGCTGCCCGCATGATGCCCTCTACTTGCGCCTGCGCCTCCTTTGCAGCTTTATCGAGCTGTGCAAGGCGTTGGCAGATGAGCACAGCAGCCAGTGCCATCACGTGGGCAGGGCAGGGCATCTGAACAGCTTTGCCTTGCAACTGCAGGCATGCCAATGACTCAACAACCAAGCGCTCAACAGGTTGACCACCTGCCAAACCAACCGCCACACACCTGGAGGCGCGACACAAACATCTGCACAGCCATGCGACACACGGGGCAGTCAAAGGGAGTGACCTAGGGCAGGGAGGGCAGCAGGGCGCACAGAGGGGTGGCGGTTGGCAGGCAGTCGCGCGAGGAAGAAGCGGATCATGCTGCCATCAGGCTGCCAGCATGATGCGGCGCAGGCATGCCCAGCCATCCCAACAGCCATCCCAACAGCCGCCGTCCCGCTGCACACCTGCGCAAGCCCCCTTGTCGCTGCGACACACACCCAGCGGGCCACAGGGTCTCCCCACCAACAAAATGCTACCATGCCTGCATTGTGCTCACCTGCCCAAGCCCCTTGTCGCCGTGGCACACGCCCAGCAGGCCGCAGACGCCCTGAGGGTCCAGAGCCTCGGAGAGGGACTGGGCAAAAGAGGCCACCAGCACGGGCACCTCCTGCAACACAACGGTGGGAGCAGGCGGGCGGGTTTTGTGTTGTTGTGCAGTGCAAGGGTCAGCACGTGTCCAGAGGGACTGGGGACAGTAGACCGCCAGCGCCGGCACCTGCTGCACCACCGGCGTGCCCACACTCATGGACTTTACTTGTCGCAGATAGATGCAGATGACCACGAGGCAGGACCTGCAACCTAAAAGCGCACGCGCGCCAGCAACACTCTGACCAAAGCATGCTCAGCGGATCAATCAAACACAATGGCGCACCTGCTTGCACATCTCCTTGAAGCTGTCGGGCAGGCCGGAGCACACGGCCACCTCGATGTACTTGCTGACCGTCTGCAGGGCATCAGCAGCACATGAGGAACAGCACATGCGTGATGTGATGTGACGTGGAGGAAACATCAATGAGCTGTGGATGTCCAACAACTGGCCAATGCAGGCGCCCCCTCCATCCGGCAGCAGTACGCCGCAGCTCCCCCCGCTGAGCGCCGCTAGCCAGGGCAGCGGGTGCGCAGCACCATTCTCGCCTTGGCTGGGTCACCAACCATCCGTGCCTGCCCACCCACCTGCTGGGTCTGCGGGTCAGACACAAACTCGTCCAGCGTCTTCACCACATCCTGCGGGGACGACCAGCCAAATGCAAGTGTTCAGAGGTCACACAGGCAGCCGGCAGGGAAGGCGAGCGGCGGTCGGCTTGGACGGTGCCACAGCTGACCTTGCACCTCCCCGCAGCGGCAGCGCAGCGGCAGCGGCAGCGGCAGCGGCAGCGGCAGCGGCAGCGCACCTGGCAGTAGTCGCAGGGCGAGTGGTTCTGAGCCGCCTCTGGCCGCAGCGTGCGGAAGTGCGGGTTGTTGGCGGAGGTGATGACGGGCGCTGCAGGGGGGAGGGAGGGAAAGCAAAGAGGTTGGGCGGCCGCGGCTAGGGCGCGGGCAAGGCGAGCGGTGGCAGGCAGCGGGAGGCGGCGGCAGCAGCGCGTGCGGGCGCTAGGCCGGGGCTGCGCGCGAGTCACAACTGCCCCTGACTGCAGCGCTTCACCTGCGGAGGCCACGGCGACCAGGAGGCCGCAGAGAAGCAGAACTGCGCGCGCCATTGCGCCCGCTTGCGCGCCTGCAGGTCCGGATCGCACCAGCAGTTCTCAGACAACTGCACAGTGCATACAACAGCTTGCAGCGAGCCACGGCGACACGGCAGGGCAGGAGGCCCGGGCAGCCCTCACCAAGAGCTGCCTCGCCGCGTGTACCCGGCTGTTAACCTGCCGAGCTTGGTGACAACCAGACTGCGGGCGATCAAGAACGCAGGCGAGCCTCTGAAGAGGTGGGGTTTCTCATGCCGGGCGCCCTGTTGGTCGCCTTTGGAGCCGATCCCCGCGGTGCAGTGCAGTGCGTCTGCCAAGAAACACAATGAAGCGGCCGGCGACCACTTTGGCATCCCTCTTGGCACTGCTCGCTGCCGCCAGCGCCCTGCAGGCGCCTCCAGCAGCCCAAGGCCTCACACACCCCGATCTGGGCAGCCGACCACGTCTGCAGCGGGGCTGCGTGCTGCTCGACGCTGTCGGCAGGCCGCGGTTCTCCTCCGCCGGCGCCGCTTGCGCAGGTAACCAGATGGGGCCACGCTTGCTGCAGCAGCCAAGCGCCCAAGCGGTCATGACATCCGGCTGCACCTGCCCACCTCGATTCCTCGCAGGCGCACCAGCGCAGGCCTCCTTTCTGCCGGGCCGGCACACCCGCGGCGGCTGGCACCAGCTGTGGGTCTCGACCTCGGATGCTTTTCCCGATGAGCAGCAGGCGCTGGCGCTGGGCTTTGCAGAGGGCTGGCTGACAGGTGAGGGCAGCCTGCCATCCAGCTCTCCGCCCATGCTTTTCAAGCTGGTGGATTCTGGCGGTGAAGCGCTTGGACTGCCGGCGCGGACGAGCCGGCGCTGGCGCCCGACTGCCGGCGCCCACCCATCTTCCCCAATTTTTTGGCTGTACAGACCGACAGGGCATGACGAGTCCTCCCTGCCAACCACTCGCTGCCATCTCCCTCTTCACCTGCTGCCCCGTTCCCACCTCGCTCTACCGCAGCCGAGCAAATCTTTGCACACCACCACAACATGGGAGCGCATCTCAACATCAGCAGCTGCAGCGCCGCCCTCGACTGGTGTGTGCGGACGCCTCTGCTGTTGCCTTGTGTTGCCTTGGTCATGGGCGGGGTTCAACATCCATGGTGTGCTGCTGCCTCACGCTGCATCCGCTTGCGTCTGCCCTCCAGCACTCTGCAGCCAGGCTCGCCACACCTGGCTGCTTGTCCGACCGTGCAGGCTGGAAGTGCAGGACGATTGGACGCGGCAACAGGCGGCGACCAACGGCAGCGCCTTTTGGGCGGCGCTGCGCCTGCTGCATGCACAGGTGAGCCCTCGTATGCCACAGCTGGCTGGTCTGCAGTCGGCGTCGTACAATCCAGCAGCAGTCGGCGTCATGCATCCCAGACATGCCAGAAGCCGCTGCCCCTGCTTCAGCTCTGAGCCATCTTGCATGCCTCGGCCAGAACCGTGCCCATCTTCCTCCGCCCCAGATGGACGGCATGCAAGCTGGCTACAACGCTCGCGTCGACCAGCAGCAGCAGTCGGCTGGCAGCGGCGGCGCCGGCGGCAGCGAGCAAGACGGCCCCGGCTACGGCCGTGCTGCGGCACCCGCCCTGCCGCTGCCGCGCCTGGGCAGGAGGAACTTTTTGTGGATGAGCGCTGTGGGCGATCTTGGAGACCTGCAGGAGGCCCTGTGTGGCTCGGACGCCCAGGCGGCAGGTGCGCCGGACTGCAGGGCTTTGGTGCAAGCGAGGGGTTGGGGTGGGGTGCGCTTGGTTGGGGCAGGGGCCAAGGCCGCTGCCACCACACCCGCTCACGGCCCACACGCTGTCATGCACCGAACCGCTGTGCTGTGCGGCGTCGCCAGTCTGCTGCACTCCTGCAGCCAAGCGGGAGCACCTCATCCTGCAACCCCGCATGAGCTGGTCAGGAACCAGCACTTTGCTGATATTGCATTTCACACCCTGCTCTTACCTCTTCTCCTTGCTGCACCCCTGCAGCCAAGTGGGAGGCCCTGACCCCGCACGAGTTGGCCGTGCGGCTGCACTCTGCCGGCCGCTGCAGCGCGGTGGTGCGGGTGACGCCCGACCTGAGTGACCTGCTGCTGGGGCACTCGGCTTGGTGAGCTGGTGCTTGGCTTGGTGAGCTGGCTTGTCTGCTGTTCCCGCGCTGCCATGCTGCCAGGTTGCCGCGCGCCTGCAGTCAGGGAGGGTGGGGGATGCCTTATCAACCGTCCACCTTGCTCTCATCAATGGTGATCACTCCTGCACAAGGTTGCAGACACATGGAGCGCGTGCACACGCATTTGACTGCCGTTAAGCGCCGCACCACAACAAGCCGGCCTCCCCCCTGGCAGGTTCACCTACGGAGGCATGGTGCGCGTGTACACGCATTGAACTGCCATTGAGCGCCTCAACAAAGCAAGCTGGCCTCTTGCCCCCCTGGCAGGTTCACCTACGGAGGCATGGTGCGCGTGTACAAGCACTTTTCGCTGGGCCTGCGCCACCCCGCCTTTGTGGGGCGCAACATGTCCTTCTCATCCTACCCTGGGTGAGCACCACAAAGATCTGCACTGGCTGGTGTTGTATTGTGTGCTTGCAGCAGGCTACTGCCCAGTCGGCTGCAGCAAGCCCTTCCCCTCTTACCCCGGGACGAGCCATCAACCGACATGCGGGTGTTAGCCAGCGCCTGCCGCCCGCAAGCGCGGCAGGACGGCAAGTCATCAACGTTTTGCCATAAATCATTGCTGGCGCAGGGAGCTTTCAAGCGACGATGACTACTACATGCTGCAGCCCAGCGGGCTGGCAGTGCTGCAGACCACCAACTCCATCCTGAACCGCACGCTGTACCAGCGCCTGACGCCCCAGGTGCGGTTGAGGTGGGGGGCAGCTGATGTGCAGGGGTGGCATTGCTGTGTCGTACTTTTTAACACTGCGACTGGATGCCAGTGAAAAGGGCAGGGTTGCAGACACCCACTTGCGTGCGTGCGTCGTGCCAAGCCGGTTGGGTTGCATCCCCGTCCGATGCTGCGCAGAGCGTGCTGAGCTGGCAGCGGGCCCGGGCCGCCAGCCTGCTGGCCTCTGATGGCCAGGCATGGACGCGCGTGATTGCGGAGCACAACAGCGGCACCGGCAACAACCAGTGGATGGTGCGGCACGGTCGTGGGTGGAAATTCTGGCGCGGCGGCTCGACCGTTCATCAACTCTCCAGCTGCCCGTGCTGCTGTGGGGTTGCTGAAAACTTGAGCACTCAACTGAGTTTGGATATGCGCACTTGTATGCAGGTGGTTGACCTCAAGCTGTTCAGCCCGGGCCGGGAGCTGCCGCGCGGGCTGCTGTGGGTGGTGGAGCAGGCGCCAGGTGGGTGGTGACACCAGGCGGGGAGGAAAGCATGCGCAGCATGTGACTGCTGTGGGTGGTGCAGCAGGCGCCAGGTGGGTGCCGATCCTTCCGGCTGGCCATGGGTGCGTCTTTGCACCGGCAGCATGTGTGTGTGTGACACTGCCACGGTGCTGCTTGGCCGTGCCGCCGCCTCACACGGCCCGCCTGCCCACCCATCCCGCAGGCCTTGTTGTGGCCTCCGACCAAACTGACACCCTGACCCGCGGCTACTGGCCCAGCTATAATGTGAGAAGCTGTGCCGGCACACGCCTGCTGCCCCTGCGTTGCAGCACAGAGTGCTGTGCGTGGCACTGTGCGCGGCCGTGCTTGAGCACCCGTGCAGCAGGTTGGCACCTCGGCTGCATGCTGCTGTCCTCCCAGCCCCAGCCCCAGCCCCAGCCCCATGGAGGCCTTCTCTGCTCTCTGGCAATGCGAGCGCATTGCAGATACCGTACCACAGGGAGGTGTACAACGCCTCGGGTTATCCGGCCTTCATCGCACAGCAGGCTCAGCGCGGCCCGCTGTACGCAGCAGCAGCAGGTGGGCGACTTGTTGGCGCCGGGCTGGGGCCAGTGTGCTGGCAGCGCCGCTGTCCCCCGTGCTGCCTGCTACCCTTGCTGACATGCTCGCGACTCGTGACTGCCAACTTACCACTTTCGCTGGCGGCGCAATGCTCCCACTACAGTGGCGGGTGCCTCGTATCAGCTGGCGCCACGTTCACAAATCTTCCGCCGCGACGTGCACGCTGTGCAGGCAAGCTGGCGCAGCGGCTGGCACCTGAGCGAGCTGCACTGCTTTGCCGTGCTTGCCACCCAGCACCAGCCAAACGCAACCGCCTGTCACAGCATGCCTATCTGAGAACCTGGGCTGATTTGTGGCTGTGAATGCAGGACCTGGGCAGCCTGAAGGACCTGCTGCGCTCCAACAACTGGCCGCTGGAGCCGGTGAGGAGTGAAGGAGCTGGCGGGACCTCCATGGGTTCTGGCCAGGGCTGGATACCTAGCCAGCCCGCTCGTCTTGCGGCCCGAGGCGCACTCCTACTGCCACCCAACTCCAACTTCCTGCCTTTCTGCCACCCGCAGTATTCGGGCGGCTCTCCGCTGGGCGCGCTGTGCGGGCGCGGCGATCTGGACCCTCAGTCTCCCAGGGCCTATGGGTGGGCGGCTGCACTGCTGCACTTGCCTGTGGCAACCATGCCTGCATGATGCAAGGTGCATGCGACGGGCGGCATTCACGCAGGCAGAGGCAGTCTGTTTCAGGTCCAGGTGCACACGGTGTGACTCACTCGCTGTCGCTCCCTGGAACGCACCCGCTGTGCAGGTGCTATGACACCAAGGCGGCCACGTGGGCGATGGCGCTGCGGCTGGAGGCGGACGCAGGTACGCGCGCCTCTGCAAGCATGCCGGCTGGTGCAGGGAGTGCCTCCAGCGGCCCAGTGCCCGTACAGCTGCGCTTCACTTCAGGGTTGGCTCTGGGCAAAGCAGATTCACGTCATGTCAGGTGTGTCAATGCGTCCAGCCGCTGCCGGGTTGCATGGCTTGCGACCCCCAGCCAGTCCCCCCTCACACCACCACCCGCTTGCAGTGGTGGGTCCGCCGCGATCGCACGCCGGCCCCTTTGCGTGGAGCCGCAGCGGCGCTCTGGCGGAGCGAGTGCCGCACGTGGGGCAGCCCGACGAGTTTGCTTACGAGTTTGAGCGGATGCACCACGACCCGTCGCACTGGGATGAAGCGGTGCTTTGAGGGAATCGAATCCTCGGGCGGCAGCACTTGAGCACCGGGAGGGCGGTCCCGACATGTGTGCCGCCACTCTCTCAATACTGCATTGAAACACCTTGTACACCTGTCTGAGAGTTGAGAGCCTGTGTTCAGTGCATGCTGCACCTCTGCAATGCCACAGCTTGCTGCTGAGCGATGCGGGCAGGTGGCGGCAGCAGCGGCGGGGTGGGGCACACATGCAGGCCGTTTGGCTCGATCAGCTATATCCGCGCATTTGACTGATTCAAGCCAAGCGGCCTGAGCCCAGCAACAAGCTCTGAGCTGCAGGAGCACCGGCAGCGGCGCTCAGAAGAATGGGCTCGGGCAGCTCCGCTGAGCCCACGCTGGGCAAGGTATTTGATTGCCACATTGCGTGAGCGCCACCCGCCCTGCACCCGCCGCTGTCCGCCCGCCTGCCGCCGCTGGGCAGCTGCCGCCGCCGCTGCCGAGCACCCACACATTGGTCCCCCCTTTCCAGGTGACCCACGTCATCTTCGACATGGATGGCCTGCTGCTGGACACAGAGGGTTTCTACACGGTGGTGCAGCAGCGGCTAGCCAACCGCTTTGGCAAGGAGTTTACCTGGTGCGCAGCTGCACATCATGGCAGTTGGGTCAGCCTCGCCGTGCATTGGTGCTGCGCATGCGCATGCTGCTCTGCTGTTTGGTGAAGGGAACCCATCGAGCGGGATGCCACACGAGGTGGCTTGAATGGGGCGCACGCGTCTTGGCTGTGCTGCCATTTGGTCGGCAGCTACCCCAGCCGCCGCTGCAGCAGAGATTCTGACCCCGCTGTCCCCTCCCCCTTCTCCTCGAAAACCTACTTCAACAAGCAGGGACTTGAAAGCGCGCATGATGGGCAAGAAGGCGAGACGGCTGGTTGGGCTGGGTGTGATCCGCCGTCGTACTGCATTCTGGCTGCCTGCCCCTGGAGTCACCTGATGCCTGCCTTCCCTCCGATTGGCCATTCAAATGGAGGGCATCGCGAGCTTGTTGCCGAACCCATGGTGTGTGAATCTCACAGGCGCGCTGCGGTGCCTCGCCGCTTGCGTGCAGGCAATAGAGGCGGCGCGCCTGCTTGTGGATGAGCTGGATCTGCACGGCAAGATCACTCCGGAGCAGGTGGGCGCACAGGACTCTCATGCTCCAGCCGCTCTCCAGCACCACAAGTGGAGGGCCGCACTGGCGTGGTGGTAGGGCACCGAACCATCATCGTGCCGCGCTGCTGTTTCAATACACCTTGTTTTCGTTTTCAACCCAACGTGAGCAGTTCCTGACTGAGCGGGAGGAGGCTCTGGATGAGATGTTCCCAACCGCGCAGCTCATGCCGGGCGCAGGTGGGGTGTGGGGCCTGCTGGGGAGGGTGGGTTGGTGGCCTCGTGGAACTGCGGTGTTGCATCGTGGTGATGGCAGCCAAGGAAGCGCCAGGCACGCCTGCTGTCTGTGCATGCGTGCCTCCGGCCGACTGACTCTGTTCTTGCCAAACTGCGCTGCGCATTCCCCATGCCCATACTGCCTGCGCCGCTGCGCCGCGATCAACCGCCACAGAGCTGCTGCCACACCACAACCGTTTCCTTCGCAGAGCGGCTGCTGCGCCACCTGCACGCGCACGGCGTCCCCTTCTGCCTGGCCACCTCCTCGCACCTGCGGCACTACAACCTGAAGACCACGCTGCATGGCGACCTGTTTGCACTGCTGAACCACAAAGTGACGGGTGGGTGGGGCGGGGCGGGACTGTGCGGGGCCGGGCTGGGCTGGGCTGGGCTGGGCGGGCAAACATTGACCGACCACCTCGAGAGCGGTAGTGGGGCGGAGAGCAGCAGCGGCGCGCTGGCGGCCAGAGTCTGCTGGATGGTGGCCGGTCAGCAGCAATGGGCAAGGCAAAGAGGGAGTCGCTCAGTCTGTGTCGCAACCGCTGCGTGTGTGTGGGTGTGCATGCTTCCGAGTAGGCCGGGCCGGATGGGACCTCATTGCGAATGCTGTGTTGGGCTGCCCTGCTGCAGGCGACCAGGTCAGCAATGGCAAGCCCGCACCAGACATTTTCCTGCAAGCC
Organism: Chlorella sp. Dachan; assembly: GCA_006782975.1. Lineage (NCBI taxonomy): Eukaryota > Viridiplantae > Chlorophyta > Trebouxiophyceae > Chlorellales > Chlorellaceae > Chlorella > Chlorella sp. Dachan. The sequence continues at coordinate 1,047,390 of RRZL01000007.1, read as the reverse complement.
GCCTCGCTGTGGCAGCCGGCGCCCAAGCCAGGCAGCTGCCTGGTGTTTGAGGATGCTCCCAGCGGGGTGCAGGCGGCCAAGGCGGCGGGCATGTGAGCCGGAGGGGAAGCAGTTGCACTTGGCCTTGCAGTTGGGAAGCCGCGGGGCGCTAGGAACGGCCGCAGTCAGGTTGGGTTGCCCGCGCATGCGAAAGCTGCCATGCGGCCTGGCCCAACAGCCGCATCAAGCATGCCACACCAAGGCGAGGCACTGGAGCTGCTGGAATGTTCAACCCACAAATGCCCAACCCAACCTGCGCAGGAGCTGCGTCATGGTGCCCGATCCCAACCTGGACCGCCAGCTGTATTAAGCAGGGCACAAGAGAGCTGGAGCTGCATGAAATGTTCAACCCACAAATGCCCAACCCAACCTGCGCAGGAGCTGCGTCATGGTGCCCGATCCCAACCTGGACCGCAAGCTGTGCGGCGGCGCGGACCAGCTGCTGGACAGCCTGGAGCAGTTCCGGCCGGAGCAGTGGGGCCTGCCGCCCTTCCCTGCGGGCGCTGACGGCAGCTAGTTAGCCAAGCGCAGTAGCTCAGGCATTTCCCGAATCAATGCTCGACAGCCTGGAGCAGCTCTGGGGGCAGCAGCGGGGGCTGCCGCCCTTCCCAGCGGATGCGAATAGCGCCTAGCTAGCGGCTGAAGTGGCGCCGAGCCTTGTTGGTGGTTGCCCGACAGCCTGTGGCGCTTCCGCCTCACGTTCTGGTCCGCGGCTGCTCCTGATGCTCTGCTGTAGATTATTCAATCGACTCGCGGCCCCATGCTAGCTTGGTGTGCTTTGGCAACACATGCCCTTGCCATTCTTTCAGGACGCCTGTGCTTCCCCCTGCAAATCTGCAAGCCTGCAATCAGGTTACACCGGCAGTAGCGCTACCGCGCAGAGCACAGATCCTGTACAAGGATTGACACGTGCATGTCGATTGCATTGGATCATGTACACATGTGGGCGCCGGGCGCATGGGCGCCAGCTGGCTATAGAGGCGGCTTTTGCGCGCCAGCTGGCTATCGAGGCGGCGTTTGTGCGCTGCCGCAACGCTGCGCCACGCTGTGGTCAGCTGATGCCCATCAGGGACAGTATGGCGTCCAACTCTTCGTTGTCCTGCCCCGCGTGCTGAACCTGCTGAGCCTGCTGTGGTGTGGGCACGGCATGAGCCGGCTCCCAGCTCTGCTGCTGCTGCTGGAAAGGGGTTGCGCTCGCCTGCTGCTGGTAGTGCGGCGAGGCCGGCTGCCCGATAGCCTGCTGCTGCCAGGGCTGGGGCTGGGGCTGGGCAGCAGGGAAGAAAGCGTCTGGTGCAAGCGCAGCCGCCTGGCCGTAGCTGGCTGTAGGAGAGGGCGGCTGATGGTGCATTGGCTGCCCAGCAAGCTGCCCGGCAGGTGGACCGTACTGCTGCTGAGCAGTGTGGGGGGGCTGCCCGGCGTACGCCTGCTGATACTGCTGCTGGCCATAAGCCTGCAGGTACTGCTCCTGCTGAGCGTAGGCTGGCGGCTGGTGCTGCGCATAGGGCGGCGCCTGGGGCGCAAACTGCTGCGCCTGCTGTGCCAGCTGCACCTGCTGTGCCTGGTGCAGCTGGCGCATGGCTGCCGCAAGGCCCGCCTGAAAGCCGTGGTCGTACTCTGAGGGGGCCCCGCTGCTGATGGCAGGTGGCAGCTGAGCTGCGTAGGCAGTAGGTGGAACCGGCATGTGGCCTGCCTGCATTGGCAGCTGCGGCAGGGCGCCATGGAGTGGCACCGGGCTTCCAAACGGTGCTGGCGAGGGGCCCGGGTGCTGGGGCGCTGGCTGGAAGCCCTCAAACCCAGCTTGCGAGCTGTGCTGCTGGTACATCTGCATCTGCGGCTGCATCTGCGGATGCTGGTGTATCTGCAGCTGCCCAGCCCAGGCGTGCGCCTCTCCGCCAGGAGCGCCACCGGTGGGAGCGGCAGAGCCTGTGGGGGCGGCAGCCATACTGCCAATGGCAGAAGAAGGTTGGTGCCAGCTGGCGCCGCCATCGCTGGCTGCTTCCGAAGGCGGCGCATGCGGCGACTGAACTGCGGGGCTGGCAACTGCTGTTGTGCCGCCGGCGCTGTGCACATCGGCCGCCCACTGCGGCGCTGCAGCTGCTGGGTTGGGCGTGCCGGGCTGGGAGGGTGGCAAGCCGCCGGCGGGCTCCGAAGCCTGCGGTGGCGGGAGGGCAACGGCAATGGGAAGTGCCTCTCAAGTTCTCAGTTGAGAAAGAAGGTACCCGCATCAGGGACAGCCGAGGGCAGAGTGTCGGCTAGGTAATGCGGCTCACCGTGCTGTCCCATGCGGCATGGCGGACGGCAGTTGCACAGTGGAGTGACTTGCTCGCCCCTCCTGTACGCACCTCTGGTGGAGCTCCAGCAAAAACCGGAACGGCCCAGGCGGCATCGCCCCAGCTGCCGGCGTCTGCCACTGCGGTGGCGGCGGTGGCAGCGGCTTCCAAGGCTACGGCCTGCACAAATGGGTTGGCAGTTGGGGAGCATGAAGCAAGCAAGCAACAGTCAGTCATACAAGCCAGGCTCTGGGCTTGCGAGCAAACCTCTGTTTGGCCTCGCGTGCAACAGACAGCTGCGGGCTTGATCCCTCGCCCACAATCGAGGGATCCTCCCCCAGCCCTCTGACTTGGCCTTGCATGCAAGCCACAGCGGCAGGCTTGATCCCCACGCCATCCACCATCCCTCCCCCGGCCCTCTCTCTTGCCTGCAGCGCCTCGCGAGCCGCCTCCCAGTCGCCGCCGGCTGCTGCGAGGTGGTCCTCAACGGCTTGCAGGGGGGCGTCAAGCCTAAGCTCTGCTGCAAATGTGAGCAAGTCCTGGACCTCCCTGCGGCAGCGGGATGCAGGGCCGAGGCATGGTGGGACAGGCAAATATCTTCACGACGCGGCAGGCAGACTGGCAAGGGGAGGGGCAGGCAGGCACCAAAGCAGCTCAGTTGTACGACACGCGCCCTTGCAGCACGGCAAGCCTAGGCTAGCCTCATCAAGCACGCAGGCCTCCTCGAGCATGGTCCACCACACTCCACGCAATCGCAGCATCAGCGCCACCCGCGCACCGGTCCACTGTGACGGGCTGGAAGCCGGTGCAGGGCTGCCCGTCAAAGAGCATCTGAGTGGCCAGCCGCTGGTCGGCCCCCGCCGCCTCCACCGCATTTTCCGCCTCGGCCTCGCTGAAGCCATAGGACAGCAGGGTTTGCAGGCAGGCGGAGCGCTTGTGGCCTTTGACCAGCGCCAGCGTGGGCTGGCTGATGCCCAGCAGCATTTCGCGCTCCTCAATTGCATCCAGCACCGCCTGAGCTGTGGCCGCCTCATCGAGTGCACGCTGCGCTGCGGCGCGCTGCGCTGCCGCCTCTGCCTCCCGAGCCTCCAGCTTGCGGGCGGCGCGCTCGGCTGCGTACTCCTCCTCACGCTCTCGCAGCTCCGCCTGCAAGGGGGGTGCGGGCCCACACTCGTTGGGTGAGCAAAAGGGTGAGCTGCAAACTCCTCTGCGTGCTCCCGCAGCTCCGCCTGTGAACTTGGGTGTGGGGTGGTGTTGGTAGCAAGGACACACCGCCTGAGGCGGGGAGTCAAAGCCAGCATGCCCAGCCAAGCTCTAACCAGCACCCAAGACGGTGTGCCAACATCACATGGCAGCCGCGCCAGACAGGCCCAGCCGGTGTGGTCCCAGGACGGCACGTTCCGACTGCATTGCACCTGCCGGCACCTCCACCCATATTCAGCAGCCCCTCAGCCACCCACCTCGCTGTGTGCGAAGCGGCAGTTGCGGATGTAGCAGCGCCCCGCCTCTGCCACCTCCCGGCACATCATCAGCTCAACGGGTCTGGGCCCCTTGAAGCTGCCGCCGCCGCCGCCGCCAGCCGCCCCGGGGGCAAAGGGTGGCGGGCGGCTGGGCCTGCCGCCACCGCCTGCTGCGCCGCCCAAGGGCTGCGCAGGTGCCTGCACGCTGCTGCTGCTGCTCGCTGGAGCACGGATCTGCTTCCTGCCAGTGGGGCCTCCTCCGGTGGGGGCCGCCTTTGTGCCAGCCGCTGCCGCCTGCTGCTGCTTGGCGGGGCGGGCGGGCTGCGGTGCGGGCGCGGGAAGCGCCTTGACAGGCTTGTAAATCTCGGCATCTGGTGAGTTGGAAACATCGGGCATGGGGATGGGGAATCGAGGTGAAGTGCTTCCTACCGCACACTCCCGTGCAGCTTTGGCGGGAAGGCCACCAAAGCGGCCTGGCGCCCAGCTGGCCTCCCTCTTCCCCGTTTGTAGCACCCTGTGTTGCAGCACCCGTGCATGTACAGCGTTACAAAGACGGTGCATCAGATCTCCCCACTCTGAGTGGTACAACCCCCACAGCATGTGCATCCCGCCCTGGTCGCACCTAGCGTGAAGCCCGCGCAGCCGGCTGCCGGATCGCGTTTGGCACGCGCGCTGCCAGCTGGGCATGGCACGTTCTCAGCCTGTCAACAACAGAATGGAACTGATGGAGGCATGTTAGATGCTGTCCGGGTTGGTTGGCATGACCCGGTTCAGTTGGCAACCGCCACTGGGCGGCAGCGGCTCAGAAGGCCTCCACGCGCACCCACAATGCCCGCCCCTGAAACAGTCAATCGACGCACGCTGTAGAAGTACTTTGGCCTCTGTTTCATGAGCACCTGCACCGTTTTGGCAAGGATTTCTCCTTGTGAGGAATGGCCGAGCAGGCAGCGGCGCATGGGTGGGGGAGCGACCTGGCATGGGGCTGCCTGCCTGTCCCATGGTCCACGCCTGTATACCCTGCCTCTAGCTGCACTGTTGAGCGCAGGAAATGGCAGCGGCGCAGCTGGCAGGCGGTGCAGACAGCAGTCCACGTTCAAACAGGAGCAAACGACGTGAGCTGTAGCGGTGTCGCCTCACCGCATAGCGCTTCTGGGCAGACGAGTTGCTGAACATGGCTGGCAGGCACTGCTGCAGGTAGTCCACAGCGCAGTCGTAGTGCATGGATGCCTGACCGCACAGATTGCAGGTCACTGCGAGGGCAGGGCAGCACGTTCAGCCGCGACGGTGGAAGGTGAACTCCATGGCGGCGGCGGCGGCGGCGGCGACGGCGGCGGCCCACACTCAGCAGCCTGCCGCGATCCGGCGCACTCTACAACATCCCTGGATTACACCCGTGCATCGGTCATCCCTACCAGCCCTCCAGGAGCCTCACGGCGCGGAGATGGATTGGCGTGGCGCACCTTCAAAGCGGTCGTCCGTCCTAGCATCGATCGAGGCGAGGCAAAACACGCAGCGGTCGGTGGGCTGCTGCTGTGCCGACGCCGCAGCCTGCGGAGGCGGGCCCGGCCCTCCCTTGGCCTGCCCCTTGTCCTTCTTGGGCGCCATGCTACACAGCCGGCAGGGCAGCAAACGCTGATCTAAATAACGGGGCGCCAGGCGGCGCCCCACCGTTTCGTGGACGCAAGCGGCGGCGGCGGAGCGCAGCATCAGCGCCCACGCCCGCATTGGGCCTGTTGCATTGGCCGCTGCTCAGTGTTACATGGCATACCAGAGGCACGACGGTCGCAGCACTGGCTATTAAAACTGCAAAGCAATCAGCTGCCACCTGCCTGCCGCCCGCCGCAGCGGGCGCCGCTTGGCTTGCTGGCTCTGCTGCTGCGGTGGCGGGGCGCCGCCAGCGCCACGGGTCGCTCGTCACGGAACGGAAAATCGAATTCAAGTGCTCTCAGGTCAGGGCGGTTGGTTTCAGTAGGTGAACTGCGGCGAGTAGACGGGGTCCACGCTCTCATTCCACTCGCCATAGTACAGCGACAGCAGGTGGTCGGCCTGCAGGTGGGCATGGGAGCAAGCAAGCGCAGGGAGCCGCGATCAGCAACATGGGGGATGTCTGATCAGCAACTGGGCTGTCTCAGATTGAGCAGCATGTGCTGTGGCACTTCTCACAAATCTGGGATGTGGCACTTGCCGAAATGAGGGATGTCCGATCAGCAGCTGGGCTGTCTCACGTTGAGCAGCGTTGCACAGCACAGCGGCACAGCCCAGCAGCGGCGGCGACCAGCCCCTCTGTGTGATGCCGCTCTCCCCAGCCAGCACAACGGCAGTGGCCCAGCAGAGTGACTGCCCCCACCTGCGTGATGCCGCTCTCCGCAATGGCCTCCAGCTCTTTCAGGTACTTGGTCTCCTGCTTGCCGCGCCGCTCCAGGCCGCCCCTGCACACGCGGCCAAGGAAGGAGCAGCCAGCCAGTCAGCCAAGCGAGACCAAATGTGCAGAGATCTCCTGCTTGCCGCGCCGGGTGCGGATGTGCTTGGCGGCCCAGCTTCAGCACAAGGCAAGCAGCCGGCCAAGGCCTGGTCGTTGTGCACGCTGCAGCCATGCGCCGTGCTAAGTGTAGTGCAGAGCCATGAAGGCCGTCCATGCCCCCAAAACCGCGGCGCTGCTGCTGCTGCTACATGGCAACACCAACTAGCCCCGCCCTGCAGCCACCAAAACAGCCGAAGCGCACTTGCTAATCTCCAGCACCCGTTTCGCCAAGTCCTGCATCGTGCCGCCGCGGAAGGGCGTGCGCAGCCCGCTGCACACGGGAGAGCAGGCCAGGCAGCAGCAGTTGGCCTCGTGCCTCAGGTAGCGCGGCGCACACGGCAGGCATGCTCTGCGCAGCGCTGGGGGATGCATCCACGACACACACAGCGGCTTGCTGGGCAGCAGTGATGACTGGCCCTCCCTTCCTGAACAGCTGGCTGGTCACTGAACAAGCCGCACACCCTCGCAAGCCCCCAAAAATCCCAAGCCCACCTGCGAGGCACCTCGTCCCGCAAGAACTCCCGCTCCTCTGCCGTCCAGTCGCTGATGAGCTCCAGCGCCTCCGCCTGGCGAGGCAGCAGGGCATGGACGCCACGAGTGTGAGATTCGCGCTCACAGTACACCGGGAACACCCTGGAAGCTGCGGCAGCTGCCGGCAGTAGCAACCACCACAGGCATTTTTGTTGGGGGGGGCATGCCACTGGCAGGCAAGAGCACAGGCGGCTCGGCGGCGCTCTTCATGCATCTCCGCACCTGCGCCTGCTGGTCGTACAGCAGCCCCACCCAGAGGGCGGGCAGGCCGCAGATGAGGCGCCAGGGCCCGCCGTCCGCGCCGCGCATTTCCAGGAAGCGCTTCAACCGCACCTGCAGAGTGGATTGGCAGGGATGTCAGGCACTTTCCACATACTGGCATGGCAAAGTCATAAACCCGACTGTGCTGCGCATGTCCAGGAACCGGCTCCAGCCGCACCCGCCAACAGGGGTGCAGAAGCGAGAGTGAGCAGCGATTCGAATGGGCTGTGCATTGGCTGGCTGTTCATGAGCTCCACATTCCAGCCTGCCATTCAATGCACCTTTACTCGACTGTGTGCCCCCTTGTTGTTCGTGCCAGCCAGCAGCTACACATTGCGCACCTCTGGGAACACTGTTGTCAGGTGGCTCTCCCAGTCTTTCAGTGTCGGCAGCTCGCCTGCAGAGCCAGCGTTGGAGGTGAGGTGCGCGGGCTTGGGAGGCGGCCGGCAGCTCAGACTGTCTCTCTCCCGCACAGCGCGCTTCGTGCTCGCAACAACAACGCTTCCCCACAACGCCAGCTGCGCACCTGGCAGCGCGGGCAGCTTGCCCTCTCTCAGCACCAGCTACCGACCGTGATACCTAGACACACATTTCCCCTCCCTAGCACAAGTTCCCCCTCCCCAGATCCCACCCACCTGGCAGCGCGGGCAGCTTGCCCTCCAAAAAGTCGCGGAACGACTGGCCCGCCGCGTTGTGGTAGGTGCCGTTGCGGTACACAAAGTACATGGGCACGTCCAGCACGTACTCCACGTAGCTGTATTGGAAAGAAGAGTGCACGGTTGAAGGATGGTGCACGGTTGCAAGGGTGGTGCACTAACCAGACTCAGGAGGGAAACACACATCACATCACATCCAGTACGTACTCCGTGCAGCTGGATGGCTGCTCACACATCAAGCCACACCAAATTAGCACACCCAACCAGGCTGGGGGTCAGAGGCGCAGCGAGCCCTGAATCTGTGACGTGCTGCGTGTGCATTTGAAGCGTGCGATGGTCGGCGCAGCACCCCCACACACACGACCGCACGCACGCATCACTCACCGCTCAAAGCCAAACCCTTCCTCAAACACAAAGGGCAGCGTGCCGCAGCTGCAGGGACCAGCAGACAGGGGCAGTGCGGTCAGTGGATAGGGGCAGCTGCTCCTGAGGCCGCACAGAGCGCACACGTGTCAAGCCCCCTTGCATGCCAGGCTGCTGCAGTGCAGCCCGTGCCACTAAGGCTGCTGCTGCCACGTCTGCCAAGCCAGCACCAGAGGCCAGCCCGGCAGCAGCGCACCGGTCGGGGTCGGTGTCGGTCCACACGTGGCTGCGCCAGGACAGGTAGCCCGTGGGCTTGCCCTCCTTGAACGGCGAGTTGGCAAACAGAGCCGTAGCCACGGGCTGCGTGCAGAGGATGCGACAGCAGGCGCAATCAGGGAGGTGTGGGTGTGGGAGCAGCAGCATGAAGGCAAAACCCTTGCAAGGACGGCAGGCTGTGCTGTCCGTCCGCAGCTGGGACACGAGCGGTACCCACAGAGTGCACCTGCAGCACCATGCTGATGCACACATGCACACACATTTGACCATGTCCTCCTCGCCGCACTCATTCCCGTCCCCACGCGCTGAGCAACCCCCACACAACCTGCCAGCCGCACCTGCAGCGCCATGCCGATGCGCATCTTCTGCACCAAGCCCTCCTTGCCCTCCTCATTCCCGTGCCCACGCGCCGAGCAACACCCACACAGCCTGCAAGCGCCCACCTGCAGCGCCATGCCGATGCGCATCTTCTGCACCATGTCCTCGGCGCCTCACGCATTCCTGTCCCCACACGCCGAGCAACACCCACAGCCCACCTCCACCTGCAGCGCCATGCCGACGCTCACCTTCTGGGCCATGTCCTCCTCGCTCCCACGATTCCCGTCCCCACGCGCCGAGCACCACCTACACAACCAGCAACCACCCGCAGCCGCACCTGCAGCGCCATGCCGATGCGCATCTTCTGCACCATGTCCTCCTCGCTCTCAAAGTCCAGATTGACTTGCACGGTGCAGGAGCGGAACATCATGTCGCGGCCCAGGCTGCCGCGCGTGGGCATGTAGTCGCGCATGATGGCGTACCTGCTCACAAGAGAGGCCGCACCAAACGTTGGCAGTCAGCAGCAGCAGCAGCAGCAGCAGCCGCGGCAGCAGCAGCAGTGGCGGCAGCGGCCTACACAGGCAATGGCCGGCACAGCATGCGCCCTACATGCAGCCAGCGGCCCCTGCCTTAATCATCGTGAACATTGGATGGAACCACCGCACGGCCGCCCTAGCGAGGCTCATGAGGCACGCCATTCAGGCTGCAAACCCACCTGGCCTTGGGCATGCGGGGCACGTCCTCATACCGCCACTTGGGGTCGAAGCCCACTCCCAGGAAGGCAATGCCCATCTCCTCACAGATGCTGCGCACCTGCACAAGTAGAAAGGGCGTAGGAATGAAAACGGTGTAAGCAAACAGCTGCAGCAATCAGGACGGCGGTGGGCACATGCTGCACGCCTGTGGTGGGCACATGCTGCACGCCTGTGTGGAGGCAAGCGAAAATGGGGGCAGCGCTAGCGGGCAGTGCACAATGTGGTCATGTGCGGTTGTGCCTCATGACAGTAGTAGCCATGGCAGTAGACAAAGCAGCAGGCAAAGGACAGCAGGCAGCAGCAGCGGCAGCAGCAGGGGGTAGCAGCAGCAGGGGGAGGCAAACCAGCAGCATCACACCTGGCACAGGTGCGAGTTGACTTTCGCGCTCTTGTGAAGCGCTCAGAGCAAGTTGATACCCAGTCCAGGTTGCACAGAGCAGCAGCGCATACCTGGTAGAGGTGTGAGTTGACCTCCGCGCACGTCTTGTGCAGCGTGTCCAGCGTGGCGCCGCTCAGCTCAAACTGGCCGCCCGGCTCCAGGGTCACGCTCTGCCGGGGGCAGGGGCGACAAGGAATGGTGAGATGGGTTGCGTGATGCACATCACAAAAGCGGCCTGCCCACTCAGCAGCACCGACTGCATGATGGCGTCTTGGCGCCCATGCAGCGCATGCTGACCAGCACGCACCTGCCCGTCCTGTGTGAGGCCAATGATGTTGCCGTCCTCGATGATGGGCTGCCATCCAAACCGCTCCTGCGCCAGGGGGCCGGGAGGGTGCAACACATGTAGGCGGTGTGCGGGGCAGCCACCGACAACAGCACCGCGGGAGAACGTGCCCATGCAGGCATCTTCCCTGGCTGCCACTGCCACGACCAACGCTCGCCCGCTACAGAACACCGTCCCACCATTTCCAACACGATCAGGGGGCACAACAGCACCCACGTCACCAGAGAAGCAGCACCCAGCTGGCCTCGCCTGGATGCCTTTGAGCAGGGCGGCGATCTGCTCATAGGTCAGCCGCCGCGTGTCGGCCATGTTGTACCCCAGCTTCTCGTGTTCCGTGCCGATCCTGCAGCACCCAACAGTGTAGCAGCACACGGGCATTGAGGCGCCAAGTCAGCCCCTCACCAGCCAGCCCGCAGGGCGCGCGATGGGCAGGCGCGGCGCAGGCGCCCGGCGGCGAAGGCGGCGACTGCCGGTGGTAGCCCCCCGCTGCTCCTCACCGCCACTGGTCGCGTGGCTTGCATCCCGACGCCAGGTAGTTGACCAGGTCGTCCTTGGTCAGCCGCTGCGTGGCGGCCTCGGCCTGAGCGGCGTGGCAGCGCGCGGCACGCCGCTTCGCGGGGCCCGCCCCCTGCGCCGACACACTCGCCGGGACCACCCCCGGCCGCACGATGGCGCACTGCATGGCCGCAGGCGCCGCCCGGGGCTCCTCGCTGACTTGCCCGGTTGTGGGGTTCCTGGCTCCTCTGCCGCACACAATTGGGGACAGTGAACCTGGATCTGCGGGATCAGGGGGTTGACGGGACGTGCTGCATGCATGATGATGTGACTGGCCCGGTGGCGTCAGAGGGCGCCAGCGGCCAGCAAGGTGGCACCCCCACCACCATGCCACGATCACGGTTGCCCACTGCAAACCCACGTGCCCAGGGCATTGATGTTCTCGTTTGTTACATATTTTTGCGGGCGGCAGGCAGAATGGGCCCGCGCCCGGCGTCTCTGCTGACGACAGGCGTTGGAAGGGTTTGGGCTTCAAGTGCGAGCGTGGTGTGGGGATCCAATGAAATTGAAAGGCCACAGCATTGTCGGCAAGGAGCGCATAGGCAGGAGGGCAAAGGAGGTGGCAGACGAGAAGGGGTGGAGAGCGGTGAACGAAGCAGCGAACAGTGTACACGGCAGCGGTCGGTCATGGGAGGCTGGGGGCCACCGCGCCGCGCACAAGTGAGACGTCTAGCTGAGGCCGGCGGCGGGCGCCGGGACAGAGAGAGGGATACAGGAGGAGCCGAGGAGGCGGGGGCACCAAACAGCCCTCCGCTCACTGCGTCATGCGTTGGCTGGAGCTAGGCGCGGCCGGGCGGGCGGGCACACTTCACATGCGTTGGCCGTCGGGGCGCGCCCAGCAGGGCTGGCTGCGGGCCGTTTACCAGCCGCCCTCCGTGGACCACCCGGGGGACGTGCTGCGGCCCTCAAAGCCGCCCGGCGTCCGGCGG
>RRZL01000007.1:993059-1034171 GCA_006782975.1 Chlorella sp. Dachan | reverse complement strand
CCTCGAGGGCCTCCTGGGGGTCGCGCTGCGACAGCAGCATGCGCGCCACGGGGCCAAAGTAGGACTTGACCTCCGCGTCCACGCCGTCCAGGCGGTACATGACCTGCGGGAGGGGGCGCGAGGCGCACAACACAGTCAGCCTTCCGATACCGCGCAAGACGCGTGCAAGCAGCAGGCCTGCTGCTGCTGGCTGCGGCCAGGTCGGCGCCTCGGCAGACTGGGCCGTGACCATTGCCATGGCAGTCACGCCGACCCAGCGCCAGTTGGCAGGCACCCGCCAACCAACCGGGCAGCCACCACAGCCAGCCCTGGCCCATGCGCCAACCACGCAGCCACCGCCGCCCCATGCGTCAACCGATGCAGCCACCACCACCGACCTGCTTGGCGGCCGCCTCAATGACCTCCTTGGGGGAGGGCGCGTTGATGAGCTTCACGCCCTCCGTCTCCGTCTCGCGCAGGATGCGCTTGAAGTAGCCAATCTGCAATGGATGGGGGCGGCAGGTGGAACGGTTGGTGGGCGTGGCTCGTGGTCGGGTCGGCAGGCGCCCACCCACGCCGGCTGCCTGCAGCTCAGGCACTTTGAGCTGTGCGTGCTGGGGGACGATCCACGTGCTGGGGGACGTTCCAGCGCAAACTTCCCAAGCCTGTCTCACCTCCTTGGGCTGGAACATGGCAATGGCGGTGCCCGACTTGCCGGCGCGGCCGGTGCGGCCTGCGGAAGAGCAGAGAGAGAAGGGCGCAGCACATGAGCGGCGAGCAGGCTCTGGTGCTGCACCCGCTCGCTCTGCGTCTGCACGCCGTTTCTGCCCACCCAGCCACAAACAGCAGCCAGCCGACGAGGCTCACCAGAGCGGTGCAGGAAGGACTCGGGGTCCTGGGGCAGCTCGTAGTGCACCACGAGGTCGACGTCAGGGATGTCGAGGCCGCGGGCCGCCACGTCGGTGGCCACCAGCACCATCAGCTGCGGGCGGAGGGGCAGAAGGGGGGTGTGGAGCTGTGAGGACAGCAGGCACGTGTGGAGTCATGAGAGGAGCAGTGGGCAGTTCTGAGACGGGCAGTGTCGCGGGTGCGCCATCAGATGCCTGCCGCCAGCCAGCTGCATGCCTAACTTGGGCTTGCCTGCGCGCAATCCTCCCAAGTGCGCACCTTCTTGTCGCGGAAGGAGGCCAGCACCTTTTCGCGCTCGCGCTGGCTCATGTCGCCGTGCAGCGCGCCGCAGGGCAGGTGGCCGCCCACAGACGCCGCCACTTCGTCCGCCTCGCGCTTCGTCTGCAGAGGGGAGGGAGCGCGTGAAGCAGAGCGGGGATGAGCTGCATGATGCGGAGTGATGATAAGCGTGAGCCGAGGATCCAAACATGCTCCTGCTACTGCAAACATGCTCCCGCTACTGCAAACACGCTCCCACTACTGCCGTGCGCCCTGCCGCGCACCTGGGTGAACACAATGGCCTTGCCGCCCTCGCCATAAACCGTCAGCAGGTCAACCAGCACGGAGCGGCGGGCATCGCCGGGCACCTGCAACACGGGGGCGTTGGCGGTTGCTCAGTCGCCGGGTGCTTGGGCTGGAGCGGTGCAGCCACACACGGCTGGCGGTGGGCAGCTCACAAGCGCGCGGCATGCAGACGGCAACAACCAATGCGCGCACCTGCACGGCAAGGTGCAACAGCAGCGCGCAATGCAGGCAAGCACCAGCACACACAGGCGTCACGACCCCCACCGCCAGCTGCTCCTGTGCGGCCCGCTTTCTCAAGCCGTGCACACAAGCATCGACAAACAAACACAGGTGCCACAAACTCCCACCTGCACGGCGAGCGCGGTGATGGAGTCGGCCATCTTGCCCGACTGGCCCTCGCCCACGAGGTCAATGTCCACGGGGGCTGCAGCAGGGGCGGGGCGGAGTGTGGGTATGGGTGTGGGGTGAGCACGAGTGTGAGCAGAAGCAAGGAGCATGGTTGCCCCTGCTGCAGAGCTGCCTTAGGTAGCCCATTGCGGGGTGGCGTAAGCATGAATGTGAGCAGAACCAAGGAGCACGATTGCCCGTGCTGCAGAGCTGGCTGGCTGGCTGGCTGGCTGGCTGGCTAAAGTGGCCACAAGCGAGCGAGCCGCACTCACTGTTGAGGTGCTGCTTGACCAGCTTCTTCACCCACTTGGGCACCGTGGCGCTGAACAGCATCGTCTGGCGCTCCTGCAGGCAGCAGGGCGCGGTGGGTGCAGCAAGCTTGAGCTGGTGTGAAGGCCGCAAGGCAGCACGGTGGTGGATGCAGCAAGCGGCACAAGCTTGAGCTCGTGTGCAGAACGCTCTCGCCCTCCAAACGCTTGCCGAGAGGCCCGAGCAGCGGAGGGGGGCTGGGTGGCACTGCCAGCCATGCGGCGGGAGCAGGAAAACCCTAAATCGGCACCAGCAGTGCAAACAAAACCGCGGTCAGGCGGATCCGAGCGGTGCCCACCTCGGGCACGTTCTCCAGGATGGTCTCCACATCCTTCTCAAAGCCCACGTTGAGCATCTGGTCCGCCTCGTCCAGCACCACAAACCGGACCTGCGGCGGGGGAGCGGCAAGGTTGGGACACAGTGAGCATCATGGGCGGACTGAGGGCTGGGGCAGGACCTAATCAAAGGCTGAGCTGCAACTGGCCAGACTGCAGCCAGCCGGCAGCGCGCGTGCCTCGGCGCCACCTCTCGCGCCCTGGCAAGAAGGGTCCCATGCATTGGCGCGCTTGCAGGCAAGCAACACAGCCCAAAACCGGCACAGCCTACAAGGACAGGTCCACCGCCGGAGTTGCCCTCAGCTCGAAGGCAACCAAAGCAGCCCACACCAACACAGCTCACAAAGGACAAACAACAACTCACAAAGGACAGGTCCAGCGCGTCCTGGTCAATCAGGTCGATGATGCGGCCGGGGGTGCCCACAACAATCTCGACGCCGCGGCGCAGCTCCTTGAGCTGAAAACACGGGGATGGGAGCATGACAGCGTGTGAGAAGAGGTCACGAAAACAACTACAGCCGTGGTGCCACGCAGCCTCCACGCCGCTTCGCAGCCGGGCAGCAAAGCAAACACGCACCTGGGGGCCGATGGGTGTGCCGCCGTAGTAGCAGCCCACGCGCAGGGAGGGCGAGATGGTCGCGATCTCGCGCTCCACCTGCAGAGAAGGACATCAGCATGTGGTGATGAGAACAGCATGTGGTGGTGGTGGGAGAGGATTTCAACCATCCATATTGCTGGGGGGAGCAGTTGTGGCCGGTTGCGCGGCAGCACGGCGCACGAACCGCGCCCTGCTGCCACTCACAACGAGCCTGGGCAGGTGCCCAACCAGCCAGGCAGCGAGCAGCCGATCGCATGCTCCATTCGCACCTGCTTGGCCAGCTCGCGGGTGGGGGCCAGCACGAGGCACTGCGCCTTGCCGGTGGCCTTGGGGCCCGCCATGATCTTCTCAATCACAGGGATGGCAAACGCCAGCGTCTTGCCTGCACAAGAAGGACAGCAACCCAACCAACTGTCAGGGCCGAGGAGACGGGCAGATGCGCCAGGGGCTTCCCAACTGCTGGGATGGCAAGCACCAGCGTCGTGCCCGCAAGGCAGGGCACAGCTGCGCAGGAGGGCAGCGGGAGGGGGCCTGGCCGCACAGGCTTGGCAGCCGCCTCGGGCGGCCGGCAATTGCAGGCCCTGCACTCTGCAGACCCAGCCCTTGCGTGCCAGCCCTGCTTTTTTGCGTCTTCTCTTCTGTCGTCATTGGCAAATAGAGGGAAAAAAACGCACCGCTGCCGGTCTTTGCGCGCGCAATCAGGTCGTGTCCCGCCATGGCCGGCTCAAACACCGTCTTCTGGATGGGGAAGAGCGAGGTGATGCCGCGGGCCTCCAGGGCGTGCACCTGCGGCAGGGGCAAAGCGGAAGCAAGCGTGTGGGTGATTGGGTGGGGTACACGGGGCAGAACACGGTTGCTGCCAAGCAGAGTTGCAACAATGCGCCCTCGCGCCAGGCGCCTTGGCTGTGTGTAGGACGGGGCCGAGGCCGAGCCGCAAGCCCCAACTGGTTCCGGCGCGGTCGGGCTGGGGCTGCACCCCCCCTTTGATGCTGCCAGCCTCCCCCCAGCCCTCCCCACTGACCGTGCGCTCCGACAGCCCGCAGTTGGCGATGAGCAGGGAGGGGTCCACAATGGCCACCTCATCCTCCTCCTCATCGGTGAAGAGGCTGGCAAAGCTGCGGGGAACCTGCGGTGCATCAGGCGGGGGCGGGAACCCGGGGGGTGAGGTTGGGTGGGGGGACGGCGTCAGAGCGGCGGGCGGCGGGCGGGGCGGCGGGCGGGAAGGCGAGAGGGACGGCTGCTGGGCAGTCGCCCACAGGAAACCTGCGGAAGCAAGCAATTGGGTGCACAAGAGGCAGGTGCAGCTGGGGACAGGCCCAGCCAGCATGCATGCACCCCGAGCAGCTCGGCAATCCGAGATGGCGCGCCGGTGGCGCGTGGGCCGCGCAGTCGTGGCAAGCCGTCCTGCCTGGCCTGCCTGCGACCCCTGCCCTTGTGGCGGCACCCACCTGGCGCGCCTCCTCATCAGTATCGCTGCCAAACACGTCATGCTCATGCTCAGCGGGCAGGGCACCCTCCAGGGAGNCGCGGCCTGTGGGCGGTTGGGAAGCGTGGCGGGCGAGGTTTGGGCGGTAGGGCCAATTTGTGGCAGCACACACGAGGCTGTTGGCCAACATCGCGAGGGCGCAGGGCGCAGGGCGCTGGCGGGGCGCCGCCGCCCTCCCGCCAGCGGCTGGAGTGCACCGCCCAGCCGGCCCGGCCGCACGCCTCACCACTGCCAGGCGGGCCAGGGAGCGCCGGAAGTCGACGCGTGGGGCGGCTGCCTGGCGCAGGGCGCCGCTGCCGAGGGAGGCGCCGTTGGCCGAGGGCACTAGGGCCCGGGGCCGCCTGCTAATGGTCGAGGCATGCCTGCTGCCCAGGCCTAAGCTCTGCGCGGAGCGGGCTGCGGCGCCGGCCGCCATGCTACAGAGCCTGAGGCGGGCAAACGTGGTGGCGGGGGCTCCTCGTTTGAGGAGCAGCGCACGTGGGCAGGGCCGACAAGAATAGCGCAAAAGAGGCAGATGCATGCGCCACCACGACTTTGGGATGGGGCTGCCAGCCGCCAGCGGCGCCGCCGCTGCCCAGGCCATGCGCTGGGCGCCTCCCGCACCTATTTGCGGCAATGTGGCAGCACCCAGCAATTGAATGGCAGGCCACAAACGCCTGGCGGCGCTGCAGCCGCCAATCCTCCCGGCCTGCCTCACTCTCGCCCGCGCCCAGCCCTCCGGGTGGAAGCTCACAGGGCTCGTTTGTGTAGTCCCTGATGGCCGGCAACCTACGGCACGGCTGGAGGCGGAGCAGCGGTGGCCGCCGCCGCCGCCGCCGCCGCCGCCCTTGCCTGCGTGCCGTGCACTCGCCGTGTGCATGCCCAGTGCTGAAGAGGCTTGAGCAGCGGTGCACAGCGGGAGCCTCTTGTGAGAGCCCACACGTGAGCCGGTACATGTTGTACTCAGCACAGAAGTCGCTCAGCAGGTGGCAGGTGGCAGGCAGCGGTTGCTCCGGCGGGCTTGGCATGGCAGCAGCCTGCTGCGCACCGGTGAGGCACAATCTTGCTGTGAGCAACGTAGCGGCTGCCTTGCCATGGGAGGCGGTAGGAAACAGGCAACGTGCTTGGGCTGCTGCGGACAGTGCAGTGCATGCCGCTTGTGCATGCATGTGTTGAGACAGGTCGCTGCGTCACAGCAGCTCCAGCCCTGGGGCTGATGGTTTGCATTTGCCGCTTGCGCCGCTGCGGCTGTCGCTGCCGCGAGCCAGCTGCCCGGCACCGCTGCAAACGTTGCATTGAGCACAACACACCGTGCATCAGCGCTGCATGCAGCGGCGCGCCGCAGCACACCGCTCAGTCAGAGCCAGTGTAGTCCTCCCTCATTGGGTGGGTGCACTCCCAGGTGGGATCCTGTGGAACCAGCTGCGGGCAAGCTCTGCACGGCCCTGGGCACGGGAAGTAGCCCTCCCGGAGACCTTGGTGGTCGCAGCACCTGGCGCAGCCCTCCCAGGAGCCTCGGTGGTTGCAGCACCCGCCAACGCATGGCGCCCTGCCGCCAAGCAACCCTGCAATCTCCCTGAGTTGCTGGGTGGCCCATCTCGAAAGTCAGCTTATTGTTGCAGCAGCAGGCACAGCCAATGCATAAGGACGTGGGCAGGCACTCCGTTGGCATGTGCATGCTGCCCTCAAACACAAAGCGCGGGGTCTCTCAGCATGTGGCGCGAGTTCGCTCCGAGCGAGATGCAAACAGCTATTCTGTGGGCAACAGCTGCCAAGCCAGCTGCTCCCGGGGCAGAAGAAGGAAAGCAGGAAAAGAGTAGCAGGAACAGAGTATTCAGGCAACGCCTGCCGCCGAGCGGCAGCGTCAGAGGGAGGGCAGGTGCTGCAGCAGCAACACCGTTGGCAGGTTGCTCTGCACTCGCGAAGTAGCAGAGCTCAGTTGGCGCTGGGCAGTGAGAAGTCTTCCCCCATCGGGTGGGTGCAGCGCCATTGCAGCTCGACTGGCACTGGCTGGGGACAGGCCTTGCACACACCCGGGTCGCCAGCTTCGTATTCGCACCACAGACCGGCCTGGCGGCACCAGGTGGTGGTTGCTGCGCATGGGATGGGACGACGACCAAGCGGGTGTGTAGCTCAGAGGAAGGCAGGGGTGGGCAGCGTAGGAGGGAGGCACAGGGGGAAGGGGAAGGCAGGTGGGCACCCTCGCGCACGACCGCATGCAAATGCTGGTTAGCCCCTCGCCCCACGCAGGTATGGAGTGAAAGCCACACAAGCAGTTGCTGCCCGCTTAGCAGCAGCTCAGCAGCAGGTTGAGCAGACGCACTGGAGGGAGTGGAGACGATGCAGCAGGGCTTGCCCTCCCGGCCGCAATCAGACGGGTTGGCGATGCACGTGTCATCGGGCCCACCGCAAAAGCCGCCAGGGGCACAGATGGGCGGCACTTTGTCTGGCTTATCCACGTCTTCGTGGGAAAAGGCTGCGTTTGCCAACGGATGCCAGGGATGGGGGAGCGAGGTATGGGGCGCGCGCCGCACAGCCCAGCTGGCAACACTCGCGAGTCGCCGCCCCTCCCATGCACCTGCACTCCCACCACTGTGCGCCGGAGCAACTCACAGGGGCAGCAGGGCTTGCCCACGCCTCCGCAGGTTGCGGCGGTGGGCAGCGGGATGCACTCAGATTCGTTGACGGTGCCCAGCGGCGCGCGGCACAGCACATCTGCAGGTGCGGCCAGCGTGTGAAGTTAGTGGTGAGAAGCAAAGCACATTCCACTGGCAGTGCTGCCATTCACACAAGTGCTCAGCGCGAGCAGGCATAGCTGCCAGCAACTGCGGGACGCCAACTCCAGCACACCACCATGAGCACACCAGCACCCGCTCACCTGCTCCCCAGCAGAAGGGCGAGGGGAAGCTGTCGTTGTTGATCCTTGCTTGCTCCTCAGTCAGCAGCTCCACTGGGCAGCACTTGCCACCCAGCTGGCCGCAAGGGCTGGGCACGGGCAGGCAGGTGGGCCATCCTTCGGGACTCTCAGCCACGGCGCCGCAGTAGTTGCCGGCGGAGCAGTTGGCGGCGGAGGGGGGGCACTGGAATCCGCACAGCCCGCCTGCAGGAAGCCTGGTGCAAGCAGACCTCAATTGGCAGCTGGGGCGGCCAAGTGGGTGCAGCAGCAGGAACAGCAGCAGCAGAGTGGTAAAGGCGCAGGGAGGGAGTGAGCGGCGCAAGGGCGCCGCTAGCGGCGGCGGTACCCCACCCGGCTGGCCGCAGCGGTCGAGTGGAGGGCTCTGGGCTGCCCCCTGGGCCGATAGGAGGGCCACCAAGAGCGCCAGAGACGCCAGCAAGCGCATCGAAACGAAGACGAGTGCGGAAGTTGAGCAGGCTCGGAAGCAAGGCCGTCGCAGTTCGAGAGGTTGCGGGAGGTGAGGCACAAAGGAAAGGAGAGCAGGATGGAGGGTGCAGAAGGGGGCAGTGTGTAGGGTGGGCAGCGCCGGTGCCTCATAGTTAGTCCTGCCTGCCTGGCGTGGGCAGTGCCGCTTCTGGCCATCATTTGCTTGCGTGCAACTCGGGAGACTGAGGACCATCAATGCTGATCATTACTGCAAACAGGTAAGGGAAGCGGGTGCTACAGCGGCGGTAGCCGGGCAGGCAAGAAGTGCTGCGACAAACCAGCGCTGCGACATATCGCCTCAGCTCTGGACTGGGCGTGGCCAAAGCAGCCACTCCTCCAGCGGCTGGGGTCTCTGCTGGCCGTTAATGTAACCGCTATCTACCCCCCAAAAACGCAGTAGGTGATAAATGCACGGTGGGAAGCAGGCCAACAACTTGCGGCTGCAGCAGGCCGAGCACGGCGGCGGCAGCGGCGGCGGCAGCCAATCTAGACCGGCGGCCCGGTGCCAGCTTGCGGAATTCTGCATTATCTTGTCACTGATTTCTCATGCGCAGCAGCACTGCGACGCAGGGCCCTCCAGCCGCTCGCCGCAGTTCGCCACTAGCCAGCCGCGCCCAGAAGAGGTGGGCGGCCACTTTGTACAAATCGCACAACAGCTGTGGATCTACTCAGCGCAACGCAGCCGTCGCACAGCAGCCTGCCACCACTGCCGCCGCCGCTCGCTGCCGCCGCGCTCACCTCTGTCTGCTGCCGCCGCCGCTTGCCCATGTGCAGCACCACGGCACAGGCCACCAGTCGTCAGACCAGCAAGCCCTCCAAGCGCAGCGGCTCGATGGCGCTGCCACGGCTGGTGGCCTTTGACCTGGATGCCACGCTCTGGGGTGCGTTGCGCCGCTGCTTGCGTTGCGTCGCTGCGGCTACCTGCTGCCGCTCTCGGCTGGCGTCTGTGATTGGGGCTGCTCATGTCTGCTGCTGTTATTGGTGGTGGGGCCCTGTCTCACAACATCTGCCGGTTTGCTGCACACCAACCCGCAGAGCCGGAGATGTACCAGCTGATGTCTGGCCCCAAGAAGCAGGGGGTGGACCGGGCGGGGCGGCCGGTAGTCATCACACACAGGTGCGCTTGCGGCCGGGACATGATGCTACGTTGTAGGGCCGTGGAGGTGTGGCTGCTGGGATATGCTTTACAGATATTTCACCGACAGCATGCGACGCTGAGTTTGCGACGATCAGGGCTGCAGCACCTCCCTGCAGCGGCGAGAGGAGGTGTGCCTGATCGGCGCCGCCTGGCGCATCCTGCACGAGCTAGGAAATGACTGCCCCTTGCATGCCAACAGCTGTGTTGCCTGACTGCCCCTGTGCAGCGGCGAGGAGGTGTCCCTGATCGGCGACGCCTGGCGCATCCTGCACGAGCTGGCCACCGACTCCAAGTGGCAGGATGTAGAGATCGCATACGTCAGCCGCACCGATGAGCCGCGTGAGCCATTGCTGGATTCAAGCTGCTTCTGCTTTGCTGGATTTGCTGGAGGGCAGGGAGGGCGTGCGAGTTGCATGGCAGGGCGTGATACGTGGACGACATGAGCTGGTTGATGGAGTGTGCGGTTTGGTCGTGTCACTTGCCCGTGGGTGTGAACAACACGGCGTGCGGCGGCCTGCTTCGGAACAGGCAGCACGATGCTTGCACCCCACCACCGTTTGCAATCAGGCGCAAAGGTGCACCCAGCCTTGCTGCTCATCCCATGTTGCTGCAGAGTGGGCCTCGCAGTGCCTGCGCATGCTGTCGCTAGACAACGGCACCACGCTGCACGACCTGGCGCACCACCATGAGGTGAGCTCCTTGCGGTTTTATTGCAGCGGGGATATCTGGGTAGCGGCCCTCGGGTGATCCCACCAAGCCGCCGGCCCCGCCATGGGAATCTGCTGCTTAGCTGTTGCTTAATCTCGTGCACGTAAGCGGCACGTGCTAGTCCCCTGTGCGCGAGCGGCACGTGCTGACCCCTTACGCGCAAGCAGCGCGTGCTCCGTGGCCGCCCATGTTCCTGCTGCCCATGCCAAAACCACCTACTTGGGCTTGCAGATCTATTCTGCAGCAAGCGTGTGCGTCCGTTGTCTTTCCACCTATGCTGGGCTGCTGATGTTCCTCCATCCGGTTGCAGATTTACCCCGGCAGCAAGCGCACGCACTTCCGGCGCATACACGAGCGGACAGGCATTCCCTACGAGCACATGGTGGTGCGCTGCTGCTGCCCGCTCTTGCAGTCATTGCTGCGCTGTGGAGCCGCGCCGATGCAATGCTGATGCGTCTGCTGGTTGGTGGAAGGTGGCACTGAGGGTTGCAGCGGGTGGGTTTCGAGCTGTGGCTGCCTTAACGTTACCATGCTGGTTGCCTCCCCCACCTACCTGGTCATCTTCAACCGCAGTTCTGGGACGACATGCAGTGGAACACCAAGGACGTGGCGGGGCTGGGGGTGGTGGCGATCTACGCACCCCAGGGCCTCACAAATGCGGCGTGGGAGAAAGGCTTGAGCAGCTATGCGGCGAAGCGCACGCGGGCGTGAGGACGGCCGAGGCGGCTGGAACTGGTGACTGCTGCACTGCAATTGCAAGCCTCCCTCTGCGTGACCGTAATGTTATTACTGGCTTGTAGCCTCGTCTGCAGCAGGCAGCAGATGGATCACTGCCTACCGCCTGTGCAGTGGTGGTGGCGGCGGCGGCAAGCGAGCTGCTGCAGTCTGGTGCAGCTATGCCTGCAGACCTACACTGCAGACCTACACTGCAGCTGATCAAGATCGCACAGCAGGCCGTCTGGAGGAGGACGGCACCTCCGCTTTTCGCCGCCTTGCAAGGGCCCACCCGGCCGGCCTCCCCCTGCAGCCGAGATCCCAGCTCCGACGGGCCGATGGTGCACATGGCACCTAGTTTAGGTGTGGAGGAGCGAGCGTGCTGGGCGTGAACAGGAGCGGATTTCGGCCCAAATCCGGCCTCCCGTGCAGCCCAGGCGAGCTTGCAACCCCCCAGTAGACGGTCCGACAGCCCCCATCACCATGCAGGCCGCCCAGTCCGTCTTCTGCGGGTGAGAGGCCGCCAGCGGGGGTGCCGTGCCGCCCTGCCAGCGCTCGCGCCCCTTCTGACCCCCGCGCCGTCCCCGGATCTGCAGTGCCAAGCTCCAGGCGCGGGCCCAGCCCCAGCAGCGCCGCGCCGCCCGCACCGCGGTGGTCGCCGCCGCCNCAACCGCGCCGCTGCCGGCTTCGCTGCCGCCGCGCTGGCCGCCGCTGTGCTGATCAACGCGCCCGTGGCCCATGCCGACCTGGTGAGGGCAGGGGTGCAGCTGGGGGCTGGGTTTGGGTAAGGGTGCGCAGCAGCGAGGAATGGGGGTGCGGGCAGCGACGGCGTGGCAGCGGCGCGGCGCGGCGGCATGTGCACATGATGGGGGCCAACGCGGCTGCAGCAACCAGTGCAGCCAGGGGCAGCGAGCAGCCGTCGACAATGCTGCAAGTAGGGCAACCAGCTATCGGAGCTGGCAATGCAGCTACCACTCGCGCCATGGCTGGGACCCAGACTGCCTTGCTGCTGTCCGCATGCCGGCATGGCAAGCGCACAGCCCGGTAGCGGCCAAGCCAGCGCAGACCAGGGCAAGTCAGCAGGATGGTGCAGATCATGGCAGCAGCAGCTGCTGCTGCATGTTATGTGCAGCAGCGCGGCGCAGCACAACGCAGCGCAGCGTGGCCGGCTGTACTGCAGGCTGCTAGCGTTGCTTGGAGCAGCCACCAGCCCCCGGTCTTTGCTGGCGTGCTGTGGAAGGGCGTACTATGTGGGTACCCGCCTTGGCAACTTGCAACGCTTGTGCTCTGACCTGCTTGGCGCTTTATTCCGCTTTTTTAATTGCCTGCAGACTGAGGACCTGCTGGCCAAGTCTACCGCCAACAAGGCGCTCAACGGTCAGCCTGGGTGGCTGCGTTTGTGTGGCTCGCCAGTTCGTGGGCTTGCACTGTGCCCAGCACCAACTGGCTGCGCATGCGTGTGCCTGCCACTGCCTGCGCTTTTGCTGGCTTTTCCCGGCCCTCTCTGCATCGTGGCAACTCGGCATGTCAGGCACCGAGAGCCCGCCGTAGCTGCCCCTCACAAAGGCTGCCACTTGCCCCCGCTCCGCCCTGCCCGCAGACAAGAAGCGCCTGGTGTCTTCCTACTCCAACTTCGCGCGCAGCACCTCCGTGTCCGCGGGCACCTGCGCATTCCCCAACAACTGGTGCGTGCGCCGCTCTGCAGCGCCGGTGGAGCAGAGTTTGGGCGCTGCCTCGCTTTGCTGCCGCTGCCATGCCCGCCTGCCACACTGGCGTCGCGTTGAGCCGCTACAGCCGTTCGTCCCCGTCCACTCTGCCGTCATCTGCGATGCCTGCTGGGTCCTTGAAGGGAGTAGGGTTTGCACACCTGACAGGCCTCTTCTCCACCCCTTGCACGCAGGTTTGGCTGCGACGTGGGTGTGGTGGCCCCTGACTCTGTGATCAAGCAGGACATCAAGCTGGAGTGCGAGGTGGGTTTGACCTTTGATGGCTGGGCATCATCACTTGCCTAATCAAACGTCAAGCTGGAGTGCGAGGTGGGTTTGACACGATTTTGTTGATGGCTGGGCATCATCACTTGCCTAGTCAAACATCAAGCTGGAGTGCGCGGTGCGCAGCAGTGGGCGTGTTTGAGGGGGAACCCTCGGTTCGCGCTGCTGGGTTGCCGCCCTGTCTTGCCTACTCGCAGGCACAACGAGCCACAGTGCTCTGGTCAGCTCGAGCAAACCGCTGGTCACCACAGGCCCACCAACCACATTTCACTCCCCCTCTTGACCTGCAGGGCAAGGAGCCCGGCAAGTGCGCCAGCAACATGAACATCCGGTCAGTTTGCGACTTTGGGCTGCATGCTGCGTCCAGTGCTGTGCCGCGCGCACTGGTGGCTGCGTGGCAAGTGTCTGCCCTCGCGGCAAGGGTTTGCCCGCTCGCCGTGCCGGCCCACCTCCCCCGCTGGCCTGCCGTAAGTTCCCCCCTCCCCCACCTCTCCCCCGCCCCCTCCCCGCAGCAACATCAACAACTAGATGCTAGGCAGCTTGCTGCGCTGACGCGGCGCGACGGCTGCAGCTGGCATGTGCCCTCCGGCTATCCGGCTGTGCCGCTGCGCAGCTCACGAGAAGATTATCAAACACCCTTGCTCACCGTTTTTGTCGCTGTGTGCTCCCCCCACCCCACCCACACCTACCCAATTGCTCCACACCTCTCGGCACTGCACTGCTGCGGCGTGTAACGCGTCAACACGTTACAGGAGGCTGCAGCAAAGCATCTTGCTCATTGAGTGGTTCACGCAGTAGTGGAAGGGCAGTCACTCAGCGGCTTGCCACCATGCAGCAGATGCAGCAGGCGGGGGGGGCCATCTAACAGCATTCAACCTGCCAGGCCAGCAACATAAATTGCTGGCAAGCCCTCCTTCACTCTGCCTGCTGGCCAGCCGCAGCCGTGCTGCTCTTCCGCGCCGCTGGCTGTGCCGCCATCTGTGCTGCCAGCTGCGCGGCCTCAGCCTGCGGCTGAGCAATGAGCCGCTTGTATTCCACTCGCTGTTGCAAGAAGGCCTTCAGCCGCGAAAAGCCGCGCTTCACCAGCCTGTCTGTTTCCACCCGTACCGCGGGAGCGCGGCAGGTCGCTGCCAATTGGTGCCGGCTGCCGCCGGTTGCCACTGTCACTGTCGGCCATGCTGCAGCGGTGGCAGGGAGGGCAGAAGGGGAGGAGGCTGGTGGGGTGAAAGCCTTGGGGCAGGCGGCAGGCGGCAGGTGGCAGCCGGACTCAAGCTGCAACTCCCTGGCTGGCTGCAATCAACAGCTGGCGTGCAGCCATGCCCATTGAACGCTCAACGGCAGGCTGGGGGCGACCTGAAGTTGTGAAGGTGCCTGGCTGCCTTGGCAGGCCCCAGCTGGGCCGCAGGACAGGGCTGGCTGGCTGCTGATCAGCTCGATCACTCTCACACTCAGCAGAGGGCCACACAAGCGCTGCGGCGCTGCTCCCATGCATGTCGACAGCGCCGGCAGCTGAAACCCTGCCCTCCAGGGCTGCCCGGGCCATTCCTTGACCACTGCTGAGCCTCCCGACCACCATGAAGTTCGAGTTGGACGATTCCACGCTGCTGCGCGTCTCGGGCGTGGCGGCCGTGGCCCTGGGAGCCTCTGCCCTGGCCGTGCCGCGCGACTATCACAACCGGCTGTACTCAACAGTGAGGCTACGGGCCTTGGGCGGCCGGAAACCCGGCCGGGGCTCGCAGCTCGCCGCTCACCGCGCGCGGGCGCCCGACCGCTCGCCTGGTCGTTGAGTCGCTCCATCTCATATCTCAACCTTGGGGCAGAAAGGACCTATCATTTTTTTTACAAATTTCCTTCGAAAAAATTTTAGTTTTGAGAAGAAAATTAGATGATCGACCCCCCTGCTCCTCCCCGCAGTCCTCTGTGTTCTCGGAGGCGCCCACCCGCCACTCAGGCGTGGTGGGTGCCTGGCTGGGCGCCGAGCAGCTGGTGATCGCCGCCCGCGACGACCTGGCGAGCCGGGTGAGGTTTGGCAGTGGGCATGTGTGTCGTGTGCGCTGACGATGATGCACGGGCATGTTGAGTGACGGCATGGCGGCGGCAGCAGCTGCCGCAGGCTGTGCACGCGCCGGCAGCCCAGGCGCTGGAGCCCTGCTGACTGCGTGCCGCTGCTGCTTCTGCCTGCAATCCTCACTGCACCCTCACTGCAACCCTCACCTTCCGCAGGATGCCAAGAAAGACATGCTGAAGGTGGGTTCTCTTTCTTTTGTGACTGTTGTTACTGCTGGATTGCAAGGCGCCGCTCGCATAAGTGCCCCTCGGTTGGGCGGCGACTGGGCGGCCCGGGTGTGACGGATGCCCGCTCAACTTCTGCCGCCGCTTTGCCGGCTTGAAGCACAGCCGTGGCGGCAGTGCTCCTCACGCCCTGACTGGTTGTGGTTCCGGTCCGCCAAGCGCCGGCATGGTTCCAGCATCAGACCCGCCAGCGGCTGCACTCACCATCACCGACCAGTTCTTCCCCTCACCACCCCTCATGAGTGTGCAGGTGGCGGGCGCCGGGTGGCTGGCGAGCGCCGCCTCGCACGCCATCAACGTGCAGGTAAGCAGTAGGGTGTCGTCATTAGGGAGGGGGTTACGTGCTGAGAGACGTTTCGGTTGGCCACGGTGGCTTGGGTGGCTGGCTTGCACGCCGGTCATGTTAAGGCCATCAACTAACGGGTATGGGTGGCTAGCCGGTGTGCTGGCGGTGCAGGAGCGTGGCAGGCAGGCTGCTGCGCCCGGCGTTCAAACCGTCACTGTTGCACACTCTACCATGTTGGCACACTCCTCTACCACTTTGCAGAACAACGAGGAGCAGCGCGACTTTGGCACCGCCTGCGCCGTGGGCTCCGCCCTGCTGGGCGGCCTGTGCCTGTGAGCCGCTGCCGCCAGCTGTGAAATTTAGGCCAGAAAGCGAGGTTCCTCGTGGCTGGTTTGCATCCCGCATGCTGGCTCGCAGCAGCGTGCCGCAGAGCGAAGCTCTGCCCTGCTGCCTATGCCATGTGCAGGGCTGCGGCTGCCTGCTCTGCCGCAGTGCTCCCTGCCCGCCACCTGTCGCCACAACAGTTGACCTGTCTGGTCCGCCGCTGCCTCCCTCACATGATCACAATGCCATTGCTTTCACTTGCAGGTGGAAGGGCCTTGAGGACAAGCTGGACTGAAGGGGCAGCGCCGAGCGGTAGTTGGGCAGCAGCCAGTCTAAGCAGCGTTGCTGAACAACAGCTGTGACGCCGCACGTCGGGGAGGCATGTGGAACACCACGTCGGGCACACACGGGGCTCGCTGATGCTGGCTGTGTACAGAGCGCCAGCAAGGCGGCAGCCACCAGATCTGCTGCAAAGAGGGGCATGGCCCTGCATGGCAATGCTTTGCGAACCGTTCGTTTCTGCTGTTGAAATCTGCGGGGGCGCCTTCACGGCGGGACAATCACATTGTAAAGCGAATGCAATGCAAGACCAAAATGACAACCGGCGGCAACCGAGCCTAGTACAGGCGCTGCAATCCCTGCATGTGCGGTGTGCGGTCGTGCGGGCAATGGCGGCTGGGACTGCGCAGCTGTGCAATCCTGTGTGCCGCCACTGCCACTTCTGCTTGCTCGGGTGTGCGGTTGGGTGGCTGGTAGTGCATAGCTGTACAATATTGCGCAGTTGCAACGGCTGCCTGCACTGCATGTGTAGTGGAGGCCACCACGGGTAGAGGAAGGATGATAGACCGCACGGCATTGCTGTTTTCGGGTCGCTATACCTCAATGCCGCTGGCCATGAGTTGGTGGCCACGCGGTGGCCATGACTCGCGCCTCTTGGGCAGCGTTGCGCCGATCGCCTGGTTTTTCATAATATGCCGCTGCGTCCTGGGGACAGCTGAAGCCTTCCAAACGCGTTGTTGCCGCGTCTTTGCCATCCATCGGCGCCGCTGGCCTCCTTCTGCCGCGACCTGGCCTCGCGGCAAGCTCTCGGGACTTTCGATCGCCGTTTGGCGGGCCATGTGCACCCCGCCGCCGTCACTCGGCTGCCGCCGCCGCTGCCCCGTCGCTAGGCTTGGCCACGGCAAGTGGCCCACAGTCGGTCACCAGGGCCTAGCCTTTCTCTCCTGCAGGTCCTCCTAGGCCTTCCGCGCAATGGCGGCAGCAGCGGACGAGGAGGTGGAGGGCCTGAGCCGGGTGCTGACCCGCCTGGCCCTCACTGAGGATGACAAACTGGAGCAGGCGAGTGGCAGGAGCAAGAGGCTCCAGGCTTCAGGCTGCCGCCACTGCACCAGGGGCGTAATGATCATGCTGCAAGCTGCTGTGGCAGGTATGGGCCGTTGGGCCGCTTGGTGATGTGTGACTGGGTGCTGCTTTCACGCCGCCTGCAGGTGCTGTCCCGCCTGCTACCCATCGTCATTGGCAAGCTGGGCCCGTCTGCCTCGCCGGCGGTGCAGAAAAAGGTGGGGCAGCTTGGCATGTTGAGTACTGCCCGTAGCAGCCGGGCACGAGGGCCGCCTGGATGTGCGCATGCCCCCATGGCTGCAGGTGGATACTCTTCCCGTCAAAGCTAACGCCCATTTTTTCTCCTCGTGTGCTCCCAGGTGCTGGAGATTCTGAGCCACGCCAACAAGCGCACCCGTGCGCTGCCCGCGCTGCGCCTGCCCCTTAAGGAGCTGGCGGAGCTGTATGCCGGTGCGCGGTTTCGGTGGCTTGACAGATGAGATTGTGGGGAGCGGCACGAGATCTGAACTGAGCTCTGCTGCTGTCGGTAGGTAGTTTTTAACTGCGCTGGCTGAGACGAAACCGGCGCCCCTGCGAGCATCTGCAGCCCCCGGCACGGCGGTGATGGCCCGCAACTTTGCCATCGTGTACCTGGAACAAGCGGTTGGAAGGGCGGCCGCGGATGAGCGCTTCACGCAGGCACGGCCCAGCCTGCTGCCTTGACGTAATGCTGCTTGTTGGTTGGCTGATGCAAGCCATGGCATGTGCATCGATTGGCCACTTGCCTGTGGCTGCTGCGCTGTGCACGGTTGTTTGCTACGCGGCGCTCTCCACATTTCAAGCCGACTGCTCCCCTTACTGCTCCGGCGCGCTTGCCCTCACTCAATCGCAGCTGGCCACGCTGCTGACAGGGCTGAGCACCCGCCCAGCGCAGCACCAGCAGATGCTGCTGCGTATGGCGGCACAGGTGGGGCGCATGGGAGATTGGGGTAGCAGGGCAGCCTGACTGGCAAGTAGAATGCAGCCCTGATTGGGGGTTGCGCTGTGAGTGCTGGGGCCGGACATGCGCGCCTGGCGCACCAGTGACCACGCTTTGCATGCTTTGCTCTGCCGCTCCACGCTCCCCTGTCCTCCATCACTCGCATGCCGCAGTGCCTGGAGCACATGGCGGCTGGGGCCGGCAGCTCTGCCACTGGCAGCGAGCAGCAGTTTGCGGCAGCCTACCCCTTCCTGCAGCAGCAGGGCGAGGGGGAGGCGGGCGCAGCAGGCGGGCAGGGGGCTGGCCTGGAGGGCGCTGCGACGGCCGCCGCCGACCGCCGCTTACTCCTGCACTTTGCCCTGCAACTCATGCTGTACCAATCACCCAGCTCCAAGGGCCCCTCCAACCCGCTGCAAGCGGGGCGGGGCCCCGCACCGATGGATGTTGATGCGCCGGCGGCGGGGCCGCCGCCCGGCATGAGCCGCGCTGACGTGGCAGCGGTGGAGGGCAAGCAGGCGCCGGCAGGTGGGGCGGGGTGTTGACAGGCTGTCGCTGACGTGCAGCTCGCCGCGAGACATACGCTCGCCTACTTCTCGTGGACGGCATGTCAGTTTTGTTGTGCTGCCCCGTGCGAGGCAGCCCCAGCTGTAAACCTGCTGCTCGCACTTTCCACACGCCCCTTCCCGCAGGCGACGCCCTGGTGCGCCAGAAGCTGGGCCTGCTCAACTTCTCATCGGCCGCCGGTTGGGACCCAACCGACATGCTGCCTGTCTACCTGGCCGCAGCCTGCGACCCAAGCGACCAGGTGGGTGGCACGGGGCGGCGTTGGCACGCGCGCTCGTTTCGCGCTGTGTGGCGCCGACGGTGTGGGCACCGGCACAGGCCCTGCTGCGGAGCAACGAGTGGAGTTGCCTGTGAAATTGCCTGTGGAGTTGCCTGGGCGGCTTGTACGGTTGGCTGGCAATGAGTGGTCCAGCTGCTTCGCCACGCCACTCTGCAGGTGTCGCGCCGCGGGGATGAGCTGCTGAAGAAGCGCTGCGGCGTGGACTCGCAAAAGCCCACAGGTTTGCGCCTGTGTGCTGGCTGGCCCTGCGGCTTTGCAGCGCTGCTGTTCACCGGGCCTGCCTGCTTTGAGCGCGGACTCACAGCATACACGCATGCACCGTTTACCTGGCGCATCGTGCTGCGATTGCAGTGGCCACACTAGCTGCACGCCTCGCTGGTCTCACACGGATCCTTCTGGACTCATCACAACTTGCAGTCGCAGCGAACCTGGAGGACCCTGCCGCGGTGGCGCTGCTGTTTGAGCTGCCCGTCATCCCAAGCTGCACCCTGACTGATGCCGTGAATGTAGCTGATGCCTTGATCTGTGCCTGCAGTGGACCTGGAGGACCCTGCCGTGGTGGAGCCGCTATATGAACTGTTCCACGGCACTGCCGACGACGACAGCCTGCCCGACGAGGTGGGTTTGGGTGGACCGCGCGGGCTGTCCGAACATGTTCCAAACATGGCGTCCTTTTTGGAGGCCTCTGCATTTTGTCGGAGCGCTGCCTCCACCCCGCCTGCCACGCAGTGTGCCACAACAGTCGCGTGTATACTCCGCATGCCTGCAGGAGCGGCGGGCGCCGGCGGGCGTGGCGCTGCGAGCCCGCCTGCTGTCCCTCTTCTGCCGCAGCGTGGCCGCAGCCAACTGCTTCCCTCACTCCCTCACGGTGAGCGGCGTGGGCAGCATGCGTTTGCGGTGCCGCTGCTGTGTGCTGTGACAGAGGTGCCAGTGCTGCCTGGATTGCGGTACCTATGACGTTACACTCACCGCAAAAAGGCAGCCCTGTCGGACCTGGATGCGGAGCAGATAGCCGCCACAAGGATGAGGCGAAACGAATGACCGACCGAATGCATCCCTGCCCCGCAGACGGTCACCGTGTGCCTGTACAGCCCGCAGACCACACCCCGCCTGCGCCAGGGCGGCATGGAGCTCGCCGTGTGAGTGGCCGCCTGCTCTTGAGGAGCTGCGTGCGCCGGGTTGTGTACGCACATTCGTTGAGCGCTGCTTGTGTGCGCACAATGTGTCATTCGTTCAGCACCCGCTTGCGATCCCCGCATCGCAGGCAGGCTCCTCCACCCCCCTCTCTCTTCAGTTGCTGCAGCTCCTTCGTTCTGCTCCCCATGCCACCCCCTGCATGAACCTGCAGCTGGGTGTTCAAGCATGCGGCTCCGGAGCAGCTGGCGCCTGCAGCGAGCTCTGTTCTGGACAGCCTGCTGCAGCTGCTGGACGATGGTGAGTGCTGGCGGTTGTTGAAATGGACTTTTTGGAGGTGGTCACTGCCCGCAGAGTAGCGCATTTTCAAACAAAGATCAAAGTAATCGAAGGGGCCCCCTTTGAACAGTTCGTGGTGGTAATGGGCGGAGGGTACACACTGGCTGCCCTGGAGGCGCCTGCGCAGCTTGCTGCCCGAGCCACCTACACCTCGCACAACCAATCGCAGGCGCCACCATGCAGCCTGGATGCGACAGGCCTCACCCTGCGTCCTTTACCACCATGCTGTGGGCCACATATCCTCTTATGCTCTTCTTATTTTGGTGCAGGTGCCACCCGCGGCCTGGATGTGACAGGCCTCACCCTGCGCGGCTTCACCTACCAGGCCGTGGGCCAGCTGGCGCAGCGCCAGCCACAGGCATTTGCGGGTCGCACCGACATCGCAGCCAGGTGCGTGGCGGAGGCGTGCACAGTGTTTTGGGCTCGCCAGGAGGCTCCGAGTCCCTCCAACTGCTGCGTAGTCACATGGCAGGGTGGTGTGAGCACCTATGCTAATTCAGCACAAGCTCCATCTGGGTTCTGTTGCGTTGTCGCCCCCCCAACAGGTTCTTCGCTGCCCTGTCCACCGAGCCAGCTGGAGTTCGGGCGGCGGTGCAGGAGGCCACAGCCAGCCTGGCCACCGCATTCAGGCACGCACCGCTGCTCGCCACCTAATGCCGGCTGCCGTCAGTGTGCAGCTGCTGTCCCTTTGAGATGCACGCACCGGCACGGAGATGCAACGCGCCGGACCAGCTCACAAGGTTGCCGTGGTCGTGCAAAAGATAAAGTGCTCCCCGTAGGGAAACAAATTGTCTCCGTCTTGTGGTGCAGGGGCGCCGAGGGCGAGACGGCGGAGGCGCTGCAGCAGCTGCTGTCTGACTCCATTGGGCAGCAGCAGCCCGAGGCGGTTCGCATGGCCGCACTGCAGGCAAGCTGGCATGACGAGCTGCAGCATTGCTTGCATGCCCGCTCAGCAGCCACGCTCAGCAGCCAGCCAACTGCTTGCTGCGAATCTCTGCCAGCCCTCTCACCCCTGTTTCCTTTTCCCCCGCCCCCGATGTGCAGTGGGCCATCAAGCTGTTCCCCTTTGGCCACATCCCCGCTCGCTACCTCTGCGTGCTGGCAGCCGCCGACCCGCGCTTCCAAATCGCTGACGCGGCACTGGAAGGCCTGCAGCCCGGCAAGTTTGCGGCAGCACCCGGCAGCTTCGGCAGCGGCAGTGCTGGCGCCAGCGCTAGCGGCAGCCGCGGCGGCGGCGGCAAGGGCGGCGCTGCCGCCCTGCCAGCCTACCCCCGGTTCGAGCCGGTGCTGAGGTATCTGCAGCTGGCAAAGCCGCAGCTTGGGCGGCGGCCGGCGGAGGGCGGCGAGCTGCCGCTCCCGCCCAAGGCGCTGCTAGCAGCCATCGCCTTCCTGGAAAGCTGCCGGCGGGCGGCGGGCGGCAGCGCGGCCCCAGGAGGCGGCATGTCCGCTGAAGCAGCCACCTTTTATCTGGTACTGCTTGAGAATGCGCTGCTGCCGGCAGCTCCCAGCGAGCTGCACGCGGCAGCGCTGGCTGCCACTCTCTCGGTGGCCGCTGCACACCGGGCAGCGTTTGCGGCAGCGTATGCTGCGGACCCAAGCAGGCAGGCGGTTCTGCTGCGCCTGAGTGGGCACGTGGACGCGAGCGCTCGCCAGGCAGCTGCGCAGCTGCTGGGCTTGCTGGTCGCGCCTGGCACCGCCCCATCAGCGCAGCAGGCGCAGCCGGCGTCCCCCGTGCAGGCGGTCAAGCAAGCTGCCTCCGCTCTGGGCAGCATGATATTTGGTTCCCCGGAGCAAAAGGCCTCGGCAGCTGCGGCTGCGCTGTGCAACGAGCTGCTGAGCACGCTGCGTGCTGGGGGCCCCGATGGGGCAAAGCATGCAAAGCAGGAGACACTGGAGGGCGCTGCTGCGGCGGCCGGCTATGTGGCGGCCAACCTGCTGCAGAGTGAGTTGGGGCTGGCGGGCGGTTGGGGCGAGGCTCAGAGTGCTGCCTTGCGGAATGGCTCGAGTGTTGGCGCTTGATTGCATGTGCATCATGTGGCGCATGGGCTGCTTGTGGGGTGCCTGCTGCGTCTTGCCCCTCTATGAAGAGACTGGGCCTCAATTCAACTGCACCTCCTACTGCTGCCCTGCCTTGCCCTCTGCCGCAGGCTCGCTGCCACTGCCAGATGACTTGGTGCCCTCGCTGCTGGAGCAGCTGCGCCTGCTTCTGGAGGCGCCTGCCACCGCCGCCCCAGCCGCCGCCACCACCACAGCCGGCAGGAGCAGCCTGCAGGCAGCGGCCGCTCTGGCACTGGGCATTGCTTCCCTGCCGTTTGCGCCCGCTGCAGCAGCCAGCAGCGGTGCTGACGGGTTGGCTGACGGGAGCACACCTGCCCAGGAGCAGCAGACGCGGCAGCAGCTGAGGGCTCTGCCTGATGCGGCAGGTGCGGCCAAAGCCGCCGCCTCCCTGCTTGAAGACAAAGACCCCAAGGTGCGCTGTCCTGCTTTCCCTCTGGCGCTTGGCGTCTTTGTTCCTCTGGCCGTGTGCTCCCCTGCGCCAAGGTTGTGCGCTCTCCAGCCGCCACGGCTTGCAGGCGGGCCTGTCCTCATGCCTGCAAACATGTTCATTACTCGTTCATCACTCGTTCATCACTTGTTGCCCACTTGCATGCCCTGTGCAGGTCGTCAAGAAGGCAGCCGCCGCTCTTGGCTACCTCTGCTGGGGTCACTCGGGGCAGCCAGCTCCAGCCACTGCACCTGCCGCACCAGCACCTGAGCCAGCCGCGGCCGTGGTGGAGGGCGGCCCTGCGGCGGCTGAGGGGGCACAGGCTGGCGCAGAGCCGGGCAGTGGCCCCTCGCCAGGGTCCGGGGCAGCCGGCAGCAGCGGCAAGGAGGGTGTACTGCAGCCGTCGGTGGCAGCCCTGCTGGGCTTGCGCAACAGCAAGAATGAGGAGGTGCTGTTTGCGGTTGGCGAGGCGTTGTGCTTCTGCTTTGGAGGTGCGTGGGTTGAGGGTTACTGTAGGGTGTTGGGCCGTGCTGGCTGATGGGGCCAGGCTCGCTCGCCATTCGTAGCAGGCTTGGTTACTTCGCCTGTCAATTTTTTGAGACAGTGCTGCCGCTCCACAATGCACTGCTGACATTGCACTTGCACCTGCCTTGTGTTTTCACGCAGGCGTGAGCGTGACTCCCGACATCATCCTGCACACGCCCTTTGCCTCTCTGGCTGCCTGGCGGCAGGAGCAGGAGGAGACAGCTGCTGCCGCGGCAGAGTCGGCACAGTCTCCTGAGCAGCAGCAGCAGGGCGGGGAGGCCATGGAGGTTGAGGCTCCTTCCGCTGCCGGGAGCAAGGAGGGCAGCAGCGCAGAAGAAGCCGCTACCGAGGGCGGTTCAAGCGCTGCAGCCGTCGGCCCGGCGCTGGCGGCGGTGCAGCAGCAGATTCTCGGGGCTGTGATGGAGGAGTGCCTGCTCAACAGCCGGACAGAGGTGCGCTTGGCTGAGTGTCGTCCGTGCATGAGGGCGGGTGCCGCTATGCAGCGTGGGATGGCAGCACCGCCTGGCTCGCCGGCTGGCTGCAAGGTTGCACCAACTCTCGCACAAGCAGTCTGGCTGCAGCTACCGCTTGCTGCTGCTCAGGTCCCCCACCCCCAACCCCTAAACTTGCAGGTGCGCTGCGCCGGCGCGGTCTGGCTTGTGTCCCTCCTGCTGCACTGCCGGTGCCACCCGCGCCTGGTGCCCCTGCTGCCCGAGGCGCAGCAGGCGCTCAGCCAGCTGCTGGGCGATCCGAACGAGCTGACGCAGGTGGGTGAGGAGGTGGCTCATGCACTAAGCATAGTTGGGTGAGGAGGTGGCGCCTGCTCCTAGATTAGTTGGGTTTGCAGTGGGATCCTGCTCTTAGAAGAGTTGCTGCCGGTAGTGCGGGCAAGTGTAGGATCCACCAAGAGTGTGCGCTTGCAATCGGCTCAGAGCAGCGTTTCGGACCGCATTGCTTGGCTCCTGATCGCATGCGCTGCCGGCCTGGAACACTGTCGCGCAGGAGATGGCGAGCCGGGGGCTGGCTGCTGTGTACGACATGGCCGATTCCGAGACGCGCCAAGCGCTGCTGGACTCGTTGACCGCAACCCTCAGCGGTGGGTGCTGCCTGGCGCTCCTTGCCCTGGCTGCCACAGCTGCTGCTGAAGTCGATGCGCAGTTCCCGCGGTGTTTGTCGGAAGCGGCGGTCGACCCTGTGCAACACTACCCATACGGCATTCGTTTCACTGCCCATGTTGGCATCCTGTCCAGGTGTACCCCAAAAGCGGCGGGCAGTCAAGCTGACAGAGGACAGCCAGCTGTTCGAGGCGGGGCAGCTGGGGGCGGCCCCCGGGGGCGGCGGCCTCACCACCTACAAGGCGAGTGCAAGGCGTGCGGCTGGAGTTTGCTGGCATGCATTGTAGTGGCCACATTGCATGCGGGGGCGTGTTTCACTCGCTGGCGGCGCAGCCGCTGGGTAAGCAACCTGGGTGCTTGGCGCCGGAGGCAATTGCTTGCTGCCGTGCGGTGCCGCCACGGCTGATGAACGCGCCCCGCATGCAATGAGGTCATTGCTTGGCTCCGGCAGCAAGCAATGACCAGGTTGCTTGCCCAGCGGCGGCAGCAGTAGCTCGGCACCACACTCCCCGCATGCAATGAGGTCATTGCTTGGCTCCGCCAGCAAGCAATGACCAGGTTGCTTGCCCAGCGGGGGCAGCAGTAGCTCGGCACCACACTCCCCGCATGCAATGAGGTCATTGCTTGGCTCCGGCAGCAAGCAATGACCAGGTTGCTTGCCCAGCGGCGGCAGCAGTAGCACGGCACCACACTCCCCGCATGCAATGTGGTCATTGCTTGGCTCCGGCAGCAAGCAATGACCAGGTTGCTTGCCCAGCAGCTGCGCCAGCTCGACATCATGCAGGCATTGAACGGTGTTGTGCGGCACCGGCGGCTGAGACCCAGGCGCACATCAAGCTGCCACTCTTCCTCAGCCTTGCGACTCAACTGCCCTGCATGAGTTGTGCTGGCTGGCCACCGGGCTGTACCAGCCAGTAGGCGTTGCCGCATCTCAGGTTGCCCCTTGCCCACTCCCGCCAATGCAGGAGCTGTGCTCGCTGGCCACCGAGCTGAACCAGCCAGAGCTGGTGTACCGCTTCATGGAGCTCGCCAACCACCAGCAGGCGGTGAACAGCAGCCGCGGCGCGGCCTTTGGGTGAGTTTGGGCGGTCGTACTGGTGCCCAGGCGGCAGGGTGAGGTGGCCGCACGCTGCCGGCAGGCTTTGCCGCCTGACTGGCCAGCGGCTTTGCTCGTTGCATGTGCAGCTAGTCTGTGAGCTGGCCGCCACCCACCACCACCACCCGCCCTGCAGGTTTGCAAGCATCGCCCGGCTGGCGGGGGAGCAGCTGGGCCCCAAGCTGGCAACCATCATCCCCAGGCTGTATCGCTACCTGTACGACCCCAATGGCAAGGTAAACGCCAACAGCGCAACAGCGCACGTGTTCCCCGTAGTCCTGTGCAGCACGCCACGCTGTATCTCGCGCGCACTGCCCTAACCTGCCAGCAATGCGTCTGGGTGGTGCCTTTCGGGCTGCCTTGGCCGCCCAGCTCTGGCTGTGTCTCCCAAGCTTGCCACCTGAACGAATGCAACGGCTCCTGTTCTGCCCACCTGCCTGCAGGTGCGGGATGCGATGGCCCACATCTGGCACGCGCTGCTGGACGACCCCAAAGCAGCCGTCACCCAGCATTTTGATGGTGAGGACGGACACGTGTGTGCATACTTGGGGCGGCATCCATCCCATCCTTGACACGTGTAAGGGCGCTGTACTGAGGGCGTCCAGCGCCCTGCTTATGCACGACATCCACCGCCCATCCGCCGACCGCACCGGCCACCCGCCCACCGCACCGCCCACCCACCCGTCTCTGCTACAGCCATCATGCGTGCGCTGCTAGCAGACATGGGCGGCGGGCAGTGGCGTGTGCGCGAGTCGGCCAGCCTGGCCATGGGCGACCTGCTGCAGGTGAAGTTTAAGGGCTGCGTTTCGCGATCCGTTTTTTGATGCATGCACACAAGAGACGCCAGCCTGGCCATGGGCGACCTGCTGCAGGCAAGTGCCCAAAACTGTAGCGTTGCCATCCAGCCTTGGGCATATGCAGCTACCACCTTTGCCTGGTGTGATTGCTCGAGCCGCATCCACACAGCTACCATCCATGCATCATGTGGTGTGACCTGTGCGGCGGGCCGGCCCTGCAGTGGGGGCCCCCACGACGCAGTCACCTCACCTCAAACCCTTTGTGTTTCCGTCCTGGCAGGGCCGGCGCTGGGAGGAGCTGGCGCCGCACTTTGAGGCCCTGTGGGGCATGACCCTGCGAGTGATTGACGACATCAAGGAGAGTGTGCGGGTGGCGGGTGTTGCCCTGGCCAGGTGAGCGCGATGTAGTGCAAATGGTTTGGACTGCTGCATCTCAGAGTGGCGGAAAGGGGGCTCCAAGGAGAGTGTGCGGCTGGCGGGCGTCGCCCTGGCCAGGTGAGAAAGAAAGAAAGACGGAGCACGCCCTGGGCGTCGTTTGATGGGGCCGGCTGGGGATCATGCCCGAATGGGCACCAGCCAGCCACCGTCACCCCGGCCAGGTGAGTGCGATGTAGTGTGTATGCAATGCAAATGGCTTGGACTGCTGCATCTCAGAGTGGCGGAAAGGGGCTCCGAGGAGAGCGTGCGGGTGGCGGGGGTCGCCCTGGCCAGATGGGTTTAATAGGGTTGCCATCCATGACCTTCAGTGCACAGCCAGCAATGAAGGTCGCATGGAGGCCTGTGTCCAGGAGCAGCCTGCCAAACGGCCGCCCCCAGCTGCCAATGCCTCTCCACGCCAACGTGTGCGCGGCGTGACGCGACGGCGGAATAACATACACACAACACACTTTTCGAAACCAACGCCTGCCCCATCGACCTGCAGGAGCGTGCGCGGCCTGACGCTGCGGCTGGCGGACCGCGAGCTGACGCCTCCTGCTCAGGGCCGCCAGGCCATTGCCATTGCGCTGCCGCTGCTGCTGGAGAAAGGTGCGGACCAGGGAGGACGCTGATTCACTGAGTGGCTGAGTTGCTGACGCCAGTCAGGGTGCCCGTGACTGCATTGATATAAATACAGGGGGTGCAGTGAGCGACGGAGGGCATCGAGCTTGGGTTGCAGTGGGGGTGGTGCAATGCACCCCACTGGCGGGTGACCGCTGCCAGCAGTGCGCTTTGCTGGTCAGCCATCTGTCACGGATCGGAGCTGATGGTTGGACGCCTGCTGCCCCGCCAATCTGCAGGCTTGCCCTCCCAGGTGCCTGAGGTGCAAGCCCTGGCGCTGGTCACCACGTGCAAGCTGGCGGCTGCGGCTGGGCCCGAGCTGCTGCGCCCACATATGCCCGCCCTAGTGCCCGCCATGCTGGAGAGCCTCAGGTGTGGGGCAGGCTTTTTTGTTTTGTTTTTGTTTTTCTGGCAGGTGGCTGTTGGAAGCGGTTCAAACCCTAACGATGCACTCCACCCGAGGGAGTTGGCACCTTTATGCTTACCACCCGCCCACGTCAGGCGTCCTGCAGTGAGCAGTGAGCAGCAGCCTGCAAGACTTCCGCCCCACCTCAACCTAGCAGCAATCACACCCACCCTCCCTTGTGCCCCCTGTGCACCCACAGTGGGCTGGAGGACTCCCGCCTCAACTACATTGAGCAGCACGCCGAGCGGCTGGGCCTGGATGCGGGGCGGCTGGAGGGCGCTCGCGTGGCGGCCTCCCAGGGAGGCCTGGCCGGCGAAACGCTCGACCTGTGTGCCAGGCGAGGCTGGGTTTGCGCTAGTGTGGGCCGGCGCACTTTAGCCTTCAAGGAAGTTCCGTTTGCAACAGCAAGGCTGCCCAGGCGGCCTCTGCCTAAACAGCGCACGTGCACGGCTTTGTCTGCACATGTGCACTTGCCTCCCAGGCAGATCGATGTGCCGATCCTCACAGAGCTCGCCCTTCTTGCACGTCCGCCTTGTTTGTGGCGCAGGCAGATTGACGTGCCCACCCTCACAGAGCTCGCGCCCAAGCTTGGGGCGCTGGTGCGGCGCGGAGTGGGGCTCAACACGCGCGCCGGAGCGGGGCGCTTCATCACGCAGGCAAGGGGCAGGGGTGTGAGGGGTGTAAGGTGCCTGCTCAGGCCTGGCCGAATGCGACAGGGGTGCTGGGGAACCCCCAGCCTCTCACTGGCACCTTGCACGCTTTCCCGTGCTTGGCCGTTCCCGTTTGAAACTGCTGATGTGTGTGCTTCTGTGCCTGGACCCTTGCTGCCATAGGTCACGCGCCGGCTGGGTAGCGACGTGCAGCCGCTGGCCTCCCAGCTCATCAGGGTGCGCACAGCATGCATAGCACGCACAACATGCCCACAGCACGCACAGCATGCCCACAGCAGGTGCAGCTCATGCAATGACAGCTGTTCAGCCCAGCTGCTCGGCTTGCATCCCGATGCTGTGTTGGACTATGCTGCTGCCTCTTCACCACGCACCCACCCACCTCCACACCACATGTGCAGGCGCTGACGGAGGCCTGCCGCGCCGACCGCAGCGCGGCGGTCCGCAAGTCGTACGCTGCGGCCGCTGCGCTGCTGTGCCGCCACGCGCCCGGCGCCCGCGTGAACCGCTTCATTGCAGATGCGCTTGCCAGCTTGGCAGCTGAGGATGCCAGAAGGGACGACCGCTATGTTGCAGGTGTGTGTTCAAGCTGTTGAACTGGACTTGACTGGATTTGTGGGAGGGTGGAGGTGGCATGGCAGCACATGGCACGGCGCTACAACCTGCTGTTGGGCCTTGAGTGGTGGCTTCTCTCGAGCGCTCTGAATCAGCGTTGCTATGAAGGGGTCGCTGGGATGGATTGCTCGCACTCTTGCAAGTGCCGTGCCGCATGCAGTCTCTGGTTTCAATCTGGTTCCAACCCTGTGCAGGCCTGCTGCTGCGGGAGCTGGGCAGGGAGGCAGCCGACGTGCTGGCGGCGCACGCCGGCGAGGTGGCACCCCCAGCCTTCATGGCACAGGTCAGCATCATGTGGCGGTGGGTGGTGGTGGTGTGTATATGTGTTGGGGGGAGCTTGGGGACGACTGCGGTTGCAAGCTGCCTGCAGCCAGTGAGACGGCCATGCGCGTCGAGGCCGAGTACGTAAGAAGCCATGGCATGTATGCCTTTGATAGCGCCTGCTTCGCCTACCCGCCCGCTTCCCCTGCCCTTAATATTCATGCACCTTCATTCACCTTCACGATTCACCCGGCAGTTTGACGATGAGGCGGACGTGGCGGCTGTGTGGCGGGAGGTGTGGGAGGAGAGCACCGCCTCCTCGGGCGCAGGCCTGCGCCTGCACATGGGCGAAGTGCTGCAGGTCAGGCAGGGCGGTTGGCTGGCTGGTGTGCAACTCTGCAATCGGCACCGGTGTGATTGTAGCAGGGGGCAGGCGGACAGGGCCTGCGCCTGCATGCATCAGATTCTGGGCTGGAGGTGCCTGCCGGGTACAACTCATCATGGGCAGGTTGCAGCCGGGCCAACCACTGGTCTCACGTGCGGGACCCTGAAGGTAACTCTCTGCCCGACCCACCCACCTGCAGCGCGTGACGGCGGGCTTGCAGTCCGGCCAGTGGGGCCGCAAAAAGGCGGCCGCGGCGGCCCTCACTCAAATCTGCCAGACCTCCGGCGATGCGCTGGCACCACACCTGCCGGCCGTGCTGGACGCTCTGCTCAAGGTGGGTGGGTTCGAAAACGCCACCCTCTTACAAGCTGTGTGATTGCCAACTTGTGCTGAATGCACCATGCGGCGTGGATGGATGAATCCCCATGCTTGCGCCTGCTTCTGCTGCCATCGCACAGGCTCCCCTTCCCCAGCGCACGCCCTAC
This sequence comes from Chlorella sp. Dachan, assembly GCA_006782975.1. NCBI lineage: Eukaryota > Viridiplantae > Chlorophyta > Trebouxiophyceae > Chlorellales > Chlorellaceae > Chlorella > Chlorella sp. Dachan. The sequence goes on along the minus strand of RRZL01000007.1, from coordinate 1,004,298 downwards.
CCAACCTCGCTATTTCTCCACCATCCCCGGCTGTCCCTTGTCTTGCAGGAGGTGCCTGGGCGCATCTGGGACGGCAAGGAGGCTGTGCTGGCAGCTGTGGGAGCCGTTGCCTCCGCCTGCACCGCCTCGCTGGCACCGCCCCAGCGGCAGCGGATGGTCGCCGCCCTGTTGGATGCTGCCGGCAAGAAGAAAGCCGCCTTCCGCAAGGAGGGTCTGGTGCAGCTGGAGAAGGCGCTCCTCGCTTTTGCTGGCAGTGGCAGCAGCGGCGGTAGCGGCAGCAGCAGCGGTGCAGCAGCCGCCAGTGCCGGCACAGCTGCTCAGCCTGCCGAGGAGGGGAGTGGCGACTTTTATGGAGCGGTGTCGCCGCTGCTGCTGGAGCTGGCGGGCAGCTTTGTGGAGGCGGCACAGGGCAGTGCCAGCATGGACACCGACCAACCACAGCAGGGCGCAGCGGGCGCAGCAGCGGGGGAGCAGGGCAGCGAGGAACCCCACCCTGGCAAAGCGGTGCCAGCCGCACAAGTGGCTGCCTGCCTGGGGGCCACGTTTGCCACAGCCGGCCCTGACACGGTGCGGCAGCAGGCGGATGCTGCGGCAGCCTGCCTCGCGTCCCTGCTCGGCGCCACCGGCCGCCCAGCCGACCAGCTTGCAGTGGTGACAGCCGGCTGCCGCCTTGCGGAGCGAGCCACAGCCATTGCTGGGCAGCCGGGGCAGGCGGCGGTGCTGTCGGCGCAGCAGGCAGGCACGGCAGCGCTGCTGCAGGGCGCGTTGCGGCTGGCAGAGGAAGGCAAGGCAGCTCAGCTGCGAGAGGAGAGCTATAAGCTTTGGTGAGAGGTAGCGCTCTTTGACCTATGCACTCTTTGAGCTTGGCGTCAGCCTGTGAGGGTGAAGCAGGTGCAGGCTGGTTCCACCCTAGGCTCCCTTCTGTTGCGGCCGACCGGCCGCCCATCTTGCCTGCCCTGCTCACCAGCCTGCCCTTCTAACCTCATGCCCCACCTTCCCGCTGCCGCAGCGACCTGCTGCTGGCCCAGCTGTGGCGCGCTCTGCCTGCTGAGGAGCGGCACAGCGTGCTGGCGCGCCTGGCGGCGGCCGAGGGGCGCGAAAAGCTGCCGGCGGTGCAAGCCCTGGCTGCTCAGCTGGCAGCCAAGCTGCGGATGGTGGAATAGAACGGGGCAATGTCACTGCCCCAGCTTGTTGCAGCTCTTCATTCCATGCATTGCCGGCGTCTGTTCAGCCGCCTTCAGCCCTGATTGCACAGCAGTACATTGTTACAAAGCGCGCAGCGCAGGCCGCGCGGCAGCGGCATGCAGTCGTGCCTGCCGGGCCGGCGAGCTGTTTACAGTGTAAATGGTTGTGAGAAAGGCAGTACTGGGGGGAATGCATCACACAAAATTGGGAACAAGGTGCAGTGCTGGTCAGGGGCGTGTCCGTCAAGGTCAACAAGGCCAAACATCAAGGTTGCTACTGGTACAGAGTCAAATGGCGGATGAAACAGCGCTGCTGTCTCATGAGGCGGGCCGCTTGTGTGCCGCCTGCTGGTGCGACATCTGCAGTGCGCACAAGCGGGCGGCAGCGCAGCGTCAGGGGGCGGCGGCGGAGAGGAGAGGACTCTGCAGCCAAACGCTGCCCACTCGCTGCGCAAGAGGGCGCTCACCTCTCTCAGCTGGTCCCAGTAGGGGCTGCGCCATCGGTAGGCCATGCCTCCCCACCCCAGCCGCGTCTCGCCGCTCAGCCAGAGGTGGGCCACAAACCCTGCACAAGTGGGTGCACGGTGGCGGCAGGCGCGGGCGGGTCGGCGTCTGCAGGTTGCACTGCGCGCAGGCGCTGGTTCACAGAGCTCGGAGTGGGCTTGCCACGCTTGGGCAGCACCGCTTACCGACGGCTAAACCCACTGCCACTCCCGCAGAGTGCCGTGCAGCGTCGAATAGGGCGGTCCGCATGACTGCCGGTTTTAGATGGGAAGCTTTGAAGACCGTGATGGAGCCGCGAACCGCCAACCGGGCGCTGCCACGAGGCCCGTGGCGCCAACAATGGTGTGAGCACAGCATGCCCGTCGCCGCCCGCCTGCCGCTGCAGCCCTGATACACCTCCCCACACTCTTTCGGCATAATAGCTTACACGGCAGCCAGGGGATGCTATTTTGCTACGGTACAGGGCTCCATGCAGGTTCTGGAGGTGCAGCATGGTTGAAACAAGGAGCGGTGTTCACGGCATCGCGGCGCCCAGCGGTTGGGGCGGCGGGCTCAAGAAAGAAACTATATAAGGCGGGTCAGGCGTTCAAAATTGCAGGCAGACAGCATAGTATCGTGCGGTCTCAAGGTGACATCAGTTAGTATGGGTGAGAAGCAGTTTGAACGTTCCAAGGGGGTGGCAGGGGGGGCTGCTCAGGGCCAGCTTCATGATTGGGCTTCGCAAGGCCCCGCAGCCGCATGCAGCGTCCACCACGCCGCGGGCATTGTGTATCGCACTCCAGCACGCTGGATTACGCAGACTGGCCGGGGTCGGTCCAGCGCTGCGGCGGCTGCGCGGCCGCCTGTGCTGCCTGCTGCACCTGCGACCAGCGAGGGACACGAGAGGCAAGCAGGGTGAGGACGCAGGCGTGCAGACATGGCGGCAGCTCCGCAGTTTGCAGCGCCCCAAAGGCTGCATGGCAGGCACACGGCAGGCTGCATGGCACGCACATGGCACGCTGCTGCTGGCCACCAGGCAGGCAGGTGCGCGCTCATTGCCCGCCAGCTTGCAAGCACATGGCAAGCCAGCACCACGCGCCGCGAGCGACCCACCTGCGCCACCTGCACAGGCGCATGCCGCCAGCGTATCTGCAGCCCCGTCTCGCGTTCCAGCTCCTCCGGGTGACGGTAGAAGTAGAACACCGAGCCTGCAGCAGCGTGAAATGGGCGCGCATGGTCGGGCGACAGCCGAGCGGCGGTCCCGGGCGGCGGCGGCAGCAGGGGCAAGCCCGCGGGCGCTCCGGCACGCAGTGGCGGGCAGGACCCGCTCACCCAGCGCGCTGCCGATGAGGAAACCAAGCGCGTGGCGGCCCAAGTTGGACGTCGCGGCCATAGCGAAGAGGGCTGCTGCAGCGAGTTGCGGAGCGCCTGGGTGGCCTGCTTGTCAACGAACTCAAAGTTTGAAGTCGCGTGGGAGCGGTTTTGCTGAACTCAGACGACGTCGCCTGTGTGCTGTGCTTGTCGCAGCGTGCCGCGCACAGAGGGCGCCGATTCTGCTCCCTTGGCACCTCCACCGCCAAACCGCATCCTGCCACACCCCGCGCTCTCCACACACACACTGGACGTTTAAAGTTACACGGCGGGTGGGCTGAGAAATGCAAGTGAGAGGGCGGGCGCCGCTCATGGGAGCAGCGCGCCGTTTTTGGGGCAAGTTCAAGTTTCGGGTTTATATCCACGTGCGGCGCAGCGACGAGCAAACTGGAAAAGCGGAGCGGCAAGGGACTGGGGCCGTGCTGTGATCCAGCTGTCGAGGTGTGCGTACCTCCCGTGAGAGACAAGGACGGGCTGCCTACCAGCAAGCTGTTGCTAGAAGCGTGCGCCCGCCTGCTTGCGACTGGGCGCAAGAGGCGTGCTAGAATCCGGGACGAATCTGGGTAAGTTGGGAGGGCTCAGAGCGTGCGCAGCAACACAGGTGGGATGGGAGAGGGCGAGGCGGGCGAGGTGGGGGTGGCTGGGGCGCGGCTGCCGAGCCGCCGCAGCGCCAATCTGCGCTGCGCCCCCGCGGGCATGGGGGCCACTGGGCGGGACGGCCGCGCATGAGCAATCAGTTCTGATGGGAGGCCGGGGCGGAGCAAGGGGATGGGGCGCCCACGGTGCAGGAGGCGCATGCGTTGCGCTGACAGGCAAGAGAGACAAACGCATGGGGATGGGAGGGGAGGAGCATGCAAGTCGGGCAGGCGGGGCGGGCCAGCGGTGCCGCACGCGCCTGGCCAGTCAAAGGAGATGCGACAGCAAAGCCCAGCGGAAGCAAAGGGCTGGGCGGCAGCGCAGGTGTGGCGCGCACGGCCCCACATGAGTGGATCCAGAAAGCAGTGCGGCGGAGTATTAGCGCATCTTCGGGGGAGTGCGGGGTTTTGGTTCAAAGCGGCCACGCGGGTGCGGGCCAGTTGCGACGGGGGGGCGCGGGCGGCCTGTGCCTGCCCTGCCGGCCTAGCCCGTTAAGATTGTTGATTTAGTACCCGGCCAGCTTGCGGTAGCCGGTGAGCTGGCGCTGCATGCGGGGGAGGGGTGGGCACACACGGGGGCTGGTGAGCAAGCGAACGGGGTGGCGGTCCTATGATGCCTTGCACAGAGTCAGCGCGGGGCAGGAATGCTGCTGTGCACAACCCGGAGCCTGTCCCCCAAAGCACTGAAAACCATGCTGGAGACTGCTGCGACAAGCCAGAAACAGCCGACCAAATGCTCGACCACTCACATGTGCGGAATCGCTGCTCATAAGGCTGCGGCGGTAGCCAGACAGCTTGCGGTAGCCAGCCAGCTGCCGGCCGCCAAATGCTGCCTCCTCCTCAGCACCCAGCAGGCTGCGGCGGTAGCCAGACAGCTTGCGATAGCCCGCCAGCTGCCGGCCGCCAAATGCTGCCTCCTCAGCGCCCAGCAGGCTGCGGCGGTAGCCAGACAGCTTGCGATAGCCGGAGAGGGAGCGGCGATAGCCGGCCAGCTGGCGCCCGCCGAATGCTGCCTCCTCGTCAGCGGCCAACAGGCTGCGGCGGTAGCCAGACAGCTTGCGATAGCCGGAGAGGGAGCGGCGATAGCCGGCCAGCTGGCGCCCGCCGAATGCTGCCTCCTCGTCAGTGCCCAGCAGGCTGCGGCGGTAGCCAGACAGCTTGCGATAGCCGGAGAGGGAGCGGCGATAGCCAGCCAGCTGGCGCCCGCCGAATGCTGCCTCCTCGTCAGCGCCCAGCAGGCTGCGGCGGTAGCCAGACAGCTTGCGGTAGCCGGTCAGCCGGCGGTAGCCGGTCAGTTGGCGGCCGGCCTGCGCAGCAAACGAGAGGCACAACCAGGTGTGAGCAGCAGGCATGCATGCCGCAACCGGATCGCCAAGCAGGCAGCACGGCAGCTGCGCTTCATCCAGCAGTAACAGGCCATGCTGCAGCCGCAGCCATGGCAACGCGAAGCGAGCGCCAACACAGCCAGTTGGGCAGCAGCGGCAGCTGCCTGGAGCCGAGAGGCAGCAGCAGCGCCCGACCACCAAATATACCAGCAGCAGGGCAGCAGCAGGACTCACGTGGGTGGCGCCATGCTCCGCCTCCAGGGCAAAGGGCAGGGGTACAAAGGTTGCGTCCAGCAGGCGGCGGACCGCCAGGGTGGCGGGCTCCATGTCCTCGGCACCCAGCAGCTTGCGGTAGCCAGACAGGGAGCGGCGGTAGCCAGCCAGGCGGCGGTAGCCCAGCAGCTGGCGCTGCAAGGAGGCAGGAGGGAGAGAGGGCAGGCAGCGAGTGAGCCCCAGGCCGTTGGCATGCAAGCACTGCAGACGGCAGAGCATGCATGGCATGGCATGCCAGCGGCAACCAGTAGACACACTGCAACAAGCGGCCAGGCATGCAGCGGCACCACAAGATCACCTCTGCAACCCGCCAGCCACCCGCATCGCAGCAACAGACTTGCCTGCCCCTCAAAGTCGCTCAGCAGGCTGCGGCGGTAGCCAGACAGCTTGCGGTAGCCGGTCAGCTGGCGGCCGGTGAAAGCCTCCTCCTCAGCACCCAGCAGGCTGCGGCGGTAGCCAGACAGCTTGCGATAGCCGGAGAGGGAGCGGCGGTAGCCTGCGAGCTGACGCCCGCCAAAAGCTGCCTCCTCGTCAGTGCTGAGCAAGCTGCGGCGATAGCCGGACAGCTTGCGATAGCCGGAGAGGGAGCGGCGGTAGCCGGCCAGCTGCCGGCCGCCAAATGCTGCCTCGCTGTCGTCGCTGAGCAGGCTGCGGCGGTAACCGGACAGCTTGCGGTAGCCAGTCAGCTGGCGGCCGAATGCTGCCTCCTCCTCAGCGCCCAGCAGGCTACGGCGGTAGCCGGACAGCTTGCGGTAGCCAGTCAGGCGGCGGTGGCCGTAGTAGCCGCCGCTGCCGCCGGAGGGGCGCTCTGGCTTGGCTGGCTTCTCGGGGGCGGGGGGCTTGGCAGGCTCAGTGGCAGGCTCAGCCTCAGGAGACTCCACAGGGGCTGGTTCAGGCGACTCGGCAGGCGACTCGGCAGGCTCCTCGTCCTCCGGCAGGTCACTGCCGCCCTCATTCTGGACGGTGCCAAAGCCGGTGGTGCCGTCGGCCAGCTCCAGGCTCCAGACGCAGGAGGGGCCCTCGGAGGCCTGGTCCAGCAGCACTGCGGCCGGGCAAGGGGCGCGGAGGGGGAGGTCAAGAGGGGGAAGGGGGTGGGGGGTTCCACCCGTAGCGCAACAATTGTGCCGGGCCGGCAGCACCCTGCGCCCCACTGCTGCAGCATCCACAGCTGGCTGCTCCTGGCCTGTGGGCAGCAGCAGCGGCAGCGGACAAGCACCAGGCAGCAAGGGGTCCCAAGCAGGGCGCGGCGGCGGGGCGGCGGCAGCGGGGCTCACCCTTGCCGTCGCTGCCGGTGACCTTGAGGTTCTGCTGGCAGATGGCCGCCAGGGCGGTGGCCTCGGTGGCCCCAGCCGGGTTGTACACAGACACAGTGAAGAGCTCGCAGGTCTCGCCCTGTAGCAAGCGAGGGCAGGGGCGGCGGCGGGGGCGGCGGCATGAGCGGGCATGCAGCACGCAGGCTGGGGCAATGTCGGCGCCGGCAGCAGCAGAGCAAAGCGCAGGCAGCTGTGCGGGTAAAGAGCGTGGAGGCGGTGGGCTTGGGTGCAGCGGCAGCAGCAGCAGCAGCAGCAGCAGCAGCGGCGGGGCGCCCATGCTCAGCGGCAGCAGGCAGCGGGCGGCAGCTGCCGCCGGACAGCACCCAGCTGCGCACCTCCTCGGGCTTGGAATCCGCCAGGCTCTGCAGCTCGGCGTCCTTGAGCCACCAGCCGGGGCCGGAGCAGTCGGCCTGCACCGCGCCCTGCGGGTTTGCCAGCTTGATGAACCGGCTGGGCGCCGCCAGCACCCTGTCGCTGAAGCGCAGGCGGAACGCCTTGAGCGGCTGGCAGGTGGCGCTGCCGGCGGTGCACCCGGTGGAGCAGACCTGCGGGCAGAGGGCAGGGCTGGGAGGGTGCGTGAGTGCGCGTGCCGGCCAACATGCGCCGGCCACACATTTCCGGCACTACGTCCGGCGACCCCTTACGTCTCCGGCAGCGGCAGCGGCAGCAACCGCGCCCCGCCGCCGCTCCCCCGCCAGCGCCCACCTTGACGTGGAACGTGGTGGTCGCCGTGTCGGCAGTGGAGGTGTATTCCACGCTGTACGGCAAATCGTCTGCCGCCACCAGCTTGCCGGCGGCGGCGCCGCCGGCCGCCTTCACGCACAGCGGGTCATCCACAGCCGCGGCGGCCCCGGCCAGCGCCAGGCACGCCAGCAGCATGAGCTGCGGGGACGGGGGGAGAGCATTCGAACCATTCGGCCAGAGCGCAAGGCGGCAGGCGGGGCGGGCGGCGGCCGCCCGTAGCGCAGGCAAGCTGGGCCAGCTTCCCGGGCGGTCAGTCGCGTGTTCGGGCGGCGATCGCGCCGTGGCCGATGCCTGGGCGCGCGTTCGAAGCCTTGGGGCAGGACCGGGGAGGCCCTCCTCACCGTGTGGCTGGCGCGCATGAGGGCTGCAGCTGGCGCAGGCGGGCGGCTGCCGAGCTCCAGGCGAGCTGCCAATTGAGGGGAACAACGTAGAACAGGGGCTGCGAGGAGGGGGGAACAGGGGGGCGGTGAGGCTGGGCGATGGCGAGCGCCAGAGCCCTGGCCAGCCGGGTTGCGCGCTCAATTGAAGAGGGCAGGATTGATGGGGGAGCGGTGGAGGGCCAGGAGCCTGTGAAGGGAGGCTGTGCTGCAAGGCTAGAAGCGTGTTTGCCGCTGCTTTGCTGGCTGGGCCTCCCCCCGCCCGCCAGGCCCCAGATCTGAATATTGGGGCGACTGAGGGCGCCGACGGCGGCCTGCAGGCCCGCTGCAGCCCGGGCGCGCACCTTGACACCGAGGAAGGGCCCCGCTCGCTTGAGGCCTAATTAGAGTGCGCGTCGATACAGGGTCGCTTGACAGTGCAGCGGAGCTGGGGTGGCGGGCCTGTGACGGCCAGGCAACGCCATGCGAGCCATGCCCTGCTGCGCTCGCGCTCCTCCCCCTGCTGGCCAATGCCGCCCCAGTTTCCCCCTGCACTGCCGGCGCCTCAATGGCAACACTGCGATTGGTGGAGGGCCCCACACGCCGCCCAGGCGCTGGATCACTCGAGCCCGCCGCCGCCCGGCGCCAGCCACCCACCCTGGACCGGCGCGCCTGCGGGGGCGCCTGCAGGGGCCTGGGGCCTCTGTGCCGCTGACCAGGGCCTTGGTTGCTCCCTGCACTGCCCCGGTTGCGTCCCGGTGCTGGTAGGTAGACCATGATGGTGTATTGCTCGAATTGGGCCAGGGCGTCGAGGCACATGCATCGTGGGCACGGACGCGAGCGAGTGGTCCACCCCCGACCACGTGTAGAGGGCGGGCAGAGGGGGCACGCACATGGCAGACCGCACGCACATGCCAGCCAGCCTGCCTGACGCCAGCTGCTCGACTGCAGCGGCGGAGGCCAAGGGTTCAGGATGGGCTTGACCTTCGCACGCCACAAGTCAAAAGTCCCGCCGTAGAGGCTGCAGCACACATGAAAGGAGGCCAAAACGGCAGGCCAGCAGGTATTGAGTCATTGCTGGAAAGTCCTGAGATACAAACAGGTGCGCTGCTGCTGGGAATATGACTACAGGTTGGATGCTTGCCTGGGGCGATGGGCCCTGCAGCTCAAAATTTGCCGGCGGCATTCAAATGGGCGGGCTGTTCACGAGCTCGAGGGCGGCTGTTTCGGTGCTGCTGCTGGCGAGGTCTACGGGTGAGGCTCTGCGTGCACATGGACCCCGCAGGATTCTGCTCCAACAGGCCCCTAAGGCTGTTCTGTGCCAAGTTCTGAACATGCTGGAAGTGGCTTATGCAGCTCCTGATCTGGGTGGCAGCACCGCCGCCCGCGTGGCGCCCCGTCACAGACTTGCCTGCACTGCCCCGGCCGGCCGTCCAAAGCATCGGATGTCCACTGTGGTCCACGGGCCATGACCGCCAGGAGGCTGTAAGCTCGCTAGCAGCAATATGGCGGAACGGCTGAGGCGCAGCCTGGCCTTGAGACGGCGCCTCGGCGGCGACGAACTCAACGAGAGAGACCTGTGCGGCTTGCTGCAGGAGAGGCTCGATGGAGGTAGGCGGTGGGCACCCTCCCGCCGCAGCTGCCGCCGCCTCCGCCCCCGCTGCCGCCGCTGCTGCTGCTTGTTGTTGGGGCCGGCAGCTCCTGAGGCGTGGCTCGTTGGCCAAACTTCCGCTCCTGCAGTGGACCCCAGGGCGGGGCAGTACTGTTACGCTGGCTCCACTCACCCCTATCTGGTGCCGCCGTTCGCAAGCGGTGGCGCCGCGGCAGAGGAGGGTGTGGGGGCCGGCGCCAAGCACTGCGCGCAGGTGTGTGGGCAGCCTGCCAGAGCAGGCGCCCTGCCGCGGCGCTGATATGTGCAACACGCTGGGATCCGCTGTGCTCGGCAAGCAGTGCTGCGGCTGGCCCTGGGCGCACACGCCGGCTCCAGAGCACACCATGGTCTGAACCGCCGCCAGCCGACCCCCTCGCCCCCCCTGCACAGATTCTGGAGCAGCTGCGGCAGGAGCGGGCCAGCGGGGCACGGCCGTGGTACATGATAGACCCCCGTTCCACCCTCAGGTGCGGTTTGCGGTTCCAGAGGCGCGCGCAAGGCGACCTGTCATGTGTGGCGACCTGTCATATGTGGCCGGCCGTTGTCCTCCAGCGGCTTGGATGCAGCGCTGCAGCCTCCCACAAGCGTGGCCTCTCGGCACACCTCAGGGCTTCTTGTATGCAGCGCTGCAGCATCCCACGAGTGCGGCCGCTCGGGTGCGTCTGGGCTTGTCAGCACCGGGCTGCCTCTCCGTTAAGGTGTGCCTCCGCTCTCGCACTGCCGCTGCTGCAGGAAGCTGTGGGACATGGTGGCTCTGATCAACATTTACGCTTTGCTCGTATCCGTGCCGCTTGAGATTGGTGGGTGGCACAGTTGATAGTTGGTTAGTTAGGTAGTGTCAGGGAAGAGCGCGGCAAGGGGTTGCACCAACATGTAGTGGCGGGGCTGCGGGTGGTAGGCGCAGCAGCAGCAGCAGCAGCAGCAGCAGTGTTTCAGCAGCAGCAGCAGTTGCAACGCATGTTGAGGATGCAGTGCTGCCGACCTCGGAGGTGCCCACACGCGTGGTGTGGCCTGTGCTGCCCACCTGCCGCGCTGCCTTCTGTGTGCAGCCCAGCGCAGGGCGCTGTGCCGTCTGTGTGACGGGTATCGAATGGTAGCTGGGCACAGCCCTAATGCACAGTCCTGATGTACAGTCCTAACACAGCGGGCGCTCTGCTGCCCCGCCCACCTGCCCCGCAGCCTTCTTTGTGCAGTCGGGGTGCGGCACCGGGGGCCTGCCAGACGAGGAGCTGAACGACATCGCCTTCCTGGGCGCGTCTGAAAACACGGTAGGTTGGTCGCGTTGGTTTTGTTGCGTCCTGGGCGCGTATGAAAACACGGTGGGCTGGTGTTGGTTTTATTGCGTCCTGGGCGCCTCTGAAAACACGGTGGGCTGGCAGGGTTCTACTTGCACTGGAGGTCAACTGTGCATTCGTGTGGGCAGCAGCTGGGTGGCATTGCCTTGCAACGTCCTGGGCGCATCGGAAAGCAGCCGCTCGTTGCATGTCCCCCCTGTCTGCAGCGCGGCACCTTCATCTTTTCGACATACACCGCAGCCTTCTTTGCGGTGAGGCCTCCAAGCTGCCTTTGCTTGCCTTCCTGCACACGTGGGCAGTTTGTGGCCAGCTGCTGTTTGCCAGAGACTGCTGCTCGTTGGGCGTCCACCGCGTGTTCCGTGTGCAACCACGCCCGGCCTGCCCAGTGTGGCGGCTGCAGGCGCTTGTCGAGGGCTGCCCCTAGTGCTGGACACAGCCCTCCAGCTTGTGCTGGAAACAGACCTCCACGGGTCGCCCCCCCTACACTGCAGGTTGACGTCCTGCTCAACTTCTTCACTGGAGTGGCTGTTCCGGAGGAGGACAGAGTGGTGTACGACCTCCGCTTCATCGCGTGAGTTGTTATCCACTGGATAGTGGCATTCGTTGCCA
>RRZL01000007.1:950557-993020 GCA_006782975.1 Chlorella sp. Dachan | reverse complement strand
GGTAGAAAGGAAGTGACAAAGAAAGTGAACGCCTTCGGCGTGGATTGAAGGGAGCTTGACTCGACCCTCCTGTGTGCAGCTCGCTGCATGGTTTAGAGCGAGTTGTGCAGATCTGCGCTGCCCCACTGTTCCTTGCTCATTTGCACAGGAGTGCGGCAACTGTGTTGGCGCACCTACACCTCTCCTGCATCCTGCATCCTGCCTCACCGGCCTGCAAACTGCATGCCCTGCGCGCCCACAACCAACCTCCCTGCAGCAAGCGCTACGCCTGCTCCTACCTTGTCACCGACGTGCTGGCCTGCATTCCGTTCAACTGCGTGATGACATCTTTCGACGACTCGCTCAATTTTTACAACTCTGGCGACCTGCTCAAGTAAGACACCTCACTGCACTGGCGATGGCTTTGTCTCTCTGGGCACCCATCTGGTGCCACCAGTGGTGACTTCCAACCTCGGTCCGGCGGCAGTCATGATTCCCTCATGAGTCATGATGAGGGTGTGCCGCCCGGCAAGCCTGGCTGTCCAGGGGCTTGGTTGCTGTCCTTGCGCTTGCGGCCTCAATACTGACCCGTTATGCTTTTCCTGGCGCCACCCCAAACCCTTCAGGTTGGTGCGGCTGCACGGCCTGAGCCGGCGCGAGTATGGCTCGCCCTTCCAGCTCCTCGACCGCTTCTCGGGTGGGTTGATTCAGATCTTTTCTCTTTATTTTTTGCGCGAATGAATAGATCTGTGTTGACCCTCTAGGTGGTTCCCAGAAGCCAGGCGCTCAGTGAGCTACAAGGCTCGCCATCGCTGTCCAGGAGGCTGCGACAGCTGCACCCGCCAGCAATCACTTGCGCACACACAGTTTGCTCCCCCTCCTGGCGCAGAGGTGAGGCAAGAATTTTCATACCAGGCGCGCCGCCTCATCTCCTACTCCCTCGTCCTGCTGGAGGTGGTGCACTGCTTCGCCTGCCTCAACTGGTGAGCCAGGGGGCGCTCAAAGCAAGCCGCCGCGCCTTCCTGAGCTGTGAGGCGCTGGTTCCCATGGTGCAATGGTGACCTTGCACTCATGGCAGCTTCTTACACCTCATGGCAGCATCTCACACGCAGCATGCTTGCCTGCCCTCGCCAACCCCCATGCTTGCCTGCCTCGCCAACCCCCATGCTTGCCTGCCCCCGCCACCCCTTGTGCAGGCTGGTACTCCGGGTGCAGCACTTCCCGCCAGGCAAGCGGGCTGGTGGCAGAGCAGGGAGCGCGGCAAGTGTCAGTGGCTGGCGTTGTGTGGCGTGTAGCTACAGCCATAGCGCCGGCTGCCGGTGATCACACGCTGCTGCTGAGCGCGCGCTTACGCTTCCTTCCCACGCCGTGTCTGTTCCCCTCCCCGCTGCCCACACACAGGCACCTGGCCCGTGGTGTTGGGCGTTGTGGAGGGCGTGCCGGTGGCGCAGCAGTGGCTGTACTCCTTTTTTAACGTCGTCTCCGGCATGATTGGCCTCAGTGCGTGCTGGGCTGCCCCTCTCCCGTTACCTGCCCTGCTTAGTGGGCCCTAGCGCACCATGGCAGGGGGAGCTTCAGGGGCTCAAGACTGCAGCAGCAGACATGTTTGTTGCGGGGCTGCTGAGCTGGCAAGCTGGTGTTGCCGGGGTGGGCGGTGGCGGCAGCCCAAGCAGATGGCGAGCCCCCAGCAGCAGCGTAGCACCCCGACCTGGCCCGCCTGCCTCTCATGCCGCAGCAAGCTCACCGGTTCACCTGTTATCTCGCCCTCATGCATGCTGTCGTTCTGCCCCATGCATTCATGCCACCGGCCCCTGCCATGGCAGGTGACGCCGTAATGCGCTGATCCTGATCATACACTTGATAGCCTGCTAATGTCCCCCCTTCAGGTTATGGCGCGTACCCTCCCATCACCTGGCCCGAGACGCTGGTCTGGATCTTCTGCATGATCACCGTGGCCGTCATGTTTGCATTCTTCAACGGTGAGAATCATTACTAGTAGGGATGGTGGATTGGATTGGTTAACCACGGTTGAGGACTTTCTACATGACGATGACCGTGGCATTCTGCAATGGTGAGTATCGACAGAAGCCGATGCGGCGGTTGTGACCAGTCCTGTGCGCCCCCATGATGAATGGTGCCCCGCAACGGCTGCTGCTTAATTGCACCTCTTCAGGCTTGGTGATCACGTTTGTGATGAGCGCAACGCGCGGCGACCAGGAGTTCAAGGACAAGATGGACCGGGCGCTGGTGCGCTGCGCTGCGCTGTGCTGTGCTGCGCTGTGCTACGCTGCGCTGCGCTGTGATGTGCTGCGCATGTGCGCCATGCCAAGTGTGCCCTGCTGTTCCCCCTTGTGAACGGCCGGCCTTCACTCCGCTTGCATGGCTCCTATGCACGCTGGCCAACCAACACATCCTGGCCCGCCTCAACCCCTACCGTCGCAGTTCGCCCTCAAGAACCGCAACGTGCCGGTCAACCTGCGGCGGCGCATCATGGACTTTTTTGCCGCCAAGTGAGCAGGCTTGCAACCGTGTCGCACTCTGTGTTTGCTGCTGCAGCATTGTGTTTTTTTGCTGCTGGCCGAGAGCACAGCGCGCGCCTTTGCGCCGCCAAGTGAGCAGGCTTGCGGTCACGTTTGATAGTTGCGCTTGTTCATCGGTAAAGAGAGGGAGCATCGTGGCCTTTGATCGCAGCAAAGCGAGGCAGGCCCACCGCCAGGCGTGCTCAGAGTTGATGAGCAGGCAGCTGGGCCATGTGTGTGTTCATCCGCAGCTGCTTGCCGGCAGCTGCCACCGCTGCACCCGTGGCATGCTTTTCCTGCAAAGCAATCCTAGGACCTAAGGCTTTCCATCTGCCTACCCCTGCCCACCGATGCAGGTACGGCCGAGACAGGCGTGTGCCGCACGATGACGAGGTGCTGCAGGAGCTGCCGCCTGCCATCCGCTCGCAGGTGACTCCTTCCTGGCTTGTGCCGCGCTCCGTGTGAGTGAGACGGCTGGGTCCGCAAAGGCACACTGCAGCACATGCGCAGCGGGGCACTGCCTGTAAAGCCTGCCCATGCTGTGCAGCGATCCAACAGCCCACCCGCAAACCCTACCGCCCCCCAGGTGGCGCTGCTGTCCTGCGGACCCCTGCTGTCCAGCCTGCCGCTGTTCACGCGCCACCCGCTGCTGCTTGAGGACGTGGCGCCCCTGCTGCAGCGCACCGTGGCGCTGCCGGGTGAGCCAGGGCGGGCTTAGCTGGCAACCAGAGCTGAGGGAGCGCAACCTCTCTCCGCTGGGCAGCGTGGCTTCAAAGTGCGCCTTTGGAAGCAAATGTTCTGTAGCGCCCGCTCTGCCCATCACCTCCACGCCTCCCAGCACTTCTACCACACCTTGGCTGCCGCATCTCCCCTTCATGACTTTCCCATCCCTGCTGCCGCCTCACCCTCCTCCCCCCTGCCCGCCGTGCCGTCGCAGGCCAAGTCATCCTGCAGCAGGAGCACATCCTGCACTGCGTGGTGTTCATCCAGAAAGGGCTGGTGGACCTGTCGGTGCAGGCAAGTGCGGCGAACATGCCGAGGGCATGGCCCGGGGTGCAGGGCGGCAGAACAGTCGTCTCGAGGCTGGCCCGCTGATCACTGGCCAGCTGGGTCATCTCAGCAGGCGCTGGCATAGCCCCAGCTGCCCATCCCATTACAGGCCTGCTCCACCCTGCCGCGCCACCGACGCCACAGCTGTGCACACGCTGCCACCCAGGCCAAGGCCAAGGCCAAGGCCGCCGCCGCGCATGAGAGGGTAGCTTCACCCTTTGCCCACCCTACCTGCCGCTCACCTACCTGCCGCTGCCTGCAGGAGGCAGACGGCAGCTGTGGCCTGGTTGACACGCTGGGACCGTCCTGCTATTTTGCTGAGCTGGCGCTGCTGCCCGCTGCCACCACACACGGCCTCAGCAAGCAGGCGGGTGCTCTGCTCTTGCATGCTGCTCAGCTGAGCTGCTGCTGCTGCTGCTGCCGCCGCCCGCGCTCGGCACCCTTACAGCCGGCAAAGGCTGGCACAACGTTCAATGTCTAGCCTGCCCCGCCCACCGTTTTACACACACCCCTCCTTCAGGTCAGCAAGGAGCTCCGAGAGGACTTGCTGGCGGGCAACCGCTGGCGGGCGCCCTTCACAGCCACAGCGCTCACATCTTGCGAGCTGTTGGTGCTGCACGCCGACGACTTCCAGCGGGTAGGGCGTGTTGCCAGTATCTGGACAGCCAGCGGTGTGCTGGGTCATGTGCTGCATGGAAATGCATCTTGGGTAGCATTGCAGGAGGGTCGTGTGCTGCATGGCAGAGCGAGAGAAGAGAAGGGTCGACTTGCAGCGGGTGGGGTGGAGTGCAGCCCTGCAGCTGCAAGGTGGAACCTGCGTTCTCTCGGCAGGCAAGCTGCACGCGGGAGCAGGTACCTGGTCCCTCTTGGGCTGCCTGCATGCCCACGTGGGCATGCAGGCAGCAGACCTAGCGTTGCCCAGGTCCCTTGCAGCTGGCCCGGCTGGCCAGAACTCGCCACTGCGTGAAACCATGCATGCAACCTTCCCCATGCGCATGCAACCTTCCATGCACGCAGGTGCTGCGGGACCACCCCGATGTGATGGAGGAGCTGGAGCAGCAGGCAAACGGGTGAGGAAACGGCTTGCAATAATAAATGCAACAAAAAGTCTTGACGCGCGGGGTATGGCGGCCTCACCTGCTGGCGGGAACGCTGCGTGCAATGATGCGGCGCCTTGTGTCTGCTTCCCGCCACCCTGTTGCACCCCGACACTGCCTTTGCGCGCAGGTTCCTGGCTCGAGTGGCGGCTGCCCTGGAGGAGCAGCAGTCCAGATCAGCAGCAGAGGCGGCGGCGGCGGCGGGTCCGGGCGGCGACTCCTGGCGCAGCAATGGGCACGGCGGCAGCAGCGGTGCGGCAGGCGGGGCGGGCGCTGAGGCAGCCTCCCCGCAGCAGGGCAACACGCTGCGTTTAGGGCGCATCGAGCGCAGCATGACAATGCCGCCGCTGCGGGGGGCGCGCGTGCTGCGCGTGCTGACCATGCTGTGAAACATAGGTCCTTGTCATCATCTACCAGTCTATTGCTTTGCCCCTTGATCGGTAACCTGTTTCTATCCCTATCTGAATAGCTCAGGTTGTGCTGCATTTTACATGTGCATGCACCAAAAAAACTACAACTGCAATGAATGCACTGACCGCACACGATTACTGGCATTGCATGCTATGCCACACACTTAACACAATGCATAGTGACAATGGGCGGGTCACAGCGCCAGGAACATGTGAGAGAAAGTACGGTCCAGCGCATCCTGCACAACTGGTGCGAGCGAAAGCACAAGCAGCCAGGAGGGGAGAGTGGGCATGTGGCTGAAGGAAAGAAAGTCCTGGGCGGGGTCAAAGGCAAAAGAGAGCGCCACTGCAGGAGTGCGAGGCGACCAGCTGCATTCCATCAGGGTGTAACGGGCCGGCAACAATGGTTGGCAGCATGTGATCAAGCAGCGGCGGCGGTCCAAATCGGCAGCAACAGCTGCAGCTCACAGGCAGGCACTGCAGGCACCCAGCACGGCGGGGAGCAGGAACTCGGCGGGGCCCCAAGGCTCGCAATCAATCCGAGCCCTCAGCTTGGACACATCGAAACCGGGCGGGGCAGATGCACCCGCACGGGGGCTGCCGGCAGGGCCGTGTCCTGCGGCCGTGCCCTGCTGGGCATCCGCACCGCCACCCTGCCGCTCCGCTGCACGGCGGGCGGCAAAGGCGCACCGCTCCTGCACTTCCTTGTGGAACAGCGCCACCAGGGGGCCGGCATACAGGGCCAGCACGGCGGCCAGGAGCCAGCCGCTGGTGTGCCGCATGTGGTGGCCCAGCCACAGCGCCAGCAGCCGGTGCTGTAGGCGTAGCTGTGCACAAAGGGCTGGCAGGCCACCAGGGGCGCCATCACAAACTGGAAGACCTGTGGAGAGTTGAGTTGGAAGGGAGGGCAGGCATGGAATGAATGGTGGGCTTGCAACGTACAAAATGGGTCAGAGCAGGCAACTGGCACTCACGAGCCGCGCAGATGTGCAAAGAAATACAAGCTTGCATGCACCCTCAAGCCAGGCCAGCCCCGCACCATCATCAGCAGGAGCTTGCAGGAGGGCGGGATGCCGCGGTGCACCACCGGCCCGCCGATGTCCAGCTCTGGAGCGTCCTGCAGCAGGGCCCCCCACAGCAGGCAAGAGTGTGCTGAAGGACCCGACCTGTTTCGCCAGACTGGGGTGGCAGCAATGGGGAGTAGGCTGCGTCCGCTTGACTGGCACTGTAACGGCGGAGGGGCGGTTGCCCTAGGGGCGCCCTCATCCGCCCAGCCGGCCTCCTTGTATGCGTTGATGCAAAGTATGCCCTGGCCGCTGCAGAATGCGGTCCTGCCTGCCAGGGGCGGCAGTGCCACCCTCACCTGCGTCATGACCACCCAGCAGTCAAAGGGCAGGCGCAGCACCAGGCTGAGCAGCTCCCTGTACATCGGGGGGCAGGGCGGGGCTGGCAGTCATTGGCATGAGCATGCTAGCTAGACTCTTGCTGCAAAGGGTGGAGGCTGCGCAGCTCATGGATGGCGAGCCATGAGCCAACCCAGCAACAACCACCCCGGCCACAGCGTGGCCCCCCCACCTGTGCTGCCGGTATGCGGCGGGGGCGTACAGCAGCAGGTAGAAGTGCAGGATGGAGGGTGCCAGCACCAGCAGCGTGATGCGGGCCACCACCGCCAGGCGGCCACCTCTGCGGCACGGCCTGCTGCCGCCAGCCAGGCGATGCACTGGGGGGAACGGAGGGCAGGCGTGGTGGTGCGCCAAGGATGTTGCGCACCCTGGAGCAGCAGTGGCCACCAATCCGCCTGCAGCCCGCCGTCCTTCACACAGGCAGGGCACAGCAGCTGCGCGCACGCCCGCAAGCAGTGCCGCTGGGCGCACCTGCAGCCCCAGCAGGCCCAGCTCCTCCAGCCAGTTGCAGCGGCCCAGGTGCATTTGGAAGTCGTGCTCAGCCTGCGCGTGATGGGAAGATGCAGCGGGACCTCGAACATGGCCAGTGTAAGGTTGCAGCAAGGTGGTTGCGCGGCCAGGTCGCTGCACGGCCAGGCGCAGCAGCCTTGGAGGCACGGTCCACCCTCGAGCACGAACGCGCCAAGCCAACCCACAACGCGTCAGCCATGGCCCCTCGTACCTGTGTGCTGCTGAAGGACAGGTGCTTCTGCATGATCAGCTCCTCCTCCTCCTCCTCCTCCTCCTCCTGGCCCTCCTGGCCCTCCTCTCCTGCTGACCGTCTGCCGCTGCCGCCGCCGTCCGACCTGCCGCTCGCTGCTGCCCCGAAGCTGCCGCCACCGCTGCCGCTGCCGCTGCCGCTGCCGAGCGGGCTGGGCGGCTGGATCTCGCTGAGGGCGCTGACCTGCACCCTGCGGCGGCCCTCATGCTGGGCCGTTGGGGTCTGGGGGGCATCTGAGGAGGGGTCGGCGGCGGCCGCCACCTTGCCCTCCCCTGCCTCCTCCCCTGGCTGCAGGGCCAGGTCAAGTCTACGGTCATGGCGCCCCCCGCGCTGCCGATAGGGCGCAGAAATAAGCAGGATGCTAATCCTGTGGCAGGGCGGCGCATGGGCGGCGCTGCTGCCGGCGCTGGGCGCAGCGGCGGAGCCTGCTCGGCAGAACGCAAATGCCCCATACTGACCTTTACTGGCCAATTGACAAAGTTCGCAGCAGTTGTGGTTGCTTGAACAGGCTCTTGCGAGGGCAGACAGGCTGCAAGCATGCCGCTCGCCGTGTTTGGCTGCCCAGGCGAGCCGCTGCAGGGTTTGTTTGCTTGCAGTGCATTGCGGGAGCCTGATCGATGCTATAACAGCGCTGCCGGCGCCCTGAACCCTGCAGGCCGATATGTACAGGGCAGGAGTGCAACGCAGCAGCTGGGAGAGCAGCTGCAGAAAGTCGGCATCGAGTCACCGATCATCATTCTGGTTTCCGGGGTGCGTGTGAGCGTCCACACAGCTCAAGGGCAGATGGACCCGCCCCTAGACGCTGCTGCAGCCCCTCATGCTCGTCAATCCGTGATGCCCGGCCGCCCATGAGTCTGTCGGCATCGCCCGATCGCGGGTCACATTGCAGGCTTGCCCCCGCGTTGCCGCCGCCGCCGCCGCCGCCGCTCTTGCTGAGCCGCCACAACGCCTCTTTTTCCACGCCTGCCCCACAGTCCGCCAACCGGCTGCTGGCGGCCACCTGGGAGGCCTCCCTGCCGGCTGCCGGCTACCAGTACAGCGTGGTGAAGTTCAACGGCGAGTGCTGCGTGTCGGAGATTGAGCGGCTTGCAGAGGAGGGCCGGCGTGTGGGTGCCAAGGCCGTCGTTGGCTGCGGCGGCGGCAAGGTGGGTGTGGCACTGGGGCTGCTTTACCAACTCGCGTTGTACCCTCCAGCACCAGGCGTGCGCTTGCTCGCATGCCTCACATTTCTCCTGCTCTACCACGCATTGCCGGCAGGTGCTGGACACCGCAAAGGCGGCCGCAGACCTGCTGCAGACGCCGGTGGGTGCGCCTGCTGGCGCCCTTTGCAAAGCACAGTCGCCCTGGGTTGCTGGAAGGCCTGTGGCTGTTGCGAGCTTTCACAGGGATCAGTTGTGGTGCCCGGCCGGTTCGCCTCCCCGCCCCCTGTGTTTGCTCGTGCAGCATGCCCGCCTGTCATGCCCTCGTGTCATGTGGCCGCCTCCTCTCCGCCCCAGGTGGCCTGCTGCCCCACGGTGGCCTCCTCGGATGCCCCCTGCTCCGCCCTGAGCGTTGTATACACACCAGAGGGAGTGGTGGACCACATCCGATACTACAAGTGAGTGAGTGGGAGTGAGCCGCCCCGTGGCAAGCAGTTGCCGGGGGTGGCGGGAAGCTGGAGGCGGGCTGGCAGCAGCGGCAAAGCGCCCTGTGCCTTGCTGTGCCCACCGGCAGAGCTGCCTGCGCCTTGCTGTGCCCACCGGCTGCGCCTGGCCTGGTTTGGTGGGCGGGGCTTGCGGCTGGGCAGCACTCACTGTGACCTGTGCGCTGGCCTGCCTGTGCCGCAGGCGCCACCCCAACTTGATTTTGGTGGACACATCGGTGATTGCAGCCGCCCCCAAACGCCTGCTGGTGAGTGTGTTACCTTCGGTACCTGTTGTTCTGGAGGTGCACCAATGCATGCCTGCCTCGCTGCTGCCTCCAGTGCACGGCTGCTATGTCTGGGCACCGGACCAGCTGCGCCAACCTGCTGCCGCTCCTGCCACCCCCGCTGCGCAGGTTGCTGGCATCGGCGATGCGCTGGCCACGTACTTTGAGGTGCGCTGCGCTGGCAGTGGAGTGTGGACTGGGCTGCTGAAGATATTGCAATGGCGTTCACGCTGTGTGGGGGCGCACCAGTGAGGCCTTTGGTGGACTGGACGTGTGCCCATCGATCCTTGCATCCTTCAGGGCCGTGCCACGTTCGAGTCTCACTCCACCAACGTGCTGGGCGGCGCCTGCACCATCAGCGGCCTGGTGAGATGAGCCACCTGTGGCTGGGGCTTTCGATTGCCGAGGCTGAGCGGGGTTGAGGTCCTGGTCGAGCTTTTTGCCAGGTCACGAGGATAGCATGCATGCCTCGGTGGCTCACCATGCACTTCACAAGTTGGCTGGGCTCCATGCCTTGCAACCCCCGCTTCTTGACACGCCCTGCAGGCGCTGGCCAAGCTGTGCTACGAAACGCTGCTCAAGGACGCGCCAGCTGCTTGCGCCGCCGCTGAGGTGCGTGCCTGCAGGCTACGAGTGTTGGCCGCTGACGTGCGTGCCTGCTTCGAATGTTGGCCGCATGACTGTCCCACAGCTTGCTAGGCCCTGCCCTGGGGTGGAGAGTGCATAAATATGCGCATGTGTCGTCGGCAGTGCTTGCCAGGCAGTGCTTGCCAGGCTCTGTGTGCAGAGCGTCCACAACGCTCCTACCCTTCTCACCCCTCCTTGCGCAGGCCAAGGTGGTGACTCCCGCCTTGGAGCGGATTGTAGAGGCCAACACGCTGCTGTCGGGCCTGGGTTTTGAAAGCGCGGTGAGCTGGCGCCGCGCTGCACCTGCCGTGTCCCGCCACGCAGTGCTGCAGTCGTTCTGAGGAGGCAGCAGGTGCTGTGAGGCAGCGGCCACATTTCTGTACAGCACATGTCGCGCCGCTGGTCCAGTGCACCCGACTCGCCTTGCTCAGGGGCGGCAGATGCAAGGTGAAGCTGTGAGCTCCTGCCTCCCGCAGGGCCTGTGCGTGGCGCACTCGGTGCACAACGGCCTCACCAAGGCGCCCGGCACGCACGCCATGCTGCACGGAGAGAAGGTGCGTGCCGGATGCACAGGCGCGCAGCGCGTCAACACGGTGGATTGCTGGTGGCAGTGGGACTCAGGGTCCAGGGCGCGTTGTTCATGTCATTCATCCGCTGCTCATCGGAGTGCTCTGTGTTCAAGTGCTTGGTGTTCATCTGCTCTGCCTGGCAGGTGGCCTTTGGCACCGTGACGCAACTGGTGCTGGAGGGGCGGCCCCGCGAGGAGCTTGACACCGTGTACAAGTTCTGCCTCTCAGTGGGGCTGCCCGTCACGCTGGGCCAGGTATGCATGGCCTGGGCCAGGTATGCATGGTTATCTTAAAGGTGCTGCGGCTGCCTAGCTCTGCCTCTCAGTGGGGCTGCCCGTCACGCTGGGCCAGGTATGCATGGCTTGGGCGAGGTATGCATGGTTATCTTAAAGGTGCTGCGGCTGCCTAGCTCTGCCTCTCAGTGGGGCTGCCCGTCATGCCAGGCCTGGGTATGCATGGCTGTTGTGTAGGTTCTGCGGCTGCCCAGCTCTGCCTCTTTGCGGGGCTGTTTGTTGTGTCAAGCTAAGCCAGCTTGGGGCGCGGGTTTTTTGGATGCCTGTGCCAGCCTCAAACCAGCCAGCTTGCCCTCCCTCCGTCCCACCTGTCTGCAAAGCAGATTGGGGTGGACGCCAGCGACGCCGCGCTGCTGCAGGCGTGCGCCGAGAAGGCGGTGCTGGCAGGGGAGAGCTGTCACAACGAGCCTTTCAAGGTGAGTGGGACTGTGGAGAGGCGGGTGCGGAGCACACGCGGGTCCTTAGCTGCCGAGCTGTGCGTATGTAGACACAGGTTAAGGGCTGGCATGGCAGATGCCTGGTGTCGCCTGCGATCCACCGGCCGCCGGGCATGGCACTTCAGGTCTTGCATTGCGCACCGTTTCTTGCCTCAACAACGCAGGTGACGGCAGAGGCGGTGCGGGATGCCATGCTGGCGGCCGATGCCCTGGGACGGCACTATCTGGCCGAGGCTGGGCGGGCTGTGGCGCCAGCCAACGGTCATTAGCCAGGCCCCTGTCCGCACATTTTTGCAGCTCGACTATCTTTATCAAGATATGCTTTGTGGCCGCCATGCTAGGCAGCTGCTTTCTATTGGATTAGCGCGTGGGGCCGCCACACCTGTGGGCGCTGCCGCCTGCCCCGCACCAGCATGCAGCCTGCCTCTCACTGCCAGGCGCCCTCTCCATGCAAGGCGCTCTGGGCTGTACAACCCCCCACATCGCCTGTATTCTTACTGCATGCTGCATGTAAGTGGGTATGCCACCCCATCTCAACATATAGCCTGCTTTCTGAACCGCAGCAATCGCTCCCTCTGCCCCCTTGCCTTCCACCGTGCTCCCCCTGTGAACGAGCGCTGCCCACCGCCCACGCCTCTCTGCTGACGCCGGCATGCTTCTCTCAGCAACGTCTCTTTGTTTGCAACGCCTCAAACCTGTGCAGCTAATGTGTGCTGGAGGGCATGCATGCAGGTCACTCACCAGCGCTCACAACACGCCCCCAGCCAGCATCGCCGCCGCCACCCTGATGCCATGCTTGCAGGGTCAATGCAGCATGCACTGAACAGTCGGATGTGCGCAGCAGGAAATGGGTGGTGGCGGTGAGAGGCGAGACACAGTCGGGCAAGAGGCCGCCGAGGCAGCAGCGGCTGGCCTGCGGGAGCAGGGACTGAGCAGGGACTGAGCCCTGCGGGCTCCTCAAATGGCTGCCGAGCGCACTCGGGCTGCCTGCACGGCGCTGCAGCTGCCTAGGCTGTGCCGGGCTGCGGGCCCCAGATCAGCGCCGCTGCGCGCCGAGCCGCAAGGGCCTGGCGTCGCGCCCACCAGGCGCGGATGGCGTCGCGCAGGGCGAATACGCCGATTGCAGCCCACATGATGCTGCCTGCCTCGCCAAGCGCCAGCGGCGCCGCACCGCCGCCCAGGCGCAGAATGGCAAAGAGGGGCCGAGCCACATCACAGCCGCCGGCGCCAGGAAGAGCAGGCGCACCCAGGAGGTCTCGGCCAGGATGACATACTCGCAGTCCAGCACCACCACAGCGTCCTCGTGCTGCAAGAGGCGGGGGCGGGGGTGGTGAGCCGGGGTCGAATCAAAGCTGGCATCGGGCACGCGCCACCATGCACACATGCCACCAGGCCCGCAGGGCAGGTAGTGGAATGGCATGTACCTTCTGGTGGTGGAAGCGCGCCTGCACCACGCGCACGGCTGCGGCGTCAATCTTCGGGCTGATGAGCGCCCAGCTGAGGCACTGCACGCCCAGCCATGCCAGCATCACGGCCACCGGCCGCACCGCCGACAGCGGCAGCGGCAGCTGGCGCAGCATGGGCGCAGCCGCGGTGGCAGCTGCGCTGCCACTGCTGGCGGGTGCCACAGAGCCGCCCGGCCCGCCAGCGGCGGGCACAGCCGCCATGACGCGTCCCTGCAGGCGCCGCACGGGGCGCACGAGGCTGGGCGCCGCCGCAGCGCGTGCTGGATGCGGCATTGCTGCACAGGGATTGAGCAGGTGGGGTGCGTTGGTGGGCAGACGTGTGAGCCAGGTAGTCGGCATGGCGGCGGACGCCGTGAGCAAGCAGCGGCGGATGCCGTGAGCGAGCGACGGCTCTGCGCCCTGTCTGGCCCCTGGGGGCGCCTGCTGGGCCTCACCGGTGGTTGGGGCACCCCTGCCAGGGCCTTGGACGCCCAGCAGGCGAGTGTAGAGCACAGTCGACGCCCTCATCCGGCCTTCTGGGGCTTGTGAGGTTTGCTGGCAGCTCTGGTCGAGCGGGAGTCTGTGCCAGGGAGAGCAGCAGGGGCTGGGAGGGTGCCCAGCCTCCACAAGACCAAGCGAGCGGCAGCACGCGCTGAGCGGCGGCAGCGCAGCGATCGCATTTAGGGTTCCCAAGGAACTTCCATCGTGTGCAGTGTCCTCTGGGGCCGCTCGCCATCACCTTTCACCGTTCTCACGGGCCAGGGCGCCCTTGAAAGCCCTGAGAATGGCAGCTGCCAGTGCCGCGACGGCCCTGGGCGCTCGCCAGGCACCTGTGGCGCCGGGACGCTGGGCCGGCATCGTAGGCACGCTCAGAGGTGCAAAGCGGCTGTGCTCTGGCGCCTCCTGCTGGCTCCCCGCACTCGCTGCTCTCACTGCCGACACCCCCACGGCTCCCTCCTCTCTCCCCGTGCGCAGCCTGCCCGCTGCGCAATAACATCGTGCGCCGCCAGGCTTGCCAGGCTGCAGCGGCACCTTCGCCGCCGCCGCCTCCGGAGGGGTGGCCGCTGCCAGCCCAGGCGCAGCACGAGCCTGCGCCGCAGGCTGTGCAGGGCGCCAAGCAGCCGCGCAAGCCTTCGTAGGGGAACGGACCGCTTTTCCTCGGCATCTTCTTCCTGGCCGCCGCCCTCCTCGCTGGCTGGCTCTTTGGCGCGGCTGGCAGTGGCGGATACCTGCTGGCGGCCGCCGCGTGCTTACTCCTGCACATGTGGGTCATGCCTCGCCCGCTGGGGGGTCCCTGCTGCTGTCCGCATGTGCAAGCGCGTGCGGTGCTTCCCTGGCAAACCATCTCGTTGCCTGCCCTCTCCCTCTCCCCAGGGCATAGCCGAGTCGTGCCTTGAGCCGTGGCGGCGCCAGCCTCTGAAGCGGTGAGCTTTGCGCCTGCTGGCAGCTCAGCAGCACTGGGAGCTGCGTTGCAGGGCTGGGGGGCTGTGAAGGCTGTTTAGACTCTGGGGCAAGCATGAGCCGGGAGTGCCTGCTTGCACGCTCGCCCACCCCTGCTGCCCTGCTGGCTTCCCCCTCGCCTGGCCTGCAGTGTAGCCATCGGCACCCACGTCTGGACTGTGCGGCGCTCCCCGCCCCAAGGCAAGCAGTGACGGCAGCGCGTGGAGCCGCCACACCTGTGGGCGCTGCATGCAAGTGCGTATGTCTCATCGCGACCTGTAGATCCTGCTTTGTGAACCGGAGCAATCGTTCCCTCCGCCACCTTGCCTCCCTCCCCCTTGCCTTGCTCCCCCTATGAGCAAACGCTGCCCACGCCTCTCTGCTTGACACCCTCCCTTCTCTCTGCAACTTCTCCTTGCTTTCAATGCCTCAGTGCTCAGCGGTGTAGCTAGTGTGTGCTGGAGGGCATGCAGGCAGGTCACTGAACAAGCCCCCCAGCCAGCATCGCGGCCGCCACCTCCGCCTGAGCGTGAGCTGGGCGGGCTGTGGCGGCAGCCAACAGTGTCAGTGAGGCGCTTGCCCGTACATGTTTGCAGCTTGACTGCCTTTTATTCAAGATATGCTTTTGGCTGCCATGCTAGGCAGCTGCTTTTCGTTGGATCGACTGAACAAGGCCTATTTCGTGCGCGACGAACGCCAGTTGCCCTCCTGTGCAACCCCACCTTGTATCTGCTCCATGACTGTCAGTGTAACAATGCGTGACCACTGCAAGACAGGGCGAATGTCTCTCGCAGTGGGCGGAGCTGGCGGGGCAGGCACATCCATGGGCATGCTGCACGGTGGCAGCGGCAAAGCCGCCGACGGGTGCCAGCTGGTCGCCGCCAGGGTGCTATGACCGGGGCGGGGCGGCTGTAGCGCGTTGTCAGCAATCTCCCTGCGCTGCGCGCTGTCTGCAGCTTGGATCACCAAAAGCGGAACTCGTCTGTTTGCTGGCCTTCAAGGCGCGTCGGCTCCCCAGCCAGCCCTGCAGCTCGCTGGTCCCAGCAGCCTCGAGGTGCTGCTGATCAGATCGCGCCGATCGACCCAACGCCAGCCCGCCCGCAGCCACCCACCGCCGCCGCTCCCGTCTGCCGCCCCTCGACCCACCGCCATGGGTGGTGTTTCCTCGGGGCAGCCAGGCGGCGCCTCGGCCATGTCCAGCGTCTTCACGATGCTCAACTCGGGTCAGATGCCAGCTGTCTGACGATGGATGGCAGGCACTGGGGCTGTGTTTGCTCAGCGATTCCTCCAGATGCTTTGCCAACTGGTTGCCGTCATGCTGCCGCTGGCTGCTCCACCCCTTGGGGACATGCCCCTAGCATCACTTGGTTGCCCAGTCCTCAACTGCACCCCTGCTGCAGCCATTGGCGCGGGCGTGCTGTCCCTGCCCTTTGCCTTTCGCGCCGCCGGCTGGGCGGGCGGCCTGCTCCTCACCGCGGCTGTGGCGGCTGTGGAGGGCTTCACAATGGCAAGTGATAGAGCAAGAGCAGGGAGCCCGTTGTCCTGTCCTGTGCTGTTCAACTCAAGTCGGCCAGGCGCTTGCAATGTGTAGGCCGCTTGACAAAGCAGGAGGCATGCAGGCCGTGTTCCTGCTGCGTTTGGGCTCGTAACACATGGTGTGCTGCCGCTCCCCCTGCGCAGTACGTGATTGCCCGCTATGCCGAGTGGACCGGATCCAAAACCTATTCCGACCTGGTGAGGCGGAGGAGCTGTTGTGGTTGTGTTCTTTCCCAGAAAGATCATCAGCAGTCATGGCCGCGTCGTGGCTGCATCCACACACACTTTGGCTGCTGGCGTGTGGGGCTGCAGGCAGTAGCTGCCGCTCTGCCACTCCTGCCTGCGGCGATCAAGTGTAAACCTGTTGCCGCTGCCCCCATGTGCAGGTGCGCAAGATGCTGGGCAAGAAGGCGGCGCTGCTCATCAGCCTGGGCCTGCTCTTCTACACCTACGGCTCAGGTGGGCTGGTTTCGCGGCCGGGGCTGTTGCTGCTGTTGAAGCGTTATGCTTGCCGCCTATGCTTGGTGGCTCAACGTTGCAGTGGAGGCCATGCCTGGCACTGAGCAGCTTGCAATACTGCCGCCACGGTGTCCATCGACTGCCCAGGGATCGCGCTGTGGCTTCCTCACACATCTCACCCTGGCCTTGATGCCTCCGCTTCCACCTGCTCACCCTGGACTGGATGTCTCCTTGTTGTTTGTGCAACTGCCCCCACCTGCAGCCACCGCCTACATGATCATCCTGGGCGACTGCTTCCAGCCGCTGCTGGCGGGCCACTTTGGCCACGTGCGTTGGCGTTGGGCGAGCACATGCTTCATGGCTCTCAGTTATGCCCTGTGACCCGCGGGGCTGCCTGCCCGCCTCCTCTGCTCAACACGCTCAATGGCGGGGCGCGGGGCTGGTCAGATCCAGACTGCCTGGCGCAATCAACTGCTGCGAGTGGTTGCCCCGGTGCAGGTGTGGTGGACCACGCGACGGGTCGTCATCCCCGCCCTGTCCGCTGTCACCATGCTGCCGCTGTGCTTCCCCCGCACGCTGGACGCCATTTCGGGTGCGGGCAAGGAAGCTGCAAGTGGTGTGTTCAGGCAGCGCAGGCGCCTTACGCGTGGCCATCGAGCTGCGTTTCCACCCGGGCTTTGCACTGGGCAGCAATCGCGTTGCAGTGGCAGCTGCTCCCTGCGCCTCCAGGCCTGATGTGTTTGATATGCGCCGCCACCCACTCCCGCTGCATGCGCCGCCACCCGCACACGCTTCCGCAGGGTTCAGCAGCATCACTCTGTACGCCCTCATCGTGGTGGTGGGCTGCATCGTCACCCGCTCCTGGGAGGTGAGCGGTACTGTATGTGGGAGGTACTGTATGTTGGAGGGGCCACACATGATCAGGAATCAGGCAAGGTGTGGCGGAGTTTGGGAGGGGCCACGCGTGATCACGAGCCCCGCAAGGTCTGGCGAGAGTTTGTTGGCAGGGAGCGGGTGCGCTGGTGCTGCCGGATGGGTTGCCCTGCCCCTCGGCTCAGATGGGTTGCCCTGCCTCTCGGCTCACCACATTGTTGACAGCAAAGGCCGCACCAGTAGGCTGCTCCACCTGCCCTCCTCTCCTCCGCCACAGGCGGTGCACGCCGCCGGCTACGATTGGTCGCTGGTGCGCCCCTTCACAAGCTCGCTCTCCTTCCTGGATGCACTGCCCATCCTGGCCTTCGGCTTCCAGGTGCGCTGCTCCATGTGTGGTGCTACAGTGTATGTTGTGCACGGATCGATTGGCGGGCCTTTAACTTCCAGGAGCGCTGCTCCAAGCGCGATGCTGCATGCTGTGCACGGATTAATTGCCGGTGGCAGCATGCCAACCTGCTGCACTTGTCCGGGCCAACATCCCCCACCGCCTGGCTTGCACCCCCAGCTGCCCATCACGCTCTGATGTCCGCCGCGCAACTGCCTGCCCCCGCAGTGCCACACCAACCTGGCCGCCGTGTTTTACGAGCTTGAGGACGAACCAGACCTGTTTGGGTCGGCCAGCAACCTAGCAGGCCTGCTAAACCGGGCAGGCGCCGCCTCCCCAGTCGTCGGCACCGCAGCCGGCAGTGACGCCACCGACGCCGCCAACGGCAGCAGCGGCGGCAGCCTTGCGCAGCAGGCGGCAGGGCAGGCGCAGCGTGAGGAGCGGGTCGTGCTGCTGCGCAACCCGCCCCGACGCTTTGTGCGGCCGGTGCAGCGCACGCAGAAGCTGCTGGGCATGGTGCAAGTGCTGTGCACCTCAAGTGAGGGATGGGGGAGGGGTGGCAGGTGGGGGTGTCATGTGAGGGGGGCTGCACTGGCTGGTGTTGGGAGCTGTGTGTGAGGGGGAGCCATGCGGGATGAGGCAAAGGCTGCGGCCACCCTGATGTCGTTCTGAGTTGCCACAGCTGCAGTGGTGGGCAGCCGCTGGGGCGACATTGCCTGCTGTTGCGCGCCCCTGCCTCAGTGCCCTCCCCTCCCGCTTCCAACCCTTTTACACAGTTGGGCTAACGGCCCTCTTCTACTCTCTTGTGGGCATGTTCGGGTGCGAACTTGAACTTGTTGATTTGCAGCAGGCCCGCTCGCTTGCCCGCTGATAGGCCCTGCTCTCTACCACACATCTGTTTGCATGCCTGAGGAGGGCTGGTTGGGGTGCATCCCCAACCCCTCGTACGCCCAAGGAGGGCTGGTTGAAGCACATCCCGAAACCGCTCAGACACATTTATCCCATTGTGTGCCTGCAGGTACCTGGAGTTCCCCGCCTCCGCCATGTCAAACATCCTGCTCAACTACTCGGGTGCGTGCGAAAGCGGTAGCAGCAGGCCCTAGGGCGGGCAGTAGCAGGGCGGGCAGCGGCTGCAGCAGCGGGGAGCAAGTGAGCAGGTGGGGCACGACCCCCCGGACGCAGCAGTTGCGCAGCACCTGCACGGCAACACAATCAAGCGCACCACTACACACCTGCTGGCTTAGGGGTCACCTTGCGAATGCTGCTTGCTTGCTGTCACCTTGTCTGTGTGCAGATAAAGACAAGCTGATGGCGCTGGCCCGTGTGCTTGTGGGCATCATCCAGATCGGTGCGCTCAGTTGGTCTGTCTGCTCAGCAACCACGCCATTGTGGGTTGGGTGCAGCCCGCAGTGCACCTTCCAAGCCAACCATGCGTGCTTCCGCAGTGCACCTTCCAAGCCAACCATGCGTGCTTCCGCAGTGCACCTTCCAAGCCAACCATGCGTGCTTCCGCAGTGCGCTACACTTCCCCCGCCCGCAACGCCAGCCACGACCTGCATGCTCACTGCTCAGGCTTCCCACTCCCGGCTCCCTCTGCCGCAGTTCACTACCCGGTCAACCACTTCCCGGCCCGCAACGCCAGCCGCGACCTGTTGGTCCAGCTGACGGGGCGGTCCTTTGAGGGCTGGCGGTTCAACACAGCAGAGGTGTTTGCCTTCTATGCCGCCACACTGGCACTGTCCATGGTGAGCCTGCGCTGCTGGGTCTGCTGTCACAGCAGCCGGCCCAGCAGCCTTTGCTGCCGACTGTGCTGGTGCGGACACACTTTTTCTGCCCCGCACGAGCAGCCGTGCGACGGCTGCCCGTTCCAGCAAGCTCCCCTCCCTGGCGTTGTCTGGCACCTTTCTGTTGATGCATTTTCTCCCTGCAGCTGGTGTTGTCTGGCACCTTTCTGTTGATGCATTTCCTCCCTGCAGCTGGTGTTGTCTGGCACAGTTCAGCTGGTCCGCCATGTTGAACCGCCCTGCCCTGCCCACAGCTGATGCTGTCTGACACAGTTCAGCTGGTCGGCCCTGTGGATCCACCCTGCCTGCCATGTTGATCCACCTCACCCTACCCTGCCCGCAGCTGGTGTCGGACCTGGGCCAGGTGTTCAAGCTCATCGGCGGCAGCACCGGGGCCTTCTTCATTTTTGGAATGCCTGGAGCGTTCCTGATCCAGGTGGGCACAACTTGAAAACTGGACCTGCTCCTTTGCTGCATGCGCCTTCCTGATCCAGTGACAGTTCTTCAAGTGGCCAGGCTTGTTGCCTGCATTTCTGTTGGCGGTTGTGGTCACTTGCCGTTTGTGATTCACTTGCTGCGAGAGTGCACTGCACAGCGCACACGGCACACTCTGTCTGCCCCACATTGCTCGCAGTACGCCTACAACAAGCACCTGCACCTGCGGGAGGGCGCCTGGGAGCCGTTGCTTGCCTATGGAGATGAGGACGCAGAGGCGGGCAGCAGCGAAGCAACCGCAGCGGCAGCAGCAGGGACGGCAGGGGCAGCAGGGACGCCACCACAGCGGGCGCAGCGCAGGGCGCTGCGTCAGGAGGAGTACCACGTGCTCGGCTCCAAGCTGTTTTGGGCGGGGGTGCTGCTGCAGCTGGCGGGGCTGGGGCTGCTGGCCCTCACGCTCTACACCCTGCTGGCGCCGCCCATCTGAAACTAGTTTTATCGCATCTGAACTGCTAGTGCAAGTGGCCTGCCGGCAGCGCCAGGCCTTCTGCAAATGTTCGGTGCACTTATGCTGCAAGCTCTTGCTCCTTGTTATGAATGGGCGCGGCCATAGCCGCCTGCGATGCTCACTGTCTATTGATAGCCGCAGCTGTGATCGCAGCTAGATTGGGGATGAAACATGCGTGGTCGATCGTCGGCGTTATGGAACGTGAGGAGGGGTGGGCAGAATTGGTTGCGCAAGCCAGGCACGCCGCTGGCAAACAGACAGAGGAACGGAAAGAAAAACGCAGGGCAGGGCAGGGGTTTGATGTTTGGGAGTTGTAGCTGATGGATATTTGGAGCAGGGTGGAGTTTGTTTTTTTGGGNTGCACACCTGGTGCACAGCCTTTGGTTGTGCAGGCAGCAGGAATCCCTCAAGCCAGGCGCCACATGCCGCCGTTCAGGGCAAGCAAGGCATTGCCTGAGGCCAGGGCTTGCAGGTGTTTCGCTTGATTGTAGTCCCCCTCAAAGTAGGCATCCTTCTTGTCGAAAGTGAAGGTGGTCACCGGGGTCCATTTCGCGCCGTTCCAGGAGTGGGAAACCACAGAGGCTTTTGTGGATGTGGGTGGGAAAATGTGGGACTGCACAGCCACGGCGCGGTTCGCAGATGCCACGCTGACCAGCAGCTGCGGGCTGGCTGCGCGCGCAGGAAACGGGATGGGCCCCGGCAGCGTCCAGGTTTTGACCTGCTGCGTGGTTGTCAGGACGGGGGTCCACTTGTTGGTAGCACCGTTGTACTGCTGCAGCTTCACGGTCGCTACGTTGGAGCTGTCGCTGGGCAGCATCTCCCACACCAGCGCAAAGTTGGAGCTGGCCGCGTCGAAGCCGCCGAGGGCCTCCCTGGTGCCGGGCGCACTTTCGTATGAGTATGGCTTGAAGAAAGCGTGGGTGAGGAACTGCCCGTAGTTCTTGCCGTAGGTGCCTGCAGCCTTCTGCGACAGGCATCGGGTGGGGCAGGGGCAGGGGCGTGCAGGAGGGGGTGAGGCCATGGATGCAAGGGCGCGTGTACAAAATGGGAGGTGATCCGTAGGGTGGCAGCCACGCCTGCCACGCCCACGCCGGCTGCATGCATGGTCGCTGCTCTCGTTACCTTTTCGATACACTTGGTAGAATCGCACAGCAGCAGCTTGTCTGCCTGCTGGTTCTTGAAAGGGTACGTCAGCTTTACCCAGACCGCCGCGGGGCTCTTCCCAACTGCAGGCACGGCCTTGAGCAGCTCAACGGTCTCCCCCGACGCTGCGCCCTTGCGTACTTGCTTCAAAGCAGTGCTGTTCCCCCCAAAAGTACACTTCGCCTGCAGGGGTTGAAAGCAGGCCGGGCCGTGTGGGTGAGCACGTGCGGGTAGCGTGCACGTGTTGCCATTGTTGCTCCGTACGCAAGGAATGCCGCGAGCTGTGACTAGCACAGCAGGCGGACTTGCCAGCACTGGGTTGCAAGCGAGGGCTCAAGATTGCAGGCTCTGCAGGCGAGCTGCAACGAATGACGCATGCGAGCCCGTCCCTTGTGCAAAAAGCGGCCAGTACCCCTCTAGCTGCAGTTTAGCGCTTGAACAGAGCGGGCATCGGACGTGCCTGGCTTAAAGGTGGTGAACCAGGCAGCAGTTGGGCTGGCTGCCATGAGCTTGGCAACGCTGTCAACAGCCTGGGCAACGGGACCGGAGGGGGAGCAGGGGCGGACCCGTGAGCCCGCAGTAGCACATCGGCGGGACGTGTGGCAGCGGGCAACAGGGATCCAGGACAGGCGGTACGCAGCCAAGCTGGCAGCCATGCGCAGCACGTGCACCCGCTGAGCGCAAGGAGGGATCCCTGCCACCCATGTCCTTAGGGCTACACAGCGCTGGGGGTGCGGCAAGCCAGCTGACTTCCCTCCTGGCTTACCGAGGTGGCTTTGGTGAGCTTCCATGTCGTCGCACCGTTCCAGTACCAGACGTAGGACTTCATGGCCCAGCCCGTACTAGTTTGGTAGGAAACGCCGCCCCAGGCAAACGCCTTGTTTTGGCCGGGGATCGCAGCCACACCAAAAACATATGTTCGCGTAATCTTCAGGACCTTGGGTGCCTCTGCTGTGTGCACAGTCGTCTTGTTGTTGGCCGCGGTGTAGCTGCCAGCAGGGCAGAGCAACAGGGAAGCAGGTGCGTCTGAGCGGCAGCGATGCATGGATGCATGGGTATCGGGTCGGCTGGTAGGAGGCATGCATGCGCATGCGCAGTGCACTTTCCTGCCGTGCACGTGCACGCCCCAACCCACTCACAGGCCCACTCTGGGTTGGGTGACGCCGTTGACCTGTTGCTCCCAGGTGACGATTGCATCGCCGCTGGCCAGGGTCCACATGACAGGGTCAATGTTGGCCAGCGGCGGCTTCACGCCTTTCCAGCTCCTGCGGTAAGCACGCCGGCGTGAAACGGGGATCACAACCAGGGCCTGGCTCGCAAGGGTTTCAGCAAGTGAGCACACTGTGGCACACATCGCACGGGGGACCCCTGACATGCAAGCTTCAGCTGTGTGGTGGCTACCAAGGCGCTTGGCTGGGAAGTCCCCTGTTGGAGAGTGGCTTCATGCCCAGCCGCCCTCTGAAATGCTTGCCTTTGCTTTCCTCCCTTCCGGCATGCATCCCAGCAGACCGCACAGCTCCGGCCACTCACTTGCCACCATCCTGGGTGCGGTACCAAGCAGACACCCATCTGGACGGCAACTGAGCCTTTGCATAGCCAATGCCGGTTGGGAGCACATCAGCAATCGTAACCATGGTGTGCATAGGGCTCTTGCAAGCCTGCCAACCCGCCGCACTGGCCTGCACATGCGGTAGCATGTGGACGGGTTCATTCTCAGGCAGCCCAGCCTGGGTTCAGACAGCCTGGCTGGCCAGAGAATGGTTCCAGCAAGCAATCAAGCGCATTCCTGGAAGGCAAGTACAGCGCGATGCAGCTAGCAGTAGAAGTTTATGTGACTGGCTTCGAGCTCACCGGGGCGGCTGGCAGGAGGAGCGGGAGCAGGGCCAGCAACGCGAGGTGATTGCGTGCGTGCATGGCAGCAGTTTCTGATCGCAGTCCTGTGGTGAAGGGGAGTGACAGGGCAGGGTGAAACGTGAGGCACGGTTGGAAATAGACACCGGCCGCGCTGGCTATCGTTGGGGCATGCACCCCCGCACATGGCGCCGCGCGAACGGTGGCGCCCGGGCGGGCCCGCCTGCCGCAGTATCCCAGCAGCGGGCAGCAGCCGGACGCCCAGAGCCCCCTCCACAACAGTCCACTTGGCCGTACAGCAACCGCAAGCACGTCTGCAGTGCCAGCAGCACAGCAACTTGTTGTGCTCGGCGGCGGGCAGCGGCGGCGGCCTGGGCAGGAAGATGCTGGCCGGGACGCAGCGGGCGGGCTTGCGGGCTGGACCCGGCGGCTTATGCTTCTCCAGCGCGCCTAAAGGCAGGTGCAGGGGCCACGGAGGTCTGGAAACGGCGCGGCTGGCCGGCCGAAGTGGGCGCTACTCGTGCGGAGGCTAAAGTGGCAGTTTGCCGGTCGCTCTAGAGCGACCATACCAGCACACCTCCAGATCTGGAGGTGTGCTGCAGTCTTGAAGCCGAATTGGTGCCAGCTTTTGTCGGCGAGAAGCGGGAATCCTGGCTTGGACTCCATGCGCACGCGCTGTGATGAGGCCGCTGCACAGCATGTCAAGCCCTCGACTCGTGCTCAAGGTGATGCATGTTCTTCTGTGGTTTTGGGGCTCAATGTTGCGTCACAGACAGCGACGAAGCAGCAGTGCCAGGAACGGCAGCAGGGGAACCACAGCAGTGGACGCAGCGGGGCCAGCGCAGGGCGCGGCGCCAGGAGGAGTGCTGTGTGCTCGGCTCCACGCATCCTGGGCGACACTGTGCTGCCTGCCGTGCGCACTCAGTGCTGCCTTGCTTGCCACGCATCGGCGCATTATTTCACAATCCAGAAGCGGGGTTACCACATGGCTCGACTGCTCTGTGCAGCACAAGCGGACACCCGGCGCTGCTGCTGCGGGGCATGCCGGCAGCTGGGCGGCCGGCACATGAATGAACATGAGCGCAGCAGGCAGCCCTGCCTTCCCATTCAGCCATCGTGCCCAAGGCTCGCCAGTGAACTCTGACCTCTGCAACCCCTGGGACAGCCCAGCAAGCGGAACAGCAGCGCTTGGCTCCAGCCAGCTGGGCCCCAGAGCGCCCCTAGCACCCTCCAGCAACCTTCAGCGCTCTAGCAGGCAGCCATGCAGCTGGGGCAGCCAGGCGAGGCTGAGCAGGCGCAGGGTTCGGCCCTCCCAGCCGCCGCCTCAGCGGCAGCACCCGAGACGGCGGCAACAGAAAGCGGCTCCACGGCAACCATCCATGACCTGCCCGACGGCCTGCTTGGCGCAGTGGTGGCGCGCCTGGGCAGGGACAGGTGGGCGGGCATACTGGTTGCAATGTATGACCACCGGCATGGCGCAGTTTTGCTTTCCCCATGATGCCCACTCATGCCGGCTGGGTCAGCCTCACTTGACGATGCCTTCCTATTGCGCAGGGCCACCAGCGCGCTCCTGGTCAGCAAGCGCTGGCACCGCGTGTTCATGTCTGAGCCCGCCCTGTGGCGGCAGTTTGGCGGTGTGTGCCGCACCGCAGACTCCGAGCTTGCCCTGCTGCGGCGCGTGGGCGGCCTGGTGACTGAGCTGCGCCTCGCCAGGTTCCGTGAAGGGAGCGACGAGCAAGCGGAGTCCCTGTCACTCGTGCAGTCCAGCCTGCTGCAAGAGCTGCAAGCATGGAGCTCAGCGCCTCGAGTGCTTGCGGCGCTGCCACGCTTCTCTGCCTCACCAGGCTCGACTTTGGCGCGTATGATTACGATACACCACCTGGCCTGGCTGGGGCCCTCCTTCAGCTGCCGCAGCTGCAACGCCTCTCCCTCAATGGTCAGACCTTGTCAGGGCAGCACGTTGCCGCCATAGCAGCCACCACACAGCTGATGGAACTGTCCATTGAAGTGGCTGGCTTTGAGGAGCCGCAGTCGCTGCTGCAGCTGACGCGCCTGCGCCAGCTGAGTGCGCTGCAACTTGTGGCGCAGGCCATTGGTGAATGCTATGATGTGCCAGCCCCTGCGCTGCTTCCCGCTCTGAAGTGGTACGCTTTTAGTACATCAGAAGAGGTGTTTGATGAATATACAGTTGTGCGGGTAGGTTCTGTGCAGCCGCCCTGTACAACCACCATGTCCCTGCTTGCACCCCTGAGCCGTTCACCACCAACCGTTGCGTACCTGATTGCTGCTGCTGGTCCCTCTGCAACAGGTGTGCGGCTGCGAGATGCAGTTTTGCAGCTTTGCGGAGACGCGGGTTGGCGCTTATCCTGGCTTCATGCACGACCGCGGTGGCGTTCCTCCCTACTTGGAAGTTATGTGGGCACGGCCAGCGGCTCGCTTACCCTCCCTGCTGCGTGCGCTGCGCCCCGGCGGCGTGCCGGTCCTCCAAGCTGTGCAGCTGGCCGACATATATGAGCTTGATGCAGCTGCCCTGGAGCCCTGCCCCGAGTTGAGCGCAGTGACAGAGCTGCGCTTGTCGAACTGTGAAGCATTGGGCAGCTGGGAGGAGGTCATGGCGGCTTTGCTGCGCCAGGCGCCGCTGCTGTCCAGCCTGCACGTTTCAGGCTATGAATCTTTCATGAACTGCCGGCATGTGCGGTGGCTCATACTGGCCTGCGCCGGCTGCTTTTGAGTTGCGACAGCATGGATGCACTGCCGGTGGGGCCCTACCTTGCCGGCCTGCAGTGGCTGTCATGCCCCGGCTGGTGGCTAGCGGATCTGCTGCCTGCTCTGGCTGATGCAACGGCGCTGACAGGCTTGGAGCCACGCAGCTCAGTCACGGAGGCTGTGCTGTCGGCTTTGCCGCCGCTGCGACAGCTCAAGCTTGAACGCTGCAGTCTGCTGCAGCTTCCAGTGTGGCCTGGCATGTCAGCGCTGCGGTCGCTGGACTTGAGCGGCAATGAGCTGCCAACGGAAGAGCTGGCCTCTCTGCTGCCCCGCATGCCGCTGCTGGAAGAGCTCGACCTGGGAGCCATGGGCCTGACGGATCTTCCGGAACAACTGCCCACAGGCAAGTGTGCACAGCATTGACGCTGGTTGGCCGATTGCGGTGCTCTGTCAGCACAGTGTGCCGTGGCTGAACAGGCCACTGAGCGCTGCAAACTGGTGGCTGATCCTGCTCACTCGCAAGCTTGTTGCAGGGCTGCTTTCCCTGAACCTTGCGCGCAACCAACTGACCACACTGCCCCCAAGCTTGGCGTCAGCAGCGCTGCTCACATACCTTGACATCAGCAGGAACTACGACCTGGAAGCCATCCGGGCAGACATTGACGGCCTCCTGCCGCGCCTGCCCCACCTGCGCCAGCTCGAGTTTCACCGCCCTCATGATGCGGAATACTATGCCACCAAGCTGCTGCATGTGTAGGGCAACTGACTGCATGCATGTGTGTGCGTGCCAGGAACACTGTAATTCTGCCCTGAGGCTGCAAGCAGCAGGCCTGGACATGGCGGGCAACAGGGGGCAGCCGTGTGAAGGGCGTCTGCCAATCCCGTTGGGTGTGTCGAGCGGCGGTAGTGCTGACACCAGATGCTCGCACAAGGGGCAACCAGTGTCGTGAGGCGGGACGCACTGTGGGCTGTGGGTACCAATCATATTTGCACACGTGTAGCTGACTGCAAGGGGCGATCATGCAGGGCTGCGGACAATTGGTGCCAGCATCTGGCACAGCAGTGTGATCGTGGCCGAGCAGCGGCGGCGGCGGCGGCGGCAAAGCGGCGGCGGCAGCAGCATGCTGCGCAGGAGCTGGCGGCATCGCAGATCGGATCGCACAGATTTCAATTGTGTATTGCAGCTGCTTCCAGCCCCACAGGGCAGCCGGGGGCGCGATGCCCCAGCTGGCGGGCTTTGTGGAGGGCCTGCAGCTGGCGGTGCTGCCTGGAAAAGATGTGCAAGTCGGTCAGCTTCTGATAATCGGCCCGGACAAGGACCGGAGAGCCGCGCTGTTCAACTGCGACACCAAGTGAGGGCTCCGCACGCTTGCAGCGGGCTCGGCTGGCTACAATAGGTATGATCGGAAGTTAGTAATCCATTGAACCGCTCCACGCCGTACAGAGAGGCATGCCTGGTTGACCCGCCGGTGGCGGCGGCCGCTCCGCCGTCCAAGGCGTCGCTTCCCCTGCTGCAGTCCGCGCTGCAATGCGTAAGTGGCTGCGTGATAGACAGTTCATGTGGCATGCCAGCTATCGCTGTTGCAGTCCCCAAAGCCTGCACTCGGCATCGCGGCGGTGCAGCCGCTCCGTGCGTTGCTATGAATGTGCCACCTTGCTTCACCCCCTGTCCCTGTCAACTCCAGGTGCACAAGCAGCGCATCAGCTGCTACGGCCAGGTCACCACAGTGGAGGGCAGCAACGCCACCGTGCGACTGGCGATACTGCTGCCTGATGGCATTTGGGCGGGGCGGCACCGCTGGGCAGCCACCCCCGCCGCCGCCCAGCTGTTCACGCATCTGGCAGCTCTGCCGCCGCCCTGCGACGGTGGTGGGGAGCAGCAAGAGACGCAACGGCGGCAGCAGCAGCACACGCGCTACTGGCAGCACCTGCAGCAGCAGCTGGGCGGGATGCGGCCGCCGCCCGAAGGCACCGACCCCTTCAGGTGCAGGGCTTGCGACCCGTTTGCTGGGGCTTCTATTGCTTGCCTCCCGTGTTTGGCTGTACATAGGGGTGGCTGGCTTGGATGTCCTGTGCATGCACTTGATGGCCTTTTCTTGTGCTGCTGCCTCCAGCATTCAATGCCTGCCCGCCTGCCCTGCCCGCCCTGCTGCAGCCTAGCTGCGTGCTTCCAAGCGCTGCCGATGCGGGGTCAGCACGCGGTGGTGCCTCCCCTGGTTGTGGCCGACCCGGCGCAGCCGTGCCCCCTGGCGCAGGTGGGAGGTGGATTGCTGTGGGGTGGTTGTGGGGCGCAGGCGGGGTGGCTGCGCACCTGCCGCCCAGTGCCTGCCTGACCTTGACAAACACAGGCCTGCTGAGGCAAGGACCTTTCAATTCTGCACCTTTCTAGTCCTTCTGCTCACCCTCTGCCCACTGCCGCTCCCACGCTCTTCCCACTCCAGCTGGACCAGCCGCTGCTGCTGTCGGTGCTGAGCCGCCTGGACCGCCGGTCGCTGGTGGCAGCCGCCGCCGCCTGCCGCCACCTGCGGGAGCTGACTCGGGATGTGGCACCCGGGCTCAAGCTGTCTCTGTTCCCGCACCAGGTGGGCTTGGCCGGTTGGGCTGATGGCTGTGGTGCGGTTGGATGTAGCTGTGGTGAGGTTAGTTGGAGTTCACTTGTGAGGTGTGTCGGGGCTGAAGCTCCCTGTTCCCGCACCAGGCAGGCCGGCATGGGCTCCGCGCCAGTGCGGAGGCATCGTTGCCGGGAGCTGTGTAGGAACGCTGTAGGGGCCATTGCATGCCATCAGGCTCGCCCCTGCTGCCTGATTTACTGCTTGGCATGTGCCCCTCCATACGCAGCGTATCGCCGTGATGTGGATGCAAGGGCGGGAGGCAGCCAGCCCAGCAGCGGCGGCGCAGCAGCAGGGCCAGCAGGCGGATGCAGGTGCAGCCCCCCACCCCTTCATCCAAACCATCTGCTGCTCGGAGGTCGAGGCAGACAGCGCCGCGGCAGCGTTCAGCGCACCCTCTGGGCCCGGCCTGCCACTCTGGCTGGACACAGCCAGTGGAGAAGTGGTCACAGAGGCGCCGCCGGCGCTGCGCGCCGTGCGGGGCGGGCTGTTTGCAGACGAACCCGGGCTGGGCAAGACGATCACTGCTGTGAGTTTGTGGGTGGCTGCTGCTCGATTGCTGCTTTTGCGGGTGCGAATGGGAGGTGATGCATGCCATGTGGCCGCTTGAGATGGCGGCAGTTGGGACGCTGCATTGAGCGCTCAGCATGCACACCGAGCTAAAGACTCGACTTCCGCTCTTCCCTCCTCCTGCCGACAGCTGGCGCTGATCCTGCGCACGCTGGGCACGCTGCCCGCTGCGCCCGCTGGGCTGGAGGCCACCTGCACTCAGCCGGGCCGCAGCTACTACAGTCTGCCCCGCGCCGAGGCTGCCTCAGCGGCGACAATGACACGCAGCCGCAGCAGCAGGGCCAGCCTGCGCCGCACGCGCAGCAGCGGGCCTGTCCCCAGCGATCCTGCAAGCGAGGCGGTGGCTGAGGAGCTGCTGGCGGCGGGGAAGATTTGGGCAGCTAATGACCCGCTGGAAATTGCAAGGCAGCTCAAGCGGCAGCGGCGCAGCGCGTCTGCGGAGGCTGAGGAGCCGCCTGCAGCAGGAGCGGCGGTAGCAGAAGCAGCAGGAGCGGCGGCAGCAGTAGCAGCAGGAGGCGCCTTGGGCGCTGCAGTGGCACTGGCACCCGAGCAGCCTGCTGCAGTTGCGGAGGCGGCAGGCCAGATGCAGGAGCAGGCGGCGGCCTTGCTGCAGGAGACGTGGGTGCAGTGTGAACTGTGCCAGAAGTGGCGCCGCCTGGCACCCGGCCACAAGGTGTGAGGAGCTAGCCATGCGCTGAGCAGATGCAGCGGCATGACTGCATTTGCTGATTTGCTGGTCAGAGACTGGTTTACTCAGGCCTAACAGTCACCTTGCAAGCCTTACTGTTCAATCTAACGGTCTATATCCATTCTGCCTGCAGGCCCCCTCTGGCGACTTTGTCTGCGCCATGAACCCGGACGAAGCGCTGCAGTGGCAAGGCTGCGCAGCACCGGAGGAGGAGTGGGGCGCCGGCGAGGGCGGCGCACGAGTGCTGTTCTGCCCGGGGTGCGTGTTGAGTCAGGGGTGGTTTTGTTCAGGTTTGGTGGACAAAGCTGCTGGCTACACATCGGCAAGGTTGGGTCCAGTGTGTGGCCTTCGGTGGAATGGCGCTAGGTGAACCTTACGCACTGACTCATCCCAACCCATCAATGCCCAAGTCCAATGCACTCGTGCCTGCTGATCCTCCCTACCTACCGCAGCTGGGTGGAGGAGGGCCAGCAGCAGGGCGCACAGCACAACGTGGCCTTCTACCGCCGCCTGCTGCAGCAGCACCCGCAGCTGACCCGGCGCGATTCGCCGCTGGCCTGGCTGGCGCGGCAGCCGCTGAGCACGCTGATGGCCCAGCCCTTCACAGTGGAGACGGTGCGGTGCAGGTGAGAGCGTCTGCACCGCGGTGCCTGCAGCGGGCGTTTTTGCTTGCTGCGGGCTGCTGCAGACTTGTGAGCCTGGCCTGTGCAATCAACTAGCTGTGTTCTGCCTGCTGCCAAACTTGCAAGCGAGCGCGACCTGTTCTGCTGGCTGCTCACCGTCCTCTGTCCTGCTGGCATTTGCCACATGTACAGGGACTTCCCAGGGTTTTCCGCCGCCTTCAGACAGATGGAGCTCGAGCTTGTTGTGCAGCAGCAGCAGCGGGCGCAGCCAGAGCGGAGGAGTGCAGGGCGCGGCCGGGGGCGCAACTGCGGCGCAGCAAGCAGCAGCGGGCCTGCAAGCAGCGGCGGCAGGGGGCGAGGGCGGGGCAGGGGCCGCCGGCGCAAGTGGTACGCCCTGGGCACGAGCAGCGAGGAAGATGA
Organism: Chlorella sp. Dachan; assembly: GCA_006782975.1. Classification (NCBI taxonomy): domain Eukaryota; kingdom Viridiplantae; phylum Chlorophyta; class Trebouxiophyceae; order Chlorellales; family Chlorellaceae; genus Chlorella; species Chlorella sp. Dachan. Next base: position 962,493 of record RRZL01000007.1, on the reverse strand, counting down.
GGCGAGCAGCAGCAGCAGCAGCGGGTTCAGCAGCGATGAGGATGAGTCTGAGGACTGGGGCGCTCGCTACGCAGCTGGGTTGGAGGACGACGGAAGCGGCGGCGGCGGCGGCAGCAGCGGCGAAGAGGGGGCCAGCGGCGCAGAGGAGGCCCCAGCACCCCGCCCCCAGCGGCAGCAGCGGCGCCAGCGGCAGCAGCGGCGCGGTGGCCGTGGCGGTACCGCAGAGCCTGCCAGGTGGCGCCGTCCTGCTACGCACGCTGCGCTGGTCCTGGACCAGCAGGCGCTGCGCCAGGCGCTGGCGGAAGGTGGGTGGGTGCTGGTGACTTGCGTTCGTTGCCAGTCCGGCGGCTGTGTTGTCTGGCGTGGCACATGGCACCCGTGCCTGCAGCCGCTTGCAACATGTCAGCCGGTGATCAGCGTTCACGTTTAGGGTTGCCCCCTCGCCCACTGACTGCATGCCTCTCCCATCGCAGAGCTCGTGCCACCGCCGCACCGAATCTTCCTGTCTCAAGCCACCTTAGTTGTGGTGCCACCAGAGCTGATCGACCACTGGCGCACACAGGTGAGCGGCTCGGTCAGATGGATGGATCGAGAACAGAGTCAGTTGCAGTTGGGCAGAGTCAGCCGCAGGCGCTGCGACTTTGTGGTGGTGGTGGTGGTGCTGCTGCTGCTGCTGCTGCTGGTAGCGGGCAAGCCGCACGTGCGCCGCACTTAGCACTGCTGCTGCTGGGGAGCGGCCAGTCGCACATGCGCCGCCAAGGGCTCCACTCATCACTGCCTCCTGCAGATCCGGCTGCACGTGCAAGCGGTGCCGGGGCAGCAGTCCGGCCTGCGCGTGCTGGTCTACACCACAGAAGGTGCGCCTTGGCAGGATGGACAGCGGTTTGCTGCCTGACCTGCCGCAGCATGTTGTGCAACGTGCAGTGCACATGGGGGCTTGCAACCCCATGCTGTGTTACCCCTCACTTGCAGAGCGTGATGCTGCACGGCGGGCGGGCCGGGAGCTGACGCCGCAGCGGCTGGCGTGGGAGGCAGACATGGTGCTGAGTGAGCTCTGGGATGGCGCTGTGAACCTTCTTGCTATTAACGCGCAGTGCTGTGTGCAGTGATGCTTGCGACGGCGCACATGGATGGATGTGGTCGGCGCATCTGTCCCAAATCATTGAACAGGGATTGAACAGATTCACATCCGTGCTTCCCATGCAGCCACATTTGACACGATGAGCAGCGAGTGGCGGCCCAGGGAGCCCATCGAGTGCTCGCCACTCATGCAGGTGGGGTTGGAAGGGGATGGTCAAACTCGCCTTTGAGCTAGTTTGGCTGGCCTGTGAGCTAGTTTGGCTGGCCAGAGCATGTGGTTTCAAACTGCCATTGCATTGATTCTGGGCGTGAGTTGTGAGCCAGCCGAGTTGGCAGCGCCTGCCGTGAGCTGGTGCGGTCCTTCATGATGCAAGCTGCCCTCCCCATCCTTATTTTTGCAGGTGCACTGGCTGCGCATCATTCTTGACGAAGGTGAGCTTTAGCTGAGTCACGGAACCCAGCCGTGTTGGGGCATATTTCTGCAACCCCGCCTTGCTTGCCATGTTTCCACTGCCAGCTGGTCCTATCATGCTCTTGCCCCCAACCCATTCCACACCGTGCGCCGGCTGAGCTATGCCAAATCAACTGCAGGGCACAAGGTGGGCAGCGTGGCCATGACCAACAAGCTGCAGATGGCAGTGTGCCTGCACGCTGAGCGACGCTGGGTCATGACGGGTGCGCTCGCGCGCCTCGACTTGTGTGGCGGGCATGTGCAGACATGACGTGGCGTGGCAGCGGATAAGTTTGCAACCAACAGCCGAAAAAACCGAGCCGCTCTGCAACCGTTTGCTTGCAGGCACGCCGACCCCCAACACGCCCGACGCCAGTGTCGACAAGCTGCAGCCGCTGCTGGCCTTCCTGCAGCACCAGCCGTACGGCAGCGAACCCGAGAGCTGGAAGCGCGCGGTGCAGGTGCGGTGCACGTTTTGTTGAGGATTTTGCAAGTCTAAAGGCGACTGAAGGCAGCGAACACCAGTTGTTGGGGATTGCAATTCTGCTGAGTGTCTGCGACAGCGCAAGCATCCCACACTCTGGCCCTTCAATGCTCCTGTGCAACCCACCAGCTGCCCCTCCCCGTGGCATCTCCCGCAGGCTCCATTTGAGCGGCGGGAGGAGGTGGGGCGCCTGCGCCTGCTGGCCCTGCTCAACCAAATCATGATCCGGGCCAGCAAGGTGAGGCAGTTGCTGCATGTACGCACCTCGCGGACATGATCCAGGCCAGCAGTTGCCTTGGCAGCAAATGACCCAGCCAGCCGCTGCATGTGGGCAACAACGGATTGGGGCGACCCCTGCCTGGCACGTTCAATGCGCGGCCTCCTCGCAGCTGCCTGTCTGATGCCATCCTTATTTGGTGTGTTGATGCCGTCCTGGAACCCTGATCTGCCGCCCGCAGGCGGAGCTTGTCAACCTTGGCATCCCGCCGCTGCACTTCAAGGTGCGCTGCTTAATTGTGCATGCTGCTAGTCCACTCTAGTTTAACAGCGTAACGCCAGCCCACTAAGTTTAACAGCTTAGCGCCAGCCCTGCTTATGCTGCGTGGCCCCCCTCTCCCTGTGTGCGCTGCGCCTCGGCCTGCTGTTGTGTGCCTGCACACCGCCTGCACGCCTGGCTGGGCTCCGTTGCTGCCTGCATGATGCGCCGGCTGCAGTGCCGGCTGATTAATTGATTTGCCTGCCGAACTTCGTGTGCCTTTGATGTGCAGGAGACGGTGCTGGACTTTGCACCCGACCACGCGTCCTCATGGAACCAGTTTGTGGACATTGTGAGCCTGCCTGCCTGGTGCTCGATGTGCATGCCATGGCTCAACGCCTGCCGCATTTTCCTCGGGCAGTTGCAACGGTGGATGGACGTTCCTGCGCATGCCTGGCTGTTTTCTGCGCACGCCGGCATGCAGCGCTTCGTGGGGCAACTGCCGCAGTGCGCTGGCTGGCTTTCGCTGGCCGGCACATTGCACCAGCGCCTCATGCTCTGTCTTTCTCGTCTTGCCTTGCAGGTGCGCTTCAACCTGATGACCTCCGACTGGGTGAGCTGGTTTTGGAGTCATCTCATGTGCAGCGCTTTGCACTGTGCAAAACATATCGCTCCTGCGCGCACTGCTCGTTGATACACTTGCAAGCAATGCGGTTTGCGCACCGTGGATGGCTGCAACACTGAGCCTCCGATTCCTGCCTCGCTTTTTGCGCAGTACGACGACTCGCATCGCGAGAGCCTGCTGAACGCCGCCAATGCAAAGCGTGCACAGCAGACGCTGAACAACCTGCGGCAATCGTGCAACGTGTCGGGCAATTGCGACCTGCAGGTGGGCGCAGCCACATGCTGCTGTGCATAGTCGGCGGCGGGCCGGCAGCGGTTACCAACTCCCACCGGCCCCGTCTGCGCTGCCGCTGCATGGTCCGGCTCTGACGCGGCAGGGCTAAAGCTACAGGCTGCTGCGCATCGTGGCTGTATCGGCAGAATGCACTGAAAGTGGGCCAAGCCCGGCGGGGGCGCACATGTCAGCCGCTCACACTTGTCCGCCATGCCCAATGCGCCCCTTGCACCTTGTGCCATCACTCAAAATGCAGGTGCCGCTCAGCGACGCGGGCGAGACGCTGCAGCTTATCTGTCTTCCTGCGGTATGCGTTTACACACTGCTGCCGACCAACCGGTGCCCGCAACACCCACATTTGTTTTGCAGGTACAGGACAGCGATGTGGAAGAGACGCTGCAGCTGCTGAGCATGCGTCAGCTGGCAGAGCAGGGGCGGGAGGTGCCCTGCTCACCCACAGCGGGCACAGCAGGCACAGCGGGCACCAGCAGCACGGCAGCAGCCCCCGCGCACAAGCAGGAGCAGCAGGCGGCGCTGGCACCGCTGGCCGTGCTGCTAGAGGCTGCTGGGCGGGAGTGGGCGGCACGTGCGGCCCACATCTTGACCTGCCTCAAAAAGGGCGGCGCTTGCGACCGCTGCGCGGCGGTGGTCCGCGTGCTGTGCGTCGCGCCCTGCGCCTGCCTGCTATGCGTGGACTGCGCCAGCTCGCAGCGCACAGCGTGCTCCAAGTGCGCCAAGCCCTACCGCATGCAGGTGCGCTGGTCACGGGAGGGCAGGGGCTGTGCAGTTGCGGGTGTTGCTTGCATGCGCCAGGGAGTGCTCCTGACCAACGGCCTGCGCAATCAGCTGTCTGACCGTTGTTCCGCCACTCCTTCGCCACCCATTGCCCTCCACCTACCCTCCACACAGCCTGTGGACGACCCGGGCCGCCTAGCGGACAACCCCCAGCCGAAGTGGGAGGTGCCACTGGAGCTGATTGAGTGGCAGCCCGCCTATGCGCAGCGAGGTACGGCAGGCCAGCAGCTGGGAGACTTGTCTGCAGGTTTTCATCCATGTTCAGCCCGCGTAGCCGAGTTTCCTGTGCTTCGCACCCGCTTGCCCGTGGGGTTTGTGTTCGGTTTTCCCGTGACTGCGGTGCCAGCACCTGCTGGCATGCTGTCGATCATTTTGCTGCTCCAATACAGGTGCCAAGGGAATCGAGGAGGGCACGTGGCAGCCGAAGTGGCAGGTCACACGATCCACCAAGTGAGCCTGCTTTTCTGTGTACGCCCTGGGCCTGCTGGGGTCATGCCATGCTGTGAGCCTGACGTTCCCTGCGCTGTGTATGATGCTTTGCAAGCCATGCCTGATGCACTGTGAACCGGTCGTCAACCAACCAACAGCATGACTCCCGCCCCCCCTCAGCACGCTCATGCCAGGCCCTGCTGCGCCCTTGCCCGCAGGTGCACGCACCTGCTGCGTCGGCTGCTGGAGGCCGGGGCGGCAGTGCCACCAGGCAGCGGCCGCCACGTCAGCTGCAAGGCCATCGTCTACACACAGGTGTGTAGCTGGTTGTCGTCGCGTATGCACACTCTGCTGGTTGTGCACGGTGGCGGTTGGCGTCTGCATGTGGTTGGCATTAGTATGCGGTTGGCATGCGGTGGCAGCCAGCTTTCACATGCTACAATTGAACGCGGCGGCCTGTGAATGCTTGCAGTTTTGGAGCCACATGCTACTGCTGGAGGCCTACCCGTCTCGGCACGCACCTACCTTTGTATGAATGCAAACTCCGCCGTTGCAGTTCTGGAGCCACATGCTGCTGCTGGAGGCCTACCTGCGGCGCCACGGCGTGCGGCCTGCTGTGCTGAAGCGCGGCATGCAGTCGCAGGCCAAGCAGGATGCGCTGAACCTGTGAGTTCAAGGGGCATAGCCCAATCTGTTGGTCTTATACTTTGGGTCTGTGGGGTGGACAGTCGCAGGCCAAACAGGGCGCCCTAAGCCTGTGAGTTATGATGGGTATCGGGGCTCAGCAGGGTGCCCTCAGCCATTGGGTTGACAGCGGCATATACGTTTATCGCAGCAGACGCTTGAGTGGGCGACCCTGGACCCTTGGCCCCTACCCCGCTGACTGCTGCCGCCCTGCACAGGTTCCGCCACTCGCCGCACGTGGGTGTGCTGCTCATGGACCGCTCGGGCCAAGTTGGGCTGGACCTCAGGTCAGCAGATGGATCCAGTTGTTTGCAGTCTCTCAAACACTTCGTTTTCAGTGCCTTGTGCTGGTGGCTGTTGTGGCATTCCAAAGTCAGCACTTTGCACGCATGGCTTCACCCCCCAGCTGCGCCAGCTGTTGCAGCAGCAGCTTGCAACCAAAACTGTGCAGCCGACGGCGCCCTGGTGTTGCTCTGTTTCCTGCAGCTTTGCCAGCCACGTCTTCCTGATGGAGCCAATTTTCAACGGGGCCGACGAGGAGCAGGCACGCCTGCTGGGCACACCCGCTGGCTGCTGAGCCTGCTGTGCGTGCTGCGCAATGCGACGACCTGCGTGGCTGCCGCTACTGCTCTTCCGCTGCCCTTGGTTCTCTTTGTGAGCCTGCCGACCTGCCACCGCTCCAACACTGCAGGTGGTCAGCCGTGCGCACCGAATGGGAGCCAAGCAGCCGGTGCAGGTGGGCCGGCGCAGGGCGGGAGCTGTCGCTTTGTATCGACTTGCTTGCAGCAAGGGTGTGGCGGTTGCAGAGGGGGCGACAATATTGCAGAGGGCGTGAAGTTTGCAGAGGGAGGGACAACTCCAGGACTGCACGTGTCTGCCATCAACCGCCATGGCGACCCGTGACTGTGCTGCAGCAGGCCGCAGAATCAGCATCATGCGCGCACCGCTGCCCCCAAACCGCAGGTTGAGATTCTGGCGATGCGCGGCACAGTTGAAGAGCGCATGCTGCTGTCGCAGCGGCAGGAGGGCCGGCGGCGGCCTGGCAGCGGCGCAGCACCCCTGCCGGCACCCGCACCCCCGGCGGCAGCGGCGGCAGCGCCGGCTGGGCGGCAGGGTAAAGGCGATGCGGCGCGAAGGGAGGAGCGAAATGAGTACCTTCGCTCGCTGCGCCCAGTGCCAATGCTGGACTTGCCGGCGTTTGAGGACTTGCCAGGCGGGGAGGACGAGGCGGCGGAGGTGGAAAGCGAGGAGCGGCGGCGGGCGGCGGCGGTGGTGGCGGCGCAGCAGCGGCAGGCAGAGGAGGAGGAGCAGGAGGAGCAGCAGCAGCAGCCAGCTGGTGCGGGCAGCCAAGCTGAGGGCAGCAGATGTGCTGCCACAAGCGGTGCAGCGGCGGCAGCGGCGGCAGCTCAAGAGGGGCAGGAGGAGCAGGAGGAAGAAGAAGAAGAGGGAGCTGTTCTCGTCTTTCAGTCCTCTGGAGCGGCGGCAGCAGGGCTGGCCTCCCCCAGGCGGCCGGCCCATTCGCCAGCCAAGGCGCGGCCGCCCAGGCAGCCCACCTGGCCTGAGGTGGCGGCAGGCGGCGCGGGGCGGGCGGCTGGGGCGGCATCTCCAGCCCCCAAACTGAAGCCAGCGCCAGCAGGAGCAGCGGTGGCAGGAGGGGCGGGCAGCCTACCTACATACGGCAGGCCGGCGGTGCCACGAACCGTGCGGTTTGCGGCTGTTGAGGTGGAGAAAGGGGAAGAGGGAGAAGCCACGCAGGGTGCGCAGCAACGGCAGTCGCAGCAGGCACGTGCTGGCCCGGCAGCCGGTACCGCGACAGCGCCAGCTGTGAAGGTCGAGGCGCAGGCTCAGCGGGCACAGCAGGCTCAGCAGCCGTCGCAGGCTCAGCGGGCACAGCAGGCACAGCAGCCGCCACAGGCTCAGCAGCCGTCGCAGGCTCAGCGGGCACAGCAGGCACAGCAGCCGCCACAGGCTCAGCAGCAGCAGCCGACGGAGCGCAGCATTGCAGGCGAGCCTGTTGCCTTGCACCAGGCCATCAAGCTGGAGCCTGAGCAGGAGGAGCACGCGCAGGCGCAGGCGCAGGCGCAGCAGGCGACGCAGAAGCGGCAGTCAGCCAAGCGCCCTGCGGCAGCAGAGGCAGGGCCAGCGGCAGCAGCAGGGCAGGCTGTGGCGGGTGCAGGGGACAGCTCGCCTGGAGGAGGGCGGCCCAGCAAGCGCCGCCGCGCTGTGCGCTTTGCAGAGCCGCCTCCCACTGGCAGTGAGGGCTCTTGGCGCGGAGTGGAGGCAGAACCGCGGCAGCAGGCGGCGCCACAGCAGCCTGAGCAGGAGGAGGGGGAAGAGAAGCACCAGCAGCAGCACCAGCAGGAGCTTGCAGGGGCAGCAGCCATGGCGGCACCCGTGGCAGTGGCACCCAGCGCAGTAGCGCGTGCGGCACCACCTGCAGAGGCAGCAGTAGCGGCAGCAGTAGTCCCACCGGTGGTGGCAGCAGCCCCACCGGCGGCGGCAGCAGCAGCCCCAGCAGCAGCGGCAGCAGCGCCCTCAGCGGCGGCAGCAGCAGCCCCACCAGCGGCAGCGCCGCCGGCAGGCTCCCCAGTGGATGTGGTGGTGGACTTGCTGGACCAGGCGGGCCAGTCGGCAGCAGCCCAGGCGGTGGGCCTCACTGAGGAGCTGGCGGCCTCGTTCAGCGGAGGTGCGATTTTGTGGCAGTGCCTTTCTTGCTGATCTGTTGTCTCTGGCCCCAGGGCAATGGCTGCCGCATCGTCTGCTGCCGCCTCGCCCAGCGCAGGTGTTTTTGGGTGCTCTCTAGGCTCCTACCTGCTGCTGCTGCTGCTGCTGCTGCTGCTGTTGGCAACAGGATGGTGCCTGCCACACCATCGCTGCCTTTGTTGGGCGGAGGCTGCTGCCCTGGCATGCAACATCTCAGCGCTGCTGCTGCCGTTGGGCGGTGGTGGCCGCTGCCGCCGCCAATGCAAGCGGGTTGGCACCTCTTACCTCTGAGGTTGACCGGTAGATTTTGCCGCAACCCACCCCTTGCATCGCAGCTTTTTACGAGATGAGCGCAGCCCACCAACAGCGGCACGCCCAGCGACTCATCAAGCTGCTGCAGCAGGGCAAGCATGCCATGGTGGCGGCACACATCCGAGCCTGCCTGCAGCGGCAGGGCGTGTTGCCGGCAGCGGGCGCAGCGGCGGGCAGGGGGCCGGCGGCAGCCGAGGCATCTGCTGAGGGCAGTGGCGTGGGCTGAGCTGTTTGCTGTGATTGTTGTTTGCTGTGGGGCCGCACTGTTCGTGGCTGCTTCTTGGTTGAATTACTGCTGGTGTGACACCGGATTGAGATGTGTGGTTGGGCCAGACAGATCAAGTGGTGCGGCAGCGGTGCCGCCGCCGAAACCCTACCCATTCTGCCGGTCGTAGGCAGCCATGCGGGCTCTCCTGCTGGCTCTGGCCGCCTTTCTGGGAGGCCTGCTGCTGGGCGCCAGCTCCTGGCGAGTGCGCTCAGTGCTGGCCGACTTGCGGGTTGCCCTGCCAGGCCCTTTCGCCCCTGCCTGGGCCAGACCCCGATGCGCCAACATATACGCGGGTGGGTTGGCCGCGCCGCCCGATCGCGCTCACAGGCGCCATCCAGAGCCGCCGCCGCCGCTCATGTACATGAACACATGCGCACGTGAGGCCACGGCGGCGCCGCACCCAGCTGGCCCCCTCAATCCACGCCCAAGGCGTATTTCTCTTTCTTTTGCTTTCTTCCACGGCGGCGCAGCTGGAGCTCCGCTGCTCAAAACACCCTCCGCTGCGTGCAGGCGCCCCTCTGTCTCCGGTGTACAATGCGGCAGACATGGAGCCCGCCAAGCACCCCATCCCTGGACTGGCGCACCTCACGCTGCAAGGCCGGAAGGCCCATGGGCTGAAGGGCATGGAACTGTGGATGAGCACGCTGGCACCGGGGGCCGGCACTCCCATCCACAGGCAGGCCTGATGTGTGCTGCGCTTTGTCGCATACCTGTTAGGGTTGGGGTTGACTGGCAGTCGGCTGGCAACGTAGAGTGCGAGAGTGCTGGCTGCACTGCTGGGGCCGTTGAGTGGCGCTGGCCAGCCCACTGTGTCCGTCATTCCGCAGGCACGAGTGTGAAGAGCTTTTTTATGTGCTCAAGGGGGAGGGCGTGGCAGCCGTCCAAGACAAGGCGAGTGTGTGTGTGCGCAATGCAATGCACCTGCTGTGCTGCTGCTGCGGCCTGCTGCGGCGTGCAACGCAACCTCTGTTTGCCATGCGCAAGCGCTAGCGCGGCAACGCCGGCGCCGAGTGCAGATGCTTTCGTCGACGCCTTGCTCCTGGCCCCCCCGGCTGCTGTCTGCAGGACGGGAGGGTGGTGGAAGCCCGGCTGGTGCCCAACTCAACATGGGCAGTCCTGCCCAACGCACGCCACCAGGTGGGCAGTAGCTGCAGAGCTCGTGATGGAGCAAGGTTTCGGTGTGTACTGCTGTAAGTCACCCAAACCAGCGGACCTGGGCGCGCTGTCTCAACACAACTGCTGCTTGACCCGTTCAAGTAACCACTCCCCTGCGCCAGGTGCGCAACGACGGGACCGAAGACTTCCAGTTCCTCGCCGTCATCGACAACCCGCCCTTTCGGGTGAGAGCATGGGGATGCACCAGGGCGTATGGGGTATGCACATGCCTGCCGAGCTGCTGGCGACCGGGTGTGCCTTCTTGCTGCCGCCTGTTGTTCTCTGGACAGTTTGTGCGCAGCCCAGGCACGCTCCCACCTCCCACCTTGCCCCTGCCCGCAGTCCTGCCTGTGCCGCTCCTGGGAGAGCGCCTGCTCCCGCCTCCCCCCTCTTTTTGCCAGGCCCCTGCTTGCACAACCTGTCTCCCTGCGCTCTCATGCAACCTGTCTCCCGCCTACCCCCTCACCTGCAGCCCTGCCTGTACCGCTCCTGGGACGACGCCTACTCGCCCCTCCCCTCTCGTTCTGCAAGGCCCCTGCTTGTGCCGCTCTCATGCAACCTATCTGCCGCCTCCCCCTCACCTGCAGCCCTGCCTGTACCACTCGTGGGACGACGCCTACTCCGCCTGCCAAGACGTCTGGCCCATGCTGTGGGACCGCTCCTGCCCGGAGCACGTGCCCAAGCAGCTGCAGCACCTGGTGATTGGCAGCCCACAGGGGGGTGTAGCCGGCGCAACCGGCGGCAGCAAGGGCAGCGGCGGTGCTGCGGCAGAACTGTAGGGCGCGTGCGACCTGACTGGAGGGCAGACAGCCCAGGCGCCAAGCCGCGAGCGACATTGAGCTGTTTGCCTCGCCTCGCGTCAGCGCACTGCCTCTGCCTCTGCCACCCAGTTGAATGTCCATACGTCCATACTGCACATGACTACCTGTATGCCTGCCCTTGCCTGCCTGCCTTTGCCTGCTTCACACGGCTGCCGTCCCACCCAGCCTGGCCTTGCCGCTAGAAATCCAGCTGGAAACCCGTTTGGATGTAGCCGCTGTTCCAGCCCGATCTTAATGACGTAAAACATTCCAACAACGGTCCAGTCCTGGGGTCCTGGAGCCACACAGGCTGCTGCTCTCTGGCACGATCCAGCGTGCTGTGCCCCCTGCCTGCCTCCTCTGTTTGCTGTCCAGCAGAGCATTACAGCGTCTCTCTTTGCTCTCGATCTCTCAAGGCGCAGACGGGCGGCGCCACTCTCTCAAGGCACATTGGGGCACACGCAAGGGCACAGCTGCACAGAAGAGCTGAGCAGGGAAGGTAAAGCGAAAAGCGAGTCGCGAAGAGGGCAAGAAAAGCACGCATGTGGTAGCTGCCGCTGCCACGGCCCCCTGTCTCGGCAGTGCGGACAGCATTGCAGCGCGCCGCAGCGCAAGCACAGTGCCGGACAGGGCTGGCCTCAGGGCCGCCCCGCAAGCACAAGCAAAAGCTGCAGCAGCAGCTGCCAGCGGCCGCTGTCGCTCGTGCGCTTGCTTACAGCACCTTCTTCCGCTTGAAGAACTGCAAAGGGGGAGGGGAGCAGAGGTGGTCCTGATTAGCTCACAGCAGCTCACGGCAGGCGCAACGCAGGAGGATCGTGGCGTGCTGTATTAGCATGATATACATGTGACAACCCAGCTTGCCTGGGCATGTCCAACATGCCAGCCGGGCAACCAACCGGCAGTACACATGACTGCCCAAACAGCCACAGCTACCTTGCCTTGCTAAGGTGGTCCCCCGTACCAGAGCTGCCAGCTTATACAAACAATAGCAACCAGTAGTTACTAGGCACTACAAGCAGCTTGCCTTGTTGACGCACCAGAGCTGCCAGCTTATACAAACAATAGCAACCCAGTAAGCTCCTAGGCACTACAAGCAGCTTGCCTTGTTGACGCACCAGAGCTGCCAGCTTATACAAACAATAGCAACCCAGTAAGCTCCTAGGCACTACAAGCAGCTTGCCTTGTTGACGCACCAGAGCTGCCAGCTTATACAAACAATAGCAACCCAGTAAGCTCCTAGGCACTACAAGCAGCTTGCCTTGTTGACGCACCAGAGCTGCCAGCTTATACAAACAATAGCAACCCAGTAAGCTCCTAGGCACTACAAGCAGCTTGCCTTGTTGACGCACCAGAGCTGCCAGCTTATACAAACAATAGCAACCCAGTAAGCTCCTAGGCACTA